>ML784906.1:73260-149982 GCA_009831015.1 Picea engelmannii | reverse complement strand
ATATGCTCATAGAACTGTGAAATTGTGAACGATTTTAGTGTAAGAATGTCTGTGCAGTGTTTTGATAAGAAATAATAGATATATGCTTATAATAGGAAGTCCCCACGTGGCTTATGTTGATAAATGGATTTAGTTATGCATGAGTTGAATCAAGTCAGATTTCCAGTCCATCCTCAGGAGTTTGTTTCCCTTTGTCTGTTTCCAGGAAGGCCCCAGAATAGGACTCTTCACAAAAATTCCCTTCTTGGAGAGGTTTTCCAAGAACCTAGAAAAAGGACTTGAATGGGCAAGTCTTAATAAACCTGTACGAGGAGGAATGACCCTCTTAAGGTTCCGAGGTAGTAGCGTAGAGATAAGTAATAAATCGATGAATGAGATCTTGTCAAATGACCCATAGCCATTCACGATCGTTAGATTGAAGAAAGTAACAAGGGAGTTACATACCTTGCCCTTTTTTCCCTCTGTTTTCATGAACATAGAGGAATTCAGGATCATAGATCCCAAGGCCCAGGAGAACATTTGGACCGTTGATATTTTCACATCCATGAAGTAGTGGAAGAATGCACAAGGTGGGACAATCTGAGCCATTGGATCTCATCCAGAAATCCCGTCAGTCATTGGATCGGGTTAAGATGCTCAGAGTTTAGTCTCTGGGGTGTGCGCAGGAAGAATGGATCTAGACCGTTAGATCTTGGTCCATTTACCTGTCAGCCGTCAGATAGGACAGGAGGCACAAAGGGTTTAACCCTTCTCATGCCAGGAAGACGTCCCAACCTTCATCGAGATATCGACATTCGGGAAATCGGAGTTCCTAAGGTCGAAGGAATCAGGACATCACAAGTCTCGAAATCCCAGAGAGATCAGAACCCTCCATCTTGAGGAGGACGCGTGACAACAATCAGTGCCATCGGGGAAAGGCCCGTTAGGAAGTTGTTGATCGGTGTTTGGGTCATCGGGATATCTGGGATCTTGGTGACAAAGTGTTTATGCATTTTGGAATCGTGAACCACGAAACCCCGATAAGTGAGGGCCAACTGTCAGCCAGTCGAGATTCGGAGAATCGAGAATCGAGGGGACGAGAAGTCCATACATGGTGAAACTACGAAGTCTGAAACCCTGACGAGAGGTAGGGTTGTGGTCACGGGGACATTGGTGAAACAAGATGTTGGGACATCACGAGTGTCAAAACCCTGATAGGAGGAATCCCGACAGATGTATATGGTTGCGGTCATACGAGAGGTGGTCGTGTGGACCAGGGCATAGCCAGGAGGGGCTAAGGCTGGGCAGAGAGATCATCGATGATCAGGGAATCGAGAGGTCAATGGTTATGCTTTAGGATAAGTGGCGAGTAGATATAGATTGTTAGAGTCCACCCATCCAGATCTACGGCTAAGGATGCATTCCGGAGCCCCCTTGCCATTCTGCCTTTANCGAACGATCGAGATTAACTCATCGTGATCAATGGCTCCCAGGTGGATTCCAGACCCCCCTTTCCATTCTACCTTTAATGGGGGGGGGTCCAGACGTGCAACTCTCGAACGGTCGAGATTAACTCATCGTGATCAATGGCTCCCAGGTGGATTCCAGACCCCCCTTTCCATTCTGCCTTTAATGGGGGGGGGGGTCCAGAATAGTGTGGCATGTGAGGTGGGGCCCCTCCCTGTCATGACGACCACCGTGTCGTGTTTCCCTCTTGCCACCTAACCGCGCAACGGGGCATTTCTCATTGGCTGTTCTCTACCCTTGTTGAGGTTTTTTCCTATTGGCCATTCGCTGACCCCATAGGGATTCATCCCCATTGGTCGCCCGCTAGCCCTGCCGGTGTTCGGCGGTTGTAGAGTCGAATGTTTGGACATTAC
This sequence comes from Picea engelmannii, assembly GCA_009831015.1. Taxonomy (NCBI): domain Eukaryota; kingdom Viridiplantae; phylum Streptophyta; class Pinopsida; order Pinales; family Pinaceae; genus Picea; species Picea engelmannii. Next base: position 148,123 of record ML784906.1, on the reverse strand, counting down.
TGTAGCGCCGAAGCGCGAAATACAAAAGACGCTGCATTAAATTTGAATCGTGAACATAACCCATGATCACATGGGAATGGAGAAGGAGAGAGAAAGAGCCAGCGTACGTTGGGCCTCCATGGTTATTTAGGGGTTCGAGTCCGATAGAGGACCTAAAAAATTTGATTTTGGTAGCGAGTATGTTACAAGATCTATTGAGTGGACGTGCTTGTGGATGAACACAGGTGAATGTGATCCTAGTGGCTGAGCACTAGAAGTGGTTCTTCTGTGTAATGCAGTGAGCAAGAGTTATGGACATCCATATGGATGTACCCCTAGTGGATGAGCACTAGTTGGTGTATGAGATCCCTTGCTATATTGTTCAAGAGTCAGACTTGCATGTAGCCCTAAGTGTAATGTAAAGGGTACAGGTCGACCCCACCTTAATGTAATTGTTATTTAATGTAAAAGATAATTAATCTGGTCAATATTAATTATAGTATGAGATAGAGAGGTCGGCCTTGTTGTGCCAATAGAAACTTCTGTTGACAGGTTCAATTTAGTATAAGTAAAGGTAAATTCACCATTGAGGAATCATATCTTTTGTGTGAGTTTGGAAATTTCAGAAAGTACATCTACGTGGGAAGAGGTGCACACCTCTCTTGGGCACTAGTCTTCTAGGGTTTGCAAGCACCCTCTTATGTGCTAGGTTTTCTTGGTGGTGAAGGTATTTCTCTTGAAGAATATAGAAAATGATTTGGTTGGGTTTTCTTCCCTTGTTGAGAAGGGTTTCCCATGATACTTCTTGTGTTCTTGTGCATGGTGTTTCTTCTTGTGATCTCAGTTGCTGCAACATTATTGGTTACAGTTAATTTAAATGATAAAATGGAATGACCTTCATGCTTAAACTTGTCTATTGAAAAATCAACATGGTTTCAGAGCATAGGTCTTGAAGAACCCATTGCACAAACAATCTTCATCCATCCTCTCTCTCTTCTGCAGAAACCATACGACCCTCCTAGGGTTCCCAGAAAATCCATATGGCCTACTCTTCTGGAGGTTTTCAACACTTGGCACTTGGACGTTGGGGCTAAAAACGACATAGGAGTGTACAACCTCCTTCAACGCACCTATATCAAGATTTAGATCAAAATTTTGAGAATTTTGAAGTTTTGTCCCTAGGGTTTCACTAATTTCTGTAGAAATTTCAGTATTAGGCTTTCTGCAACTCATTGAAGGAGCTCTTCAACTCACCAGTGTTCTCTTATCTTTCAAAGGCTTATTTTTGGTAGTAACAAGTCCAACAAAACCTAAAATTTCTAACCTAGCCTAGCCATTAGGTTTTCTATCCCAGTTGACAAAGGGTTGTGAAGAATCTAAAATTATGATGAACAAAACTATGATGGAAGATAAGCTTGATGGATCAAGCAACTTCAAGTTCTTGGAAGACAATAATTCAAAGGAAGACTTATTATGCGTGATACAAAAATGTGTCACTTTGACATGCCTCCTTCATGAAGATGTTAGAGGATAGAGATCATCCATGTGCCACTGGAGAAATCATATAAACACCCTTAGGTATGCACTTGTATATATATTATTTGTATCATTGTCATGAGGGTAATTGCAGGACGAAGGAACCTTTTGCTGAATTATTGGATCCAGAGGTATCTTAGTGCATTTAGAGGAACAACACATTGGAAGTGAAGACTCTAGGTTTGATTGTTGTAATTGTCATTCCTCCAATCTATATTTCTAAAATTTGCTACATTACAAGTAGGTGTTGTAGATGTGACAACAATCCTTAAATTTTTTTGATTCTAGATATGTACTCATTATTATCCTATAGAAGATATTCTTGTTTTGGTTTCTCTTGTTTTCTTGTTCCAGACAGGTTAATAAAAAAGGAAGATGCTTATCCTTCAGAGGGAGTCAAAACTATTTGAGAAAGAGGAAGAATAGAACCATCTTTGAGACAATCAATGCAATAATGCATGATCAAAATATTTCTATGATTCCATGGGAAGAAGCGTGCATGACACAATATATGTTCAGAACAAGAGGCTTCACCAGACTTTGAAAAACATAACTCCCAAATCTTCACCGGAGTGAAGCCTGAGATTGAACACTTCAGGATATTTGGGTGCCCAGTGTATTTGCATGTACCCAAAGAGAAGAAGTCCAAGCTACACCCTTCATGAAGAAAGGATACATTTATGGGATAAATAGTGAATCATCGAAGACATTCCAGATCTACATCACTTGTCAGAGAAAGATTGAGATAAGAAGAGATGTTGTCCTTGAAGAAGAGATAGCCTTTCAAAGATTCAAAGAATCTCAGATGGAGATTGACAGTGAGACAATACCTTCTCCCCCTTCAACATTTCACAGGGAGATAGACATTATTCCAGCTAATCCAGTTGCTCCAGTTGATATGTCCAAGAGATATTGCAGTAGGGTATAAAAGGCATGCCTATGCTCACTCTGCAGGAGGCAGAGAAACATACAATCCCCTCAAGGCACATCTCGAGAAATAAAAAGAGATTTTCGAGCTATCCTTCAGTCATGAGCCACTTCATTAATTTTGAGCCTTCTTGTCTTGTAGAAGCAACAAGAGAACAACTATGGAAAGATGCCATAACAAAAGAATACCGGTATATATTAAAAGATATTGTTCAGAGACTAGAAGGGAAGTCTATGGTAACTTCCAAGTAGATCTATAAGATCCAACATGCAGCTAATGGACAATCCTTACTACCACTTCCATTCGTACTACCATCCATGAGTTGGAAATTATATCAGATGGATGGATTCTTGATGAGTTTGGTTTTCAGCAAGTGTATTTCTGATTCAAACCTATATTATGAATGTGTTGGTGACGAGAGCCTGATTTTGATGACTTATTCATAAAGCCTTGTTGGATACAAGTTAGCTTTGACTTCTGATTTCGATATGAAGGATATGAGTATGATGCACTACTTCTTAGACAAGAAGTATGACAGAGGACCGATGAGATTTTCCCGAGTCAAGGAAAATATACAGTGGGAATATTAAAGAAGTTTAGTATGATAGAATGCAAAACCACCGTGATGGATTTGAAGAAAATGAATGATGACGATTCATACAAGATTTGTTCACAACTGATTGGATAATTGAATTATATGGTTAACACCAAATCAAATTCATCCTATGTAGTGAATGTACTTAGTCAATCCATGAGTCAGCCGAGACAGACTCACTGGATAAGAATAAAGCATGTATTGAGATATATATGAGGCGTAGTTGGATATGGCCTGAGATATGCCTCTAGTGTGAAATTGAGTTTGCAGGATATGCCGATACAGATTGAGAAGAGAGTACAATGGACCAAAAGAGAACATCCAGTTGTTTTCTTACCGTGAAGTTTTCCATGATTTCCTGATGTAGCAGGAAACAAAACTCAGTGGCCTTGAGTACCACAGAAGTAGAGTATATAACATCGAATGTGAGAAGCCATATGGATTCATAAGATTTTGATAGATTTACTTGACCATGAGATGGATCCTATGATGATAACCAAGAGCCGCGTGTAAATCTCTTTGAGAAGGTTTTCTTGGTGGTGAAGGTATTTTTCTTAAAGAATATAGAAAATGATTTGGCTAGGTTTTCTTCCCTTGTTGAGAAGGGTTTCCTGTGATACATCTTGTGTTCTTGTGCATGGTGTTTCTTCTTATGATATTGGTTGCTACAACATTATTGGTTATGATTAAGTAAAATTCTAAAATGGAATGACCTTCATGCTTAACCTTGTCTATCGAAAAATCAACAATATGTACCAAATCTAAGGAAAATTCTAATTTTAACAGGGCAGTTGGCAAGTGAAGGTTGTATATCTATATTACAGATAAGGCATGGAAGGTCATGAAAGGATCACAGGTGATAGAAAAAGGAGAGAAGGTAGGTACATTGTATTTATGTATTGGTAATACTAATTATTCTATCTCTTTAGATTCTACAAGAGTGGATACAACACTGTGGCATAGTAGGCTTGGACACATGAGTGAGAAGGGGATGCTGATACTTCACAAAATAAATTTGTTTCCAGGTCTTAAAAAAATTGATTTGGATTTCTGTGACCATTGTGTTTATGGAAAACATAAGAGAGTCATATTTCTCAGAGTTAGAAAAGAAAAGAAGAGTGAAAGGTTAGAGATTGTGCATACAGATGTATGGGGACCAACTCAGGTATCATCTCTTGGCGGCTCTCATTATTATGTTTCATTTATTGATGATGCAACTAGAAAAACTTAGGTTTATTACATTCAACAAAAATATGATGTTTTTGATACTTTTAAGAAGTGGAAAACTTTGGTTGAGAATGAGACAGGAAAAAGGTTGAAGTGTCTCAGATCAGAAAATGGAGGTGAATATTGCAACAATGAGTTTGATGATTACTTTTCATATCATGGGTTTCGTAGAGAGAAAATAATTCCAGGAACACCACAAGAAAATGGTGTTTCATAAAGGATGAATAGGACAATCATGGAGCGTGAAAGGAGTATGAGATTGAATGTTGGGTTGCCCTTATATTTTTGGGCAGATGTTGTAAATACTGTTGTTTATTTAATAAACAAAGGACCTTCAATCTCTTTGGATGGTGGTATTCCAGAGGAGGCATGGACAGGTAAAAAGGTAAACTATTCATTTTTTAAAACTTTCGGTTGTGAAGCATGTGTCCATATTGATAAAGAAAATAGAACAAAGATTGAAGAAAAATCCAAGAAGTGTACCTTTATTGGATATAGTCTTAATGATTTTGGTTATCACTTATGGGATTATGAAAATCACAAAATCATTATAAGTAGAGATGTCATATTCAATGAGAAGGTCATGTACAAAGATCAGTTGCAGGGAAAGAAATAGGAAAAAGAAAAACCAGAATACATAGTGCTTGATGAGATCACTAAAAAATAAATTCTAAAGGTACCAGAAAACCAAAATGTACAAAAATAAGAGAAACATGTACCTCAAACTCCTGCAAGTGTTGTTAGAGTATATACCAGGTTAAGTAGACCCTCTGAACGATACTCTCATTCATTAGATTATTTATTGTTGACTCATTCTGGTGAACCAAACATTTATGAAGAGGCAATGCGGGTAGACACTAAAAGGAAGTGGGAGAAAGAAATGGAAGAGGAAATGGATTCCTTGGTAAATAAACAAAAAAACTTGGGACTTGGTTCAGTTTCCTACGGGAAAAAGAGCATTGCAGAATAAATGGGTTTACAAGTTGAAGGAAGAAGATGGAGGAAAAAAGCGGTACAAGGCTAGACTTGTTGTAAAGGGGTTTGCACAAAAGAAAGGTATAGATTTTGATGAAATATTTTCTCCTATTGTTAAAATGACTTCAATTAGGAATATTTTAAGTATTGTGGCAGTAAAAGATTTTCATCTTGAAAAATTTGATGTAAAACCAACTTTTCTCCATGGGGATTTGGATGAAGAGATTTATATGCAACAACCATAGGGGTATGAGGTCAAAGGGAACGGAAATTTGGTATGCAGGTTGAAAAAGAGCTTGTATGGCCTAAATAAAGCTCCAAGGCAATGGTATTTGAAGTTTGACAGGTTTATGACAAAACAAGGTTATAGTAGATGTCATTCCGATCACTGTGTTTATTTTAAAAGGATAGAAAATGGAAGCTATATTATCTTTCTATTGTATGTATATCACATGCTTGTTGCAGGGTCTAATATGCATGCTATAAATGCGCTTAAGAAGAAATGAGATAGTTCATTTGTGATGAACGATTTGGGTGCTGCAAAGAAAATCCTTGGTATGAGAATAACAAGAGACATGAAAAATCGCAAATTGACATTGTCTCAGGGTGAGTACATAGAGATGGTGTTGGAGAGGTTTATAATGCAGAATGAAAAACTAGTTAGTACACCTTTGGCCAACCATTTCAAATTAACCAAGGAAATGGGTCCCAAGAGATAGGAGGAGATAGACTGCATGTCTAGGGTCCATTATTTATCATCAGTTGGTAATTTGATGTATGCGATGGTTTGCACAAGAAAAGATATTGCACATGCAGTGGGAGTTGTGAGCATGTATATGAACAATCCAGGTAAAGAATATTGGGAGGAAGTAAAGTGTATTCTCAGGTATTTGAGAGGTACTTCTACTCATGAATTATGTTTTGGACGTTCAAACATTTTTCTACATGGATATGTTGATTCAGATACGGTAGGTGATAAAGATAGCAGGCCCCGAAAGGAAAAATTTCCGTGTAAATGTATATTGGAATTTCATAGTAAATACGGTCCATTCGTTATAAGGTCACATATCTGATGGTAAAAGTTATGTTAGGGTTTTTTTCCCTAGAAGGAAACCCTTTTTTATGAGGGAATTGTATTGCGGCTGTGTATCATTGCGAATATTGTATTCTGAGAGAGGAGACTATGAGAGAAAGAAGAGGAAGTTACAATAGGTGTGTTGTAGGTTGTCTCCCTTAATTTTGCTGGATAATAAAAAGGAAGGACATGGAAATTTATCTAGTGAACGTAGCCCACACTGGGTGAACCACGTATATCTGTGTCTCTATTGTATTATGTATATTTTGTGTTTTATTTCCGCATTTTATTTTATTTTATTGCTCCGCGATCCTATTTTTCTAACAAGACAAAAAGAAGAGGGGAAGAAAATCCACCCAACATCTCATTCAGGAAATCAAAAATTACATGGTCAACTCAGGTCAGATCCAACTGATCTTGGACAACTTTCCACCTCTTCCCCCCCATATTAATCATGAAGCTCGTATCATGGAATATACAAGGCCTCAATGGTTGTAGTAAGCAAAATATTCTACGCAATAGGATTATTGCAGATCAACCAAACATTGTCTTTATTAAACAAACCAAATGTGCAGGGGTAAAGGAAGATGAAATCTTCACCATATTCTTGAAACAGGATCACTCCATGGGAATTGATGCCTCTGGATCTGTTGGAGGAATAACGATACTATGGAATCCTAATACCATCATCCTGGAAAATTTCTTCACCTCCAAATAGAACATCTCGACAAAATACAGGGTCATTAGATCCAACAAAGGGGGATTTTTGACTAATGTTTATGATCTAAGCACTCCAGGAGAAAAGACACCTTTCTAGAACAATCTAGAAAGGCTAGGAAACCTTATCCAACACCAAATATGGGTCCTAGGGGGCGATTTCAACATGATATTAACTCTAGAAGAGAAGTGAGGTGGCATCCGATATTTGGACAATGAAAATAGTAAATTTCAGTATTTGATTGACAACTTGGGCTTAGTTGATATGGAAACCCACAATGGCATTTTCACCTGGTCAAATCATCACTCAGAATCTCAAAACGTGGCATGCAAGTTGGACCGTTTCCTTATCTTCGAGCCACTCATGCTGGACAAAACTCCCTTGAACACTAGTATCCTTGATGCCGCTGGATCCGATCATTGGCGTATACAACTATGTATGGATATCAAAGGCTCCCCTAGGTGAAAACCTTTTCAATTTGAAAAATTCTAGCTAGTGCATCTAGAATTCCATTCAAATCTCTGCTCATGGTGGCTTGAATTTCCATTCATCATGTCTCTCTCATGTATATATTCCAACAAAAAATCAAGAATTTCAAGAAGCACCTCAAACTTTGGAACAAGACCACCTTTGGCAACATATTTGAGGCTCAAAGGACCTTGGAAAGGGCACATGCAACTATTGCAACACCAAATATGGGATCAGGGGATGACAAAGGAGTTGAGGGAGCAAGAGGCAACCATCAATCATAAACTGAATAAACCTCACACCAAGGAGGGATACTCTAGCAACAAAATACTTGCACTCAATGGCTCAAGGAAGGTGAGCGGAATACAAAGTTATTCCATTGCTCCATGCTTCAACGACGACACCGAAATCACATCATCTAGCTAGTTTCGGATCAGGGGCTCACCCTTCACTCACATGAGGACCTGGAGCACAAGATTGTCACTTACTACCATAACCTTCTCTATGAAACTATAGGCGATAGGTTGGATGACATCATAAAAATCACTGACCATATTATGAGCATCATTACTAGTGATCAGAATGATGCCCTTCTTCGGCCAATCACCATTGAAGAAGTTGATCATGCACTATTTTCCACCCTGATAGAAAATGTGCTAGGACTTGATGGCTTCACTGCTGACTTCTTTCATCACTGTTGGCCTATGTTGCACCAGGAGGTCTGGGAAATCATTGAAGACTCCAGGAAATCAAAGAAAGTTCTCCCTGCCCTTAATGCAACCTTCCCGACGCTCATCCCCAAGGAGGAATGGGTATCTCATCCCAAGCAATTCAGTCCCATCTCCATCTGTAACGTCATTTATAAACTACTCACAAAGGTCATTCCTCGCAGACTCAAGCATATCCTACCTTTTATCATCTCTCTGGAGTAATCATGATATGTCGAAGGTTGACAAATATTTTATAGTTTCACTCTCACACATGAATTCATCCATTCTCTACAATCTATGGGAAACACAAGTATGCTTCTAAAGATCAATCTTTCAAAGGACTTCGATAAAATAAGATGGATGTATATTCGCTCTATACTTCTGGATTTTGGTTTTGATTCATATTGGTTCAACTGGATCCTCAACCTCACCTCTTCAATCTTCTTTTCCATTTTAGTAAATGGAGTGCCTTCATGACCAATTTCACCCTCTAGGGGCATCCATCAAGGGGACCCTCTCTCTCCTTTTATCTTCATCATCACGACGGAGGGTCTTAGCTATTACCTTAAAGCTTCCATTGTTGATGACTCTTTACCTGGGCTAAACTTTCATGATATCCATCCTCTTATCTCTCACGGTCAATTTTTAGATGACACCCTCATGATGAGCTCCCCCACCATCCAGGAAGCCCACCACATCCTCACTATATTGCATGAATTTTGCGCGGTGTCGGGCATGGACATCAACAAGAAAAAATCTCAAGTTTGCTTTTTCAACATCCCCAGGTCTGTGTTGGTAGCCACCAATTTTTTCAATTTTTATCACAATCGAAGTCACCACAAAAAAAAATTATATATTTTTGTAGCTGCCACCACCTTTCATTTATAAACGCTTAAGTTTCTAAACTTCGAGACAATGATTGGGATTAACTTATCGAATTGCGTTTTTCGTTTGTTTTTGTTTTTAAGTTCATGACTGTAAGCATGAATTTAAATAAAAACTTGGTTTGGGATTTATATCTTCTACCTAAGAAATTTCTCTTTGAAGACACCCATATATTGTTAAATTTCAAATTTTATGAACTTCTTGATCGATTCACTATCATGTTTTTTATGTATTATGGGTATCGTGACTTAATTGGCTCTATGGTTGATCGTTGGTTTTAATTTGTGAAATGTTTGAATGCACAAAACATTGGTTTAACATTTGATATGGGTCTCACGATCTCAACAGTCATATCAACACTCATGTCGCCTGGTACATGCATGTTGTACCCACGAAATTCAATCCACCTTGCTGTCCTGAGCATTAATGTGATCATTCATTATGCGATTTGGGGTTTGGTATTGTTGGAGGGTTTGGTATTCATCGTGGGTAATGGCTCATATTTCTATGAGCCCTCTAGTTTTTCATTTTCACCAAATCATTCTTCTAAGTTATGACAGTCCCCAAACTTTGTAGTTTTCGTGCCATTACATTCTGCACAGACCTCTCTTTGCTGCTCATCTTTTGGAAGCCAAAACCTACCTCATGTGATATCCATTGTATCTATTTCATGATGGAAATGGCACCTGTGGTTCGAATCGAGCCGAATGGTTTCCAAGCCATTCTTTCCCATGATGACACAATAGATGACCTGAAGGCTCATGGGTGGGATGTCTTCCTCAGGAAATTCGAAGGCTACAACCTCTCAGTTGCACATGCCTTTGCACATACTTTTGACGGTTTTAGAGCTAAGGTTGGGGATGTGCAGTTGGAAATAACAAAATATTTCATAAGCCGGGCGACAAGACTCCCATTGAAAGGTGAAAAGTGGTTTAAGAATGTTAAAATGGAGGATGTACCATGAAGCTTGTTCATGGTTTCCCACAAATCCACTTGCTGTCCAAAAGGTATTCTCATTGCGTTTCTGAAACCTAGATGGAACAACCTCATTTTAATTTTGAAACAATTTATCACATGTGAAGGCCAGTATGGGTTGGTTTTTCTATACCACGTTCGGTTACTTATGTTATTCATAGGGTTTGATTTGAACATGTCATTTTACCTATTAATGAGCCTTTACAAAATGTCTAAATGCTATAAGCGACACAACATGAACTCGTTGTCGAGTCTTTTTCATCACGGGCTTGTTAAAATCCTGTTGATTTCTCACCTGTCGCAAATCAGTGACAATTGGGAGAGTTTCCTGAGCCGAAATGGTTTTTCTTATGCCGACAGTACAATAAACCCACCTTTTAATATAAAGCCCAATCTAGACAGTCCCGTGATTAAAAATTAGGGTTTCAATTCACCTAATGGCTCCAAATTTAATGAACCAATGTCTATTGTTGTGGAAACCCCTTTGGTTAATACATTACCATGTATGTTTTCGCCTAGGAAATCATTGGAACAGGTAGTGGGTGAATTAAAATGAAAATATTCTCCTGCTCCTACAAACGAATTTAATATGAATAGTAATGATAAGCCTTTTGTAAGGAAAACTCGTAAGGGTAAGAAACAACAGAGCTCAGGTTTGAATTTTAGGAATAAGAGGTCTAGTCGATTGATTTCTAGGGGCTTAAGGAATTGAAAAAGTGATCATTTGAGCTTGATCTCTACAATCGAGATCGATGATTGATGTTTATACCAAGAGATAAATGATTTCTTGGCTTAGGAATATCCAGACAACCTGTGTTTCATGAAAGAAAATACTACCCAGGTTGAATAGTATGACTTTGTGTCTAGATTACTCCGTGTCTCAAAGGAAAAGAAGGTTTTGTCGACATTGTTCATGACCTGGAACAATCCACAGGGAAACATGAGATACCCGTTGCTGACTGTATTCCACATCGGTCTGCCATTACACCAGTGCATTGTGACAGTTCCTTAGAGTGGATAGAGTGATATTATAGGGATATTCCGCTCTTAGAGGATCAAGTAAAACATCTAGATGCTCATAATTCTCTATTGGAATGAGAGAACCAAGACTTGAAAGCACACATAGAAAGAGAAAATAAAAGAATCAAGAGATCCGGTAATATAATCATAAAAAATAAAACCAGTTCCAAAGCCATCATAAATTCAGAATTGTTTGATCCTTCATTTGCTAATTTCTAATGGTAAAAATGATTTTGTTTGATTCTATTTCATTCTGTTGTGAAAAATCAAAATAGGTATATTTAATTTTGATTTCATTTGTTAATAATAAGACTAGCTACATAATCTATGATTTTGTAGCCAGTCTATTTTTGAATAATAGTTAGCATTGTTTTCTAAATATCAAATCTGTTTTTCTTTGTCCAGGAAATTGATGATTATGATGTTGATTGCATGGAGAAAACACCTTGGATCATACGATCTATTATTCAGTAGTTTCTATCTTTTATGTTTATAAAACTTTGGCTTATTTTTGACAAACCAACTCATACATGAGTGGTTTCTAGTTTCACTATTTTTGTAATATTATCTATTTTTTGTGGATTCAAGTCTATCTTGTATGATAAGAGAATGTGAATCATGAACTACTTTAAACATTGGTCACTCTTAGTAGTGAGAGGATCTTTTGGTTGGAACACATTATGGATATATGATTTTTGAAGACATATATGGAGAAGTTGTTCACTGCTTGGCTTTAGACCTGCGTGACGCTTACTCATTATGTTCTTGCCTCTATCTCATGAAATGTTATTATGTTTGATGCAACTTCAATTTGTTTATCATATGGTATTTCATATTTTTGAGCACTTTAATTATGTCTGTAATTTGTTGTTCCATATTACACCTGTGATCAATATTTCATTTAAATATTGTTGATTTATGTTGGATATTGGATGATGGATTATATGAATGCTTTGTATTGAGTTCCTTTATTATAAGTTTTCATTATTATAAGATCACCATATCTATATATTTATCAGTTTGCTATTATATTCTTGTTCCGAAGCACCTTTGAGTTTGTCTAGGAGTATTAGCACCGTTCTGTTACAGGTTTCCCTCATAAGCAGGACAACCAGGAGCTTGAATTGCACAGGAAGATAAATTCATTTTAGTTGATTAATTACATGTTATCCTACTTGTTCTTTAGTTAGATTATTTATCAATGAAATAGGAACAAATTGAATTAACTTTGATTGTTTATCTATTCTTATTTCAATAATATTCGATTAGTATTCTTTAGTTTTTTTTAGATTTTAAATATTAAACAGAAAACAGAAAAATGTATGTTCTTTCTTTATCTCTTTTATAAACACTTTCAAAAACATCTATTTTGCAAGATATCCTGTAAATCTTGCAAGTTGTATATAAATTGTTCATAATCATATGCACATATCCATGTTTCTATTTCGACGTTTGTAAATAATTAAACTTATATTCTTAGTATCATAGATTTTTAGAATAGTTTCATTTCTTATTATTTTTAGGACTTTAGTTTGCCAATAGAGCCATTAAACCCATCGGGTCATTTCATTCCAAACGACTTGGGTTATTTAGACAACCCTAGTTTAGATTTTACCTTCCAGTTGACGGTGTGTCACTTACGCCCATAAACAAATGGCGCTAGAAGGAGGGATACAAATTTAATTGACGACACATGGAGGTTGCAAGACTCCTCCAGCACACATTCACACTCCTGTTGTAACACGTAGTCTCTCAGACAATAACGTTACACTTGAAACAACAACTACCTCAAACGATAACCCTGATATTCCCGTTGAACCAGTAACACTAGTTCCTTAAGGGGTCAACATCCAAGAAAATGTTTTTCAATCACTTATAAGAACACATAGTGCCTTAGCCCATATTAGACAACCTGGCAGGTCACTTAATCAACCCCTTGACTTCAAGAATATCCAACAACAGCTTCAAGGCACTGGTCTGCCTGAAAACCCTTTAGGTGGTAATACTACCAATCCTATTGAAACACCTATCCTTGGAGTCAGAGGATGTGGTATTCCACCATCTCCACCTGGTTCTTCTCCATCCTCTTCAGGAGGAGATTCTTCAGACGAAGGAAGTTCTTCATCAGAATCATCTCAACCTTCGACACCACCAACTCCCATGGAAAACCAAAATGATCCTGCCAGACCTTGGCTCGATCAAGATGTCGTAGATGTACCTGGACCCCAACACCCATTACCTAAGCATCTAGAGAAATAACTGCCTAAATTTGATCCAGATTCAAAGTAATCTGTTGAGGATCACATCAAGAAATTTATGTTGTCCATTAGACTCCAGAGTGTTGAACATGAGGATGTATTATGCAGATTATTTCCTTATACTTTTGAGGGAAATGCCTCCACATGGTATTTTTCTCAACAACCCCAAACCATCGTCTCTTGGGACAAGTTTGAAACTTGTTTTCTGGAAAAAATTGGAGATGATAAATCTCTGGAAGTCTTGGTTATGGAATTCTCAAGCTTAAATGTGAACCTTAAAGAAAAAGTGAAAGACTTTAACCAAATATTTATTAATTTAAAAAACAAAATCCCTCCAGATTCGTTTCCCGCAGACAGTTTAATTGTTGCATATTATGCTAAAGACTTGCACAATAACATAGCCATTTGGGTTAAAAGGTCCAAGAAAAACACTTTGTTAGAAGCCTTTGAGGAGGCAAGTCAAATTGAGAAAGATATATTGAGCTTAAAAGATAATATTAATAGTGAAGCTGAAACAACTTCGTTTTCTAAGAAGAAAATAGAAATTCTCACTAGACCTCCTGAAACTAAAAATCAACAAGAAACTTTAGACTTAGAAATATTGCAAAAATCTTTCCAAAAATTGTCCAATCAGGTCATGGACTTGAAAAGATCAGTCGAGGAGGAATCCACAAATAAAGGAAGTTTCAAACCTCCTTTCAGAAATCCTTTTCCTCCTAACCGGTCAAACCCGACCACAGAAGGTCTAAATTTTGAAAGTTTACATTATGATTTGCAAATCATCTTAGAAGCACATGAAAATTCTTCTTCCATTCCTCCTGAAAATTCTGATGATATAGTTGAGGAAGAGGTACCAGAAGAGGAGGACTCATCTCCCCCTATTTTCGGTCACTTGTCAGATAGTATCTTCCAAGCGAATTTCGAAACTGTCCACCCTTACAACAGAAGAAGCAAAACACAAAACAAACCCCCTCCCGAAGTAAGTAAAAATGTGTTTCTGAAATAGTCAAAGCAAACTGAAATTAAAAAAATCCTAGCAGCCCCAGTTTTAGAATATGATTTAATTGAAGATCTGAAAAAACTGAGGGCTAATATTTATGTTTTTGAACTGCTGAAATTTCCTCTTATTTTGCAGAAAATACTTCAAAGCATCGCTGAAAATAGTAAAAAGAACGATCTTAACAACAAAAAATCAATAGAAATTGATTCAAACACAGCTAAAAATGTCCCATCTAAAAGGACATTTGAACTTACAGACAAAAGGGACTTAGCAGAAAAAACTGTAGCAAATATAGATAAAATTGTTTTAGGGACAATAACAAAAAATCAGTAGAATTCTGTTGTTTCCACATGGAAAAATATCCCACCTTTTGAATTGACTTTGGAGATTTTTAATAGGAATGTACATAATTGTATGGTTGAATCCGGTGCATCATCAAATGTGATTCCTCTATCTGTATGCCAAAAAAATAATGCAGAGGTAAAACCTTCTGATCTTAAAATTATTCAGCTAGATCGAACGAATGCTAAATTAATCGGCGAGCTTAAGAACATACTGATTAGATTATCATCCAATCCTAAAGTTCATCAGATTATTGATATTATCGTTGTTGATATTCCTGAAGTGTATGGTCTATTTTTAAGAAGAGATTGGTCAGAACAGTTGTGTGGTTACTTTACTACAGATTGGTCTCATTTGTGGTTGCCTGAAAATGGACAACCCAACAAAATCAGGATAAACAAAGAATGTTATCTTAAGCATACCGTGACAGATCCGAATGATACGAATGAGCCTTTCGTTACATCGGAAAATTAATTGGAAACACAGGGAATGAATACCTTTTTTGGTAATTTCATGACCGAAATCTCTTTTATCACTAACCCAGGGAAACAATCTGAAGTTACAACCTATACTCAAACGCTAGCTTTTCCAAATATGCCAAGTATTACTAATGATGCAAATATCTGGTCCTTATATTTTGATGGATCCAAATCCAAACAAGGAGCAGGTGTTGGCTATGTACTCATCGATCCTACAGGTAATAAGACTTTTATTTCCTGTCGGTTAGAGTTTGAATGTACTAATAACATGACCGAGTACAAAGCACTTATACAAGGACTTAGGAAAGCACTAGATATGGATGTGCGAAATTTGACAATGTTTGATGATTCAAAAATCGTGGTCAAACAGGTAAGAAACATCATACATTGCTTATCACTGCATGTGAAAAGCTACTAGACCAAGGTATGGAGTTTAATGCATAAATTTTTATCATTTAATATAAATTCCATTCCTAGGATGAGTAATTTAGAAGCCGATTTATTAGTCAATGTTGCTTCTAAACTGTTGCCTACTAAAGGCTTATCTCCTAATGTGTTTTTGATTGAATTGTTGTTCAGGCCATCAATTATGGATAACATCACGAATTGGATAGTATTTGATGATGACCAATAGATAATAAACTTTCTACATATGGAAGACACCTTCCAAGGTGCAATCATCGATGAAGGTACTCATGACAAGGATCTCCGAAACTTCATGGTAATATCCGATTCACGATCTCCTGAATCAACATCCAAGCTGGTAAACACTATCCCCAAATATGTTTTGATATTAGAGAAATTTTATGATTTGCATGATAAGTTTAAAGGGGCAGTCAATTGTAAAACTAACAGTTCCTCTTTGATCTATGAAACAGTTAATTTAGGAACAAAAGATAATCCTCAAAATATTAATCTAGGAAAGGGATGTTTCGAGCAAGAAAGATATTCTTTCATAAAATTATTTAAATAATTTAAAGATGTATTCGCTTGGACGTACGACGACCTTAAAAATTTCAATCCAAACATCATACAACATATAATCCCCATGAAGCCCCAGACTCAACCGTTTCAACAGAAATTGAGGAAAATGCATCCTAAATTGGAACCTACTATTAAAAAGGAACTAAACAAATTGCTAACTGCAAAGATAATCTTCCCTGTTAGGCACACTCAACGGGTTTCTAATTTAGTCCCTGTAAGGAAGAAAAATGGTGAAATTCAACTTTGTGTCGATTTTCGTAACCTTAACTGAGCGTCCGATAATGAAAAATACCTTGTTCCCCCAATGGAACAAATTTTACAACAAGTGTCTGGTTCTGAAAGACTATCTCTGCTAGATGGTTTTTTTCGGATACAATGAGGTCCTTATGTCTCCTTTGGACCAACTTAAAACCACCTTTCGTACCCCATGGGGAACTTATGACTATAGGAAAATGCCTTTTGGGCTGATACATGTCGGTGCTACTTTCCAAAGAGCAATGGATATTTCTTTTCATGGCCTCATCAACCAATCAATCGTGGTCTATCTTGATGATGTCACCATCTTCTCTAAAAACAAGAAATATCACTTGTCTCACCTTAAGGCTATCCTGGAACGATGTCACAAGTTCGACATATCTCTCAACCCTAAGAAATCCATCTTTGCAGTAGAGCAAGGAAAAATTCTTGGGTTTATAGTGTCTAAGGATGGAATGATTATTGACCCCAAAAGAACCCAAGCTATTGCTAAACTTCCCCCTCCTTCTTCCAAAAAATCCATGCAATCCTTTTTGGGCAAGATTAATTTCGTCAGAAGGTTTGTCCCAAGTTCCTTAGAAATAGTTAGACTGTTACAAAATTTAATTAAAAAAAATGTTTTGTATTGATGGGGGCCCCAAGAAAGTCAGGATTTTGATTCAATTAGAAAATCAATAATAGAAGCCCCTTCCTTGATGAGCCCCGATTTTTTTTTCCAGAATTTCACTCTTTACAATTTTGCATCTGATCGATATTATGCTACTGTGCTTACACAGAAAAACATTGAAAGCAATGAGATACCCATTGCCTTCATGAGCTCAACTTTTAAAGGAGAAGAACTTAATTACCCAACAGTAGATCAACAGGCATATGCTGTTTTCAAAAAAGTGAAACACTTCCGGTCTTACCTGTTGAAATCCAAAACCAAGGTTATTGCTCCTTACCCTACTGTGAGAAACCTGTTAGTACAAAAAGAGCTGGGTGAGAAAAGGGAAAATTGGATGACTTCACTACAAGAATATGACATTGAAATAAATCCTGCACAAATTGTTAGAGGTCAAGGCCTGTGTAAACTAGTGACTGATTAAGTTGAAGAACAAGAAAGTTAAACAAACACCTCAACTGTGAATCAACATAACGAAAAACAGATCATCTGTGCACAAGTTACACCCAATTCGTGGTATGAGAACATTAAATTCTATTTAATGCATGGATTTTCTCCCCACAATCTTGATCCTAAAAGCATAAGAGCACTTAGGCTTAAATATGCATCTTTCTAGTTAATAAATAATGTATTATTTCAAAAGAACTTTGATGGTGATTTTTTGCGTTGTTTAGAAAAGGAAGAGTCCGAAAGAGTGCTATCTAAACTTCATGCAGGTGAAGCTGGTGGTCACTTCGGTGGAGATACCACTGCCCAAAAAGTGCTAAGAGATGGATATTATTGGCCTACCTTGTTTAAAGATGCCCATACGCTATCCCGCAAATGCATAATATGCCAAAAGGCTGCAGGATAGGTGAAAAAGGAAACTTTCCCTTTGCATCCTGTTATTGTAGACACACCTTTTCAACAATGGGGTATAGAAATTATAGGACCAATTAACCCCTCTTCTTCGCAACAACACAAGTATATCGTTATAACAACAAACTATTTTACAACATGGTTTGAAGTTGTACCTTTAAAGGTGGTCAACACCAATCAGGTAGTGTCTTTTCTGAACTCCCATATCATCACTCGATTCGACATTCCTAAATGTCTGGTTTTTGATAACGCCTCTTATTTTTCGTCCCTTGATATGAATGTTTTCGCTCTGAAAAAGGGGATTAAACTAAAGTATTTTGATAGCTAATACCCTCAAGGGAATGGTCTAGAATAATCAACAAATAATAATTTAATCAATATTATTAAACAGATAGCTTGAGAAAACCACAAGAATTGGCACAATGCAGTGTATAATGCACTTTGGGATGATAGGGTAACTCCAAAAGATTTTGTTGGTAATTCCCCTTTATTACTCTTTTACGAAAAAGAATAAATTCTCCCCCCATGTGTCTTACTTCCTTCTCTTCAATTGTCACAGAAAGTTCAATAAGAGGAGTGCCCTCCTCTAGAAAATCGAATAAATGCCTTATTAAAACTATAGGAGGTGAGAACACAAGCAAAGCAGAAACTGGACTAGTACCAACAAATTGTAAAAAGTTGGTTTGATTCAAATTCATCTTCATATAGGAATTTCGATGTCGAAGATCTGGTTCTCAAGTGGGACAAATCTCACGAGGGTGAGGGGGAACATACCAAGTTCCAAAATTTGTGGCTGGGACCATTTGTAATTTCTAAAACATTGGGTCCCAACTCTTTCCATCTGGATAATTTGGAGGGACAACCAGACACTTTCCTAGTGAATGACCAGGCTCTCAAGTGGTATTTCACCTGATGATTTCTACTCCACATTTTTGTAAATATTTTTGATGTTTTCTTTTCTGTTTTTATTTTGGTTCTTTTCATTTTGCTTGATTTTGATTGGTTTTCTAAATAATTATGTCCGAGTCACCATTTCATTTGTGGAAGGGAATCAGATTTCTCATTCATTAGCAACAGTTGATAACTTTCCAAGAACCTGAGCAGTAAGTGCTAAAACTCAGATCAGTAGAAGTACATTTATGTTCAAATCAGTATTTCCAGTTTTTCACTGAAATTACAATAAGACGCGATTATCATTAACAAAACTTCTAATGCTGTCCCAGTTTTAAGGAAAACAACTCAATTGTACCTTCCCATCCTCAAGATGTTTTCTTAATAGAAATATGAGTGTCCAATCATGATTAATCTCACCAAAACATAAGAATAATTTGTAAATGATCAAATTTTTCATTCCAAACTATGAGATTTTTAGTATCACCCCGCCCTCTTGAATATTATGAAGTTCTAGAAATTATAAACAAATTATAGAGGGTTGAAAGCACTGTAATGTGTGGGAAGTGTTTGTAAACCCACCGAGACACTGAACAGGTCTGTTGGTAGTAGGTAAATGCATGCATGATACCAAGGAAACTTCGTCAGGGTACTGAACATGCCTGAAGGTAGCGAAGTAATGCCAGGTTGAACAAGATCCTTAGGTATGTCTGTTAATTGATCAAGTGTGAAGATGTTATTTATCATGAGTGGATGAATCTTGGACATGACAAAGGTACTAGAGTGGGTTAAATGACACCCCTATTGAGGCTATGGATGCCTGCTGGCAGCAGTGGCCCTGTCAACAATATCGAAGTTAACTGTATAAACATTGCTACACTTGTAATCTAATTTAGATGTCAGATTAATTTTTTTTAGACAGAAATACATCTGATTATAAACTGTGTTATTTCTGAGTTATGATCAGAATGCTTGGCCTGTTGTTAACTGTTTCTAAAAAAATATTTCATCTGAGTTTCTGACATAAATTTTCTGGTGATGCAGAGATAACTGCTTCACCCAGTATGTCGCCATTGTTGGCGGCCACCAATTTTTTCGATTTTTATCACAATCGAAGTCACCACAATTTTTTTTTATATATTTTTGTAGCTTCGACCACCTTTCATTTATAAACGCTTAAGTTTATGAACTTCGAGACAATGATTGGGATTAACTTATCGAATTGAGTTTTTCGTTTGTTTTTGTTTTTAAATTCATGACTGTAAGCATGGATTTAAATAAAAACTTGGTTTGGGATTTATATCTTATACCTAAGAAATTTCTCTTTTAAGACACCCATATATTGTTAAATTTCAAATTTTATGAACTTATTGATTGATTCACTATCACAATTTTTATGTATTATGCGTATCATGACTTAATTGGCTCTATGGTTTATCGTTGGTTTTAATTTGTGAAATGTCTGAATGCACAAAACATTGGTTTAACATTTAATATGGGTCTCATGATCCCAACAATCATATCATCACTCATGTCGCCTAGTACATGCATGTTGTACCCATGAATTCAATCCACCTTGTTGTCCTGAGCATTAATGTGATCATTCATTATGCGATTTGGGGTTTGGTACAATTGAAGGGTTTGGTATTCATCGTGGGTAACGGCTCATAGTTCTACAAGCCCTCTATTTTTTCGTTTTCACCAACTCATTCTTTCAAGTTATGATAGTCCCCAAACTTTGCATTTTTCGTGCCATTACGCATAGACCTCTCTCTGCTGCTCGTCTTTTGGAAGCCGAAACCTACCTCCTGTGATATCCATTGTATCTATTTCACGGTGGTGATGGAACCTGTGGTTCGAATCGAGCCGAATGGTTGCCAAGCCCTTCTTTCCCATGATGACACAATAGATGACTTGAAGGCTCACTATTGGGATGTCTTCCTCAGGAAATTCGAAGGATACAACCTCTCGATTGCACAAGCCTTTGCACATACTTTTCACGATTTTAGGGCCAAGTTCGGGGATGTGCAATTGGAAATAACATACAATTTCATAAGCCGGGCGACATGGCTTCCATTGAAAGGCAAAAAGTGGTTTAAGAATGCTAAAATGGAGGATGTTCCATGGATATTTTTCATGGTTTCCTGCAAATCCACTTGTTGTCCAAAATGTATTACCCTTTCTTTTCTGAAACCTAGATGAAACAACCTCATTTTAATTTTGAAACAATTTATCACATGTGAAGGCCGATATGGGTTGGTTTTTCTATACCATGTTCAGTTACTTATGTTATACATAGGGTTTGATTTGAACATGTTGTTTTACCTATTAATGGGCATTTACAAAATGTCTAAACTCTATAAGTGATAGAGCATGAACTCGCTGTTGATTCTTTTTCATCACGGGCTCATTAAAATCCTATTGATTTCTCACCTGTGGAAAATTGGTGACAATTGGGAGAGTTTCCTGAACCGAAATGGTTTTTCTTAGGCCGACAGTATAGTAAACCCGCCTTCTAATGTAAACCCTAATATGGACAGTCTCGTGATTGAAAATCAAGGTTTCAATTCACCTAATGGCTCCGAATTTAATGAACCAACATCTATTGTTGTGGAAACCCCTGTGGTTAAAAAATTACCATGTATGTTTTTTCCCATGAAATAATTGGAACAGGTAGTGGGTGAATTAAAAGGTAAATCTTCTCCTATGCCTACAAATGAATTTAATATGAACAATAATGATAAGCCTGTTGTAAGGAAAACTCGTAAGGGTAAGAAACAACAGAGCTCAGATTTGAATTTTAGGAATAAGAGATCTAGTCGATTGATTTCCAGGGGCTTAAGGAATCGAAAAAGCGATCATTTGAGATCAATATCCACGATCGAGATTGATGATTGATGTTCATACCAAGAGATAAATGATTTCTTGGCTCAGGAAGATCCAGACAACCTGTGTTTCGTGAAAGAAAATACTACCCTGGTTGAACAATATGACTTTGTGTCTAGATTACCCTCGTGTCTCAAAGGAAAATAATATTTTTTCAGCATTGGTCACGACCTGGAACAAGCCATAGGGAAACATGAGATACCCGTTGTCGATTGTATTCCACATCGGTCTGCCATTACACCAGTGCATTGTGACAGTTGCTTAGAGTGGATAGAGTGATATTATACAGATATTCCACTCTTACAGGCTCAAGTAAAACATCTAGCTTCTCGGAATTCTCTATTGGAACGAGAGAACCAAGACTTGAAAGCACACACAAAAAGGGAAAATAAAAGAATCAAGAGATCCGGTAATATAATCGCCAAAAATACAACCAGTTTCAAAGCCATCATAAATTTGGAATTGTCCGATCCTTCATTTGCTAATTTCTAATGGTAAAAATAATTTTGTTTGATTCTATTTTATTTTGTTATGAAAAATCAAAATAGGTAGATTTAATTTTGATTTCATTTGTTAATAATAAGACTAGCTACAAAATTTATGATTCTGTAGCAAGTCTATTTTTGAATAATAGTTAGCATTGTTTTCTAAATATCAAATCTTTTTTGCTATCTCCAGGAAATTGATGATTATGATGCTAATTGCATGGAGCAAACACCTTGGATCATATGATCTATTATTCAGTAGTTTCTATCTTTTAATGTTTACAAAACTTTGGTTTATTTTTGACAAACCAACTCATACATGAGTGGTTTCTAGTTTCATTATTTTTGTAATATTATCTATTTTTTGTGGATTCAACTCTATCTTGTATGATAAGAGCATGTGAATCCTAAACTAGTTTAAATATTGGTCACTCTTAGTAGTGAGAGGATCTTTTGGCTAGGACACATTATGGATATATGATTTTTGAAGATAGATATGGAGAAGTTGTTCACTACTTGGCTTTAGACCTACGTGATGCTTACCCATTATGTTCTTGCCTCTATCTTATGAAATGTTATTATGTTTGTTGCAGCTTTAGTCTAGTTATCGTATGGTATTTCATATTTTTCAGCACTTTAATTATGTCTATAATTTGTCGTTCCATATTACATCTGTGATCAATCTTTCATTTAAATATTGTTGATTTATGCTGGATATTGGATGATGGATTATATGAATGCTTTGTATTGAGTTTCCTTTATTATAAGTGTTCATTATTATAAGATCACCATATCTATATATTTATCAGTCGGTTGTTATATTCTTGTTCTGAAGCACCTTTGAGTTTGTTCTAGGAGTATTAGCACTGTTCTGTTACAGGTTTCCCTCATAAGCAGGACAACCAAGAGCTTGAATTGCACAGGAAGATAAATTCATTTTAGTTGATTAATTACAGGTTATCCTACTTGTTATTTAGTTAGATTATTTATCAATGAAATAGGAACAACTTGAATTAGCTTTGACTGTTTATATATTCTTATTTCAATAATATTCTATTAGTATTCTTTAGTTTTTTTTAGATTTTAAATAGTAAATAGAAAACATAAAAATGTATGTGCTTTCTTTATCTCTTTTATAAAAACTTTCAAAAACATCTATTTCGCAAGATATCCTGTAAATCTTGCAAGTTGCATATACATTATTCATAATCATATGCACATATCCATGTTTCTATTTCGACGTTTGTAAATCATTAAAATTATATTCTTAGTATCATAGATTTATAGATTAGTTTCATTTCTTATTATTTTTAGGACTTTAGTTGGCCAATAGAGCCATTAAACTTGTCGGTTCATTTCATTCCAAACGACTTGAGTTATTTAGACAACCCCAGTTCGGATTTGACCTTCTAGTTGGTGGTGTGTCACTTACGCTTGTCAATAGTTTGTACAAATCCACATCACTAATATCCTTGGGTTTAGTTGGGGCTCCCTTTCGTCCAAGTACCTAGGAATTCCTCTTATAGACAAGGACCTTTGGAATTTATCTTGAAAGACTTCTTATCGTCTATGAAGAAAAGGATATCCTCCTAGACGTTCCACCCTTTGAATCTACCTGGTCATCTAACTCTCCTTAAATATGTCCTTCAGTCTCTTCCTATGTATTCCTTCTCATATCTAGCTACCCCAAGCTCTATCCTCACAACTATAAGGAATATGCAGAGAACATTTCTTTGGTAGGGTACTAAGGAGCCAACATTGGGCATTGGTAAGATGGGAAAATTATGTAAGGCTAAGCTCGCTAGAGGCCTTGGTATTAGTGATCCAGCCGAGATCAATAAATTCCTAAGTGCCAAAATTTGGTGGAGATGGCTAACACGTCCAGGTGACCTTTGGGCTCAGTTGTGGTGCAAAAAATAAACCCCTGACATCATCGAAGAGAAGTTGATAATATGGAATGAGAAACATCCGGGGTCCCTAATCTGGAATGGATCCAAGATGAATATTTCTTTTATCAATGATCATGCCTTATGGGAAGTATGAAATGGAAGAAGCACCTCATTTTGGCAAGACTCGTGGTAATAATTACCCACTCTTAGTCATCATCTTCTTGCACTTAAATTCCAGGCTCCCATGGTTACAACTAGTCTTAAGATGGTGACTGATTACTGGATAGATACTTCTCAGCATGATACCTAGCATCGATGGAAAACCAACTGGGCATATCTACATGTTCCACCAGAGATATATCTTCAACCTTGGATACAAAAACTAAATAAAATAAAAATAGGGATCCGACGATGCAGGGACATTGTTCGATAGGGACAATCCCCAAAAGAAACTTTCAAGGTCAAGGAAGATTACAACCTCCAAAATTCGCTCTATACTTCTGGATTTTGGTTTTGGTTTTGATTCATATTCATATTTTTCTTAAGGAGCCATGGTGTTGATGCAGTGTTACAACACTTTCAATGCTTTTGGTTGGAGTTTTGATCCCCTTTTTTGGGCCTTGTGTTGGTCATTCTCTTGTCTAACATTCAATATATTGCCACTCACTCATGATGGTGGGTTGGTTTGATATTTTAGGTCCTTCTTCTAGGAACACATTATTGATTTGGTGTCGAGGTCAATACTTTGAGGTCCTTTCAAAGGGCGGGCAACTCCCGGACCTTTTTCTATTGGATGTGTGTTGGTGTTTTTGTTTCTTGTGGGTGCAAGGTTTCTTTGACCTAAGGTATTATTTTGGATTGTATGTCACTATAACCTGGTCCATCTATTCTTTGGA
The DNA here is from genome assembly GCA_009831015.1 of Picea engelmannii. Lineage (NCBI taxonomy): Eukaryota > Viridiplantae > Streptophyta > Pinopsida > Pinales > Pinaceae > Picea > Picea engelmannii. The sequence goes on along the minus strand of ML784906.1, from coordinate 123,145 downwards.
GTATTTTTTTCCTTACATGGTAGGGTTTGGGGATTTCTCCTTTTGCAGCTTGTGTTGTTGGATCTCTTGTTGCCCTTGTTTTTGTTATTTCCTTGAGGATTTCTAGTCAGCTATTGGGCCCCTTCGAGAATTTATTTTGTGATTACTTTACACATGGTTGGGTTGTTCCTAAGGTACCTTCAAAATGTAATTTAGTTCTCTTTATATGAATATAATTACGCTTTTTTTCTCATGGAAGAAAAATACAAAAGCTTACACATATATATGGTGTTATGTGTGTTCATTGTGGTGATGGTTTATTATTAATGATGAATGTTGTTATATGAAAGTATATAATTGTGAATGAATGATACTGTTATTGATTAAGGTTGGTTGTCATTGATGTCAACCCTTGAAGAAATCCCCATAGCATAAGGTTTGGGTAATGGACCCAATATTGTTTGATGTAAAGATGACTCATTATTGTCTTATCATGGTTGATAGGAAGTAAAAATGGATGAACTCCAAAGTGGTCCCCTTATGGTGAAATCCCTCACGAGAAGATGCTTTGCGGAGTAAGAGAACCAATGATTATTTGAGGAATAATGAGATGAAGGATAGTGAATTTGTCAGTGAAACTATCCTAGATGGATAGTGCTTGTCATGTCGTTTCCGGTGGTATGTGTAACGTCACATAACTCCTCACGATTAGAGAGTTATGAACATATGGAGTTGGAGAACCCCTCATAAGTCTTATAGAATCTCCCAAGGGTCAAAGCGCTTTGCAAAAGAAATTATTTTAAATGAAGAAGCCCTAAAATAAGGAAAGTGTAAAGCTACATGAAGATATAAATAAGAGTCAAAGCTCACTCATTATACACACACTTGTACATATTGTATATCTATTTTCTTGTGTGAAGATTCTTGTAAATATTTGTGGATACATCTGAAGTGGAAAACGTTTGAGGTAGCACGAAGGGTTGACGATGAAATTCTCGGAATTACAGCAAAACCCTATTTTCTGAGGTGTACACAGCCTGTCTATGTACAAGTTGTGTACATGCTGAGTTATACACAGGCTGTATATGTAGAACCTGCGTACATATTGAGTTATATGTGAGCTGTCTGTGTATAAGCTACGTACATGTTGAGTTATATGTGAGTTGTCTGTGTATAAGCTACGTACATGTTGAGTTATACGTGGGCTGTCTGTGTACAAGGTGCGTACATGTTGGTAAATCCATGGAAACTTGAAGAGATGAAGATGCAGAGGTTCTAGATTCTAAGATCAAGCTCCCATGAAGGTCTATAGTGCTCAGATACATCAGATCCATCCATTGGTTCAAAAGGTATGTCTTATTTCTATGAATAGTTGGATTTTGATGTATGCATGAGGAATGGCAATGGATATTTGAGGATTCTCCCTAGACAAACTAGTGGCTTCATGGGGTCTTTTGCATAAGTCAGATCTATAGAAATACAGTGCTGGTATATTCATAATTGATACTTCTTGTGAGGCACATATTGTATTTCTTGGCATATGGATACGGGTTTTTATGGTACATGGTTGAGAGCTTGTATTTGTGTAGTAGTTAATGTATTAAGAGACGGAATATCGGAAAGGGGTTGATGACTAAGATCATGTGAGGGATATTATACTTGTTCATGATTACACATACCTATATGACACATGACTAGAGAAAGAAATACTTGTCTTGAGTAAAGGTTATATATGAGGATGCATGCACAGGTTATAGTTATAGTCTAGACACAGTGACATGTTATAGATCTATGCGAATGAAATTACAGAAGGTCATAAGTTTTCAAGAAAAGGAAACCCTAGTTTTCACAAGGCATACACAGGTTGCATAACAGTTTGGTAGCGTACATACGCGGGCTGCATAATAGATAGGGCACACACATATGTGGGCTGCAACACTGCAGGTCATGTATCTATTGTAATTTTTGTAGATACATGTTCAGCTCAGGTACAGATTGATTATAGGGTAGTTGTACAGATTGGATACAGGTCAGTGGTATAGGTTGTTGTAGTTGTACATCACTATATCTCACAGTGACAGATTGACAGTGGTTCCATCATTCTACTTATACTTCAGGGAGGTTGGATAGGGAAAGGACATGTGGTTGTAGCCACCTTTCGATTGTAGCCAGAGAAAATAGGGGGTTGTAGCCTCCTTCTAGTTGTAGCCAGAGATCTGGGGAGTTGGAGATTCCCTCATGTTGTAGCTTGAGAAACTAGGGGGTTGGAGCCTCCTTCCAATTGCAGCTGGAAAACAAAGGAAGTTGGTGCTTCCAATGAATGTAATTATTGAAGACATATAAGAAAAATCATTACGTGGTTTTCTCCCGATTTGGGTTTCCGCGTAAAATACTGATGTACTGTGTATGTGTGTGATTGTTCATTTCTTATTTCTCATTATTGGTTAATAATTCTACATTGATATAAAACTTGGTTTATTTGGATAAAAAGGATTACAATTGCGCTATTACTGATTCATCCCTCCTCTCAGTAATCCAACAATTGTTATCAGATCAGGTTCCTTCAGAAATCAATTTAACCACTGAAAGGTAGATCATGGAAAGTACCAACTTGTATAAAAATGGAATACCACAGTTTGATGGACAAAAGTATGATTTTTGGAGCATAAGGATGAAGACATATATACAAGCACATTGATTTGAAGTTTTGAAATCAATTGTAGATGGATACACAGGACCAACAGTTCCACCAACAAATGAAAAAGCAATGAAACTCAGTGAGAATAATTCCAAAGCTACAAATGCACTTTTGAATGGTCTCAGTGATACAATATTCACCAATGTTGCACATTGTAAATCCACTAAAGATATTTGGGACAAGATTGGAAATATTTATGAAGGAGATACAAAAGTCAAAGAAACAAAGCCTCAAACATACAGAGGTCAGTTCGAACAACTAAAAATGAAGGAATATGAGAATATTGCAGCCTACTTCTTACGATTCGATGAAACAGTGAATGCAGTCATAAGATTGGGAGAAGAAATCGAAGAAATTATAATTGTTCAAAAGGTACTAAGATCTCTTCCTATGAGATTCAACCCTAATATATCAGCACTAAAAGAAAGATTGGATCTAAAATCAATAAGAATGGATGAACTGCATGGAATCTTCACAACATATGAAATGAGAAATGAATAGGAAAATCCAGATGTAAAAGAAGGAGACTTCAAAGCATCCAAAAGATCAAAGAAAAATAAGAAGGAACAAGAAGAATATAGTAGCAACAACGACGTCTCAGAAGATGATGAAGAAGTGGCCAACTTCATCAAAAGACTGAACAAAGGAGCCAATGGTAGGTATAGAGGTAAGCTTCCTTTAATTTTTTTTAATTGTGATGGTATTGGTCATTTTGCTAACAAATGTCCTCATAAGAAAAAGAGAAATGATGAAGGTTACTCAAAATACAAACACACATATAAAGGCAAAATAACTACAAAGAAATATTTCAAGAAAAACTTATGCATCAAAGGAGACATCTCATCATCATATGAAGATGAAATCAGTGACAGTGAGACAGGAAGAGTTCTATTCATGGCAGTAAAAGATTATGAAAAATAATACTTTGAAGAATAATATGAATAAGCCGAAGAAGGATATGAAGAATTCGAAGATGAAATTGAAGAGGCAGAAGTTGACTATCGAGAAGAATTAATGTGTGCCATAGAAGTTATCAGAAGAGAAAAGAATAAAAGCAAGAAACTACAAGCAGAACTAGACAAGAAAAAGGACACTCGAGAACTAGAACAAATAATCACAAAATTGAAGGTTCAAATAGAAGAAGATAAAAGAATTGAAAAAGCACTCAAAGAACAACTAGAAGAAAATGATAAGATCATTGGAAACTTGGAAGCAGAGATTGTCACACTAATAAAGGATATTCAAAAGAAAAATATGCAGAATAGCTCAAAAGTTATGGATGACATTATTAGTAGTCAAAATCTCATATTGACAAGTCTAGACTTGAATACAATCAGACAGAAAAGGGATCAAGTTCCAAAACAACAAATCAAGAAACAAATCCAAAAATCTATGCAGAAACAATCAAAGGGGATAGGAAGATATACAAGGAAGATTACAGGGACACTCCACCAAGAATATTCAGATTTTAGAATCAACAACAGTTAGATAAGCCTCAAGAAGAAGAAGGATTCATAAGAGAACCTCATTTCAATAGATCTTCAACTCCCATGTATCAAACTATATTTTTTGGTTTATGTTATGCATGTAATAATTTTGGACATAAAGCAGTGAATTTCAAAGCTAAGAACATAAACAATAACAACTTTGAGAGTCATACACAAAGGGGTTATTCAAGAAGACCTAGTGAAACACAAAGAATAAGTTACAACAGGTTTGAATCTTTGAGCACTGAAGTGGAATGTTACAAATGTAACAATTTTGGATGCGTGGCCAAAGATTGCAGAAAAATAGTCCCTCCTAAAGAACCTCAACAGAATAACAACAGTCACATACAAGAACTTTAGAAAATGACATGGATAAGAAAGCAAGATCGATATAGAAATGAAGAATGCACAGTCGCTCTACAGGCTAAACAAAAGAAACATGGCTGGTATGTTGACAGTGGGTGTTCAAAACACATGATAGGTGATAGAGACAAATTTCTTACATTGTGAAAGGAAAGAAATGGATCAGTTTCCTTCAGAAATGATAATTCAGCCAAAATCATTGGAGAAGGCACAGTCCAAATTGGGAACATGAATGAAAAGGCACAAAATGTTCTACTGGTAGAAGATATGAAACATAATCTTCTAAGTGTGATTCAAATGTGTGAGCAAGGTCATAAAGTTACTTTCGATTCACAGAAGTGCGAGACAAGAAGAGAAGGTTCAGGGAAATTGGTCGGTACAGCTGCTAGAACTTCAAACAACATATATGTGTTAAGTGAAATTGGAAATGAAAAGTGTTGTCTAGGAAAGGAATATAAAATTTGGCTATGGCATAGAAGAATGGGTCACATGCATTTTAATAACCTTGTCAAAGTCAGCAAAAGAGAAGCAGTCAGATAAATGCCCTAGATCATGAAACCAACCAACAATTTATGCAAGCATTGTAAACAAGGAAATCAAACAAACACCATGTTCAAATCAAAGGAATACTCAACAACAAGACCACTGGAAGTTGTGCATACTGATCTAGTTGAACCAACTACAACAAAGGGCTTAAAAGGTGAGAGATATTTTATGTTATTAGTTGATGATTATACAAGAATGATTGCAATTTGCTTTCTCAAGAACAAGTCAGAAGCTTTTGAAAAATTCAATATCTACAAGGAAATGGTTGAAAATGAGATGGATTCAAGAATCAAATGCTTGATATCTGATAATGGAGGAGAGTTCACTTCAAATGAATTTATGGACTACTGCAGTAGTCATGGAATAAAAAGACAATTCTCCATTGGTAGGACACCTCAACAAAATGGAGTTGTTGAAAGAAAGAACATGACAATATAGGAAATGGCTTGAACAATGCTAATGGATTCCAAATTGACAGATTTATTTTGGACATAGGCAGTGCATACAACAATTCACATTCAAAACAAATTAATGCTCATAAACAACACTGATAAAACTCCCTACGAGCTATGGAAAGGAAGACCATCAAATGTGAAGCACTTCAGAGTTTTTGGAAGCAAATGCTACATCAAAAGAGAAGATGGAAGAATGGGAAAGTTTGACTCTCATGTGGACAAAGGAGTACTTGTTGGATACTCAAGTACAAGGAAAGTATACAAGTGTTACAATCTAATATTGAACAAAGTTGTGGAAAGCATCAACGTAACAATTGATGAAACAGGAAGATCAGTTTCAAAGGAAGAAGAAAACAAATTAGTGGAACAACTTTTCGAAGAAGAAGCAGAAGATGAAGTAGAAGAGGAAGATGAAGAGAATTCGACAGAAACAGAAGAGCAAGTTCAAGAAGTATCTCCAAAATCACCTAGAAAATGAGTACAGAAGAATCATCCTTCAGATCAGATTATTGGAAACAAATATGTAGGAGTTGAGACTAGAAGAAAAATCTGTTCACCAAAACAAACACACATAGTACTCTTATCTACAATTGAACCAAATTGTTTTGAAGAAGCCAGTAAGGATGAATTTTGGAATAAGGCCATGGATGAATAATTGGATGAAATAGAGAAAAATGACACTTGGGAATTGGTTCCAAGATCAAAGAATAAGAATGTGATCGGCACAAAATGGGTTTTCATGAATAAATTAAATGAAGATGGACAAGTTACAAGGAACAAAGCTAGATTGGTATGTAAAGGATATGCACAGATTGAAGGAATCAACTTTGAAGAGACATTTTCCTTGGTTGCCAGAATGGAAGAAATCCATTTGCTTTTAGCCTATGCATGCTCCAAAAATGTTAAAGTATATCATACGGGCGTAAAACCAGTTTTTTTGAATGGGTAAATTGAAGAAGAAGTATACATTGAACAACCAGAAGGATTTCAGTTGTCAGAGAACACATATTATGTGTGTAAATTAAAGAAGGCATTTTATGGTCTAAAACAGGCTCCTAGAGCATGGTACTCTAGATTGGATAAGTATTTGCAGTAGGCAGGGCTCAGAAAAGGAAGTGCAGAAAACAACCTCTATATCAAGGTAAGTCAAGGTAATATTTTATTAATTGAAGTTTATGTTGATGATATTATTTTTGGTAGTGATGATGATAGGTTAAGCCAGAAATTTGCAAAAGATATGTAGAATGAATTTGAAATGCCATTACTTGGAGAACTATCCTTCTTTTTGGGACTTCAGATACATCAAAGCAACCAAGGAATCTTTATTTCTCAAACCAAGTATATCATAGAAATGCTAAAGAGGTTCAGAATGGAATATTACAAACCAGTTATCACTCCAATGCAAAACAGTTGCAAGTTGAGCAAATATGATGATTCGAAGTCTATAGATCAAAGGAAATATAGGTCAATGATTGACAACCTATTATATGTGACAACATCCAGACCATATGTAATGAAGGAAAATGGACAGGTGGCATGATTTCAAGCAACACCAAAGGAGTCACATGTGTTAGCAGTGAAAAAGATTTTCATATATCTCAAAGGAACATAAGAGTTTGGATTATGGTATCCAAAAGGAAAGGATCTATCACTTATTACCTACACAGACGCAGATTGCGCAGGTTCTATTGATGACCGATGAAGCATCAATGGAGCAAATTTCTACTTGGGTGAGTGCTTAGTATCATGGCTAAGAAATAAACAATCATTAGTATCTTTATCTACAACTAAGGCAAAGTATATTGCAGCAGCATCATGTTGTACACAGGTTCGTTGGATGAAACAATCTCTGACAGATATACACGTTGAGTATGATGAGCCTATTCCAATCTATTGTGATAATACAAGCTCCATTAGTATCTCGAAGAACCCGGTGATGCACTCCAAGACGAAGCACATTCCAATCAAGTATCACTTTCTATGGGAGCAGGTTGCAGAAAAGAACATTAGAGTTGAGTATGTGGGCACAAAAGAACAAGTGGCAGACATCTTCACAAAACCACTTCCACGGGAATCCTTTGAATGTCTTTGCCAGAGACTTGGAGTTATTTCTACTCCAAAATGAATGATTTTTGAATGCTTATCTTATATGTCTTAGATTTACATGAGGAAGCACCATAAGAGGACAGTTCGGTCAGGGGGAGGAACCCTGGATGGAAATATACCTTTTCCATTGATGACAAAGGGGGAGAGATTTATTAGATGCAGAGGATAGAGGCAAAGGACAGAGGCATGCTTCTAGGGGGAGAATATTTATCAGCTATAGAGGACAAAGGCATGGTTCTAGGGGGAGCATGAGTGATATGATTTTATTATTGCATCAGAGTGTTGCCATCAATGCCAAAGGGGGAGATTGTTGATTAAGGTTGGTTGTCATTGATGTCAACCCTTGAATAAAGCCCTATAACACAAGGTTTGGGTGATGGACCCAAGATTGTTTGATGTAAATATGACTCATTATTGTCTTGTCATGGTTTATAAGAAGTAAAAATGGATGAAATCCAAAGTGGTCCCCTTATGGTGAAAGCCCTCACGGGAAGACGCTTTGCGGAGTAAGATAACCCATTCTTATTTGAGGAATAACGAGATGAAAGACAATGAATTTGTCAGTGAAACTATCGTATATGGATAGTGCTTGTCATTCCATTTCTGATGGTATGTGCAACGCCACATAACTCCTCATGGTTAGAGAGTTATGACCATATGAAGTTGGAGAACCCTTCATAAGTCTTATAGAAGCCCCCAAAGGTCAAAGTGCTTTGCAACATAAATTATTTTAAATGAAGAATCCCTAAAATAAGAAAAGTGTAAATCTACGTGAAGATATAAATAAGAGGCAAAGCTCACTCATTATACACACACTTGTACATATTGTATATCTATTTTCTTGTGTAAATCTTCTTGTAAATACTTGTGGATACATCTGAAGTGGCGAATGTTTGAGGTAGCATGAAGGGTTGATGACAAAATTCTCGTAATTACAACAAAAATCTATTTTCTAAGGTGTACATGGGTTGTCTGTGTACAAGTTGCGTACATGTTGAGTTATACACGGGTTGTCTATGTACAAACTGCATACATGCTAAGTTATATGCAGGTTGTCTGTGTACAAGCTGTGTACACTCTGATTTATACGTAGGTTGTCTATGTACAAGGTGCACACATGTTGGTAAATCCATGGAAACTTGAAGAGATGAAGACGCAGAGGTTATATATTCTGAGATCAAGCTCCCAAGAAAGTCTAAAGTGCTCAGATCCATCCATTGGTTCAAAAGGTATGTCTTATTTCCATGAATAGTTGGATTTTGATGTATGCATGAGGAATGGCAATGGAGATTTGAGGAGTCTCCCTAGAGAGACTAGTGGCCTCATGGGATCTTCTGCATAAGTCAGATCTACAAAAATACAGTGTTGGTATATTCATCATTGATACTTCTTGTGAGGCACATATTGTATTTCTTGGCATATGGCTAAGGGTTTTTATGGTACGTGGTTGAGAGCTTGTATTTGTGTAGTAGTTGATGTATTGGGAGACTGAATATCAGAAAGGGGTTGATGACTAAGATCATGTGAGGGATATTATACTTGTTCATGATTACACATACCTATATGAAACATGACTAGATAAATACATACTTGTCTTGAGTAAAGGCTATATATGAGGATGCATGCACAGGGTACAGTTACAGTCTGGATACAGTGACAAGTTACAGATCTATGTGAATGAAGTTACATAAGGTCAGAAGTTTTCAAGAAAAGGAAACCTGAGTTTTTATAAGGCATACACAGGTTGCATAATAGTTTGGTAGCGTACATACGTGGGATGCATAATAGATAGGGCGTGTACATACGCTGGCTCCAACACTACATGTCACATATCTGTTGTAAATTTTGTAGATACATGTTCAAATCAGGTACATATTGATTATAGGGCAGTCGTACAGATTGGATATAGGTTAGTGGTACATGTTGTTGCAGTTGTACAAAAGTATATCTCACAGTGACAGATTGACAATGGTTCCATCATTGTACTTCTACTTCAGGGCAGTTGGATGGAGCAAGGACAGGTGGTTGTAGCCACCTTCTGGTTGTAGCCGGAGAAAATAGGGGGTTGTAGCCTCCTTCCCGTTGTAGCCAAAAATCTAGGGAGTTGGAGCCTCTTGCCAGTTGCAGTTGGAAAACAAAGGAAGTTGGTGCTTCCAATGAATGTAATTCTTTAAGACATATAAGAAAAAACATTTTGTGGTTTTCTCCCAATTTGGTTTTCCACATAAAATACTGGTCTACTATGTATGTGTGTGATTGTTCATTTCTTATTACTCATTATTGGATAATAATTGTACATTGATATAACACTTGGTTTATTTGGATAAAAATGATTACAATTGCGCTATTACTGATTCACCCCCCCTCTCAGTAATCCAACAACTGTTTGAAGTGGTTGTTAACTAAAGTGTTAAAAGAAGTGAATAAAATTCCTACACTGATTTACCCCCTGCCCTCTTAGTGTGGTCAGTGTGTCCAACAATTGGTATTAGAGAAGGACTTCACTGCAATCCTTACAAGATTGAAGGAGATCCATGGACACACAAATATATGAACATGTAATGGAAGTTCCATTCTTTGATGGGATAGATTACTCAGCATGGAGGATAAAAAGGTTATTTTAAGTCAAAAGGAGTAGGTGTTTGGGATACAATTGTTGTTGGATCAGTTCCCTCAAAGAATCAATAAAAATTCTTAGTTAAAAAGGAAGAGAAGAAGAATAATATAGTATCATTCAAGACCATCCTCAATGGACTTTCAGGTTATACCAAAGAAATCATAAGAAAATGTACCTCCATCAAGGACTTATGGTTAAAGTTAGAGAAGGCATATCAAGACTCAGTCATCAATGAAGGGAAAGACTCTCCAAAATATTTTGATTGCAATATTTCTAAATGTAATGATGTTGAATGATCTCTTTCAAATAAATAAGAAGCTCTAGAAGAAGTTTGTGTAGAATCAACTTACATTTATCTTATAGATAAAGAAGAATATTTGTTGAAGCTTAAAGATAAAGTTATAGATGGTTTAGAAGAAGTTAGCAATAAAATATAACATGATTCAAATGCTTTTGAGGATCTTGAAAGAATCACTAAGGAAACCCTAAAAAGGTACCAAAGGCATTTGATGACACTAAAAAAAATACTCAAGAAACAAGAAGAAAGTGAAATTAAGCAAAGGACCTGATTAAAAGAAAAAGAAGAAGAGATTAAGAGACTAAAGAATGAAATAATTAGTTAAGCATAAGAAGAGAAGATGGTAGCTGATGAGCTTAGAAAAAGATTTGAAGAGGTCAAAGAAACAAGAGAAATCAATGTCAATCTAAGGACCCAACTCGAAGAATCCAAAATGATAGAGGAACTATTGAAGAATCAAGTAAATGAAAAATAAGAATCATGCCATAAGCTGGAAGCAGAAGTTGTTGATCTCAAAAGGAAAGCAGAGAAGTCAAATAATCATATCAAGTTCATGAACAACTCAACAATATTGGATGAAATCTTGGATAGTCAAATATCACCAAATGATAAATACAGTCTTGGATATAATAAGGAAGCAACACATTATAAAGCTATCACTTCTAAGAAGCGTGAGGTAAGTTCAGATTTTTCAAAAGGTGGAAGTAAAGTTGCAATTCGAGCACTTGCACAAAGCAAGGAAACTTTTGGAATGTCAGAACAAGGAAGATATCAAGAAGCCGTTTGTACACCTCAAAGCAAATTCAGAAGAGAGACACCTTCAAGGTGGACAACAAAGCACATGTATGAAAATGTTTTTCATTGTCACTACTTATCATGTAATGGATATGGTCACAAAGCTTTGGATTGTAGTAAGGAAAGATGTTGGAAGATTCAATAACATCTTAAGATGTTGGATATGTAATCTAGTGGGACACATTGTTCCACATTGTGACACCATGAAATGTTATAGTGGTAGTGAATTTGGCTGCAAATATCAGGATTGTTGGAATTCAAGGAGACAGTCAATGATGAGTGCTTCACATAATATGGCAAGAAGAGAACATGTGTTAAGAACCTGAATACTGAATACAAAATCACCACAACAGATATAGAAGAACAATATAGAAAATCACAACTTTATTATATCAAACCCTTGAGGTAGGGAAACACCATACAATGGATTCTATTATGGAAGGGATCCTCTCCTGTTCACTTGCCTCTTCGAGGGGGCATCCTCCTATTGAGCTACCGCTCCAAATACAATACTTCTCTTCATGTCTCATTACATTGCTTGAATCCCTTTATATAGTGCTACCATCACCTAAGAACATTCTAGAGGAGGAATCTTCTAGAAGTAGAATCTTCTAAGAAGTCCTCTTACATTTATTATATCTAATTACCCATTTATTATATCTAACTAACAAAGTGGGCCTTATTTAATAATATAGTGTACCTAGTTCACCTTACATTGAATGACCTCCACTATTATCACTATGGGCCCTTTGAGCCCCCCCACTACCTCTCTAGCTACCTTACATTCCATCCCCCTTATGAAAGCGTTGTCCTCAATGCTTGATGTACAACCATATACCAGGGTCCCATGGATAATTGTGGGTCATAATGCTGAAGAAGACTAAAGAACCAAGGTCCCATGTAGAAAGGAAATCCACCATGCTGAAGTAGTCCAACCACCATTGTAACCCGGGTCCCATGTCCAAGTGCTCATGTGAACTCCCCGTGGAAGATTTTGGAACCCAATAACCAACTCCAAATGATGCTCCAAAGACTGACACCTATCATGTGGATCCAAATAAGAAGATCCATCCACATAGTGGAAAAGGGTCGTAGTAGAATCTGGAAGGAATAATACCACTGTAGAATATGCAGACTAAACGTTGGTAACTAGCTCCTGATGTGGGACATTGATTTTCTCTACAGAAGGTGGAGTGGAGTCATCAAATAAAATATGGAAGTGGTTGTCATCCCAGAAATGACAACTATCCATATACCAATCATCACAATCATCCTCAAAATCATACCAAGCATATATTTCTTGATTATATTCATCCCTGACGCCCTTCATAAGAAATCTTTCCTGCATGTTATTCAATGAATCTTGAATACTACGAAAGTTATCATTGAGGCCGTCTGTGAGACTGTTTGTGAGGTTGTCTGTGAGACCACGTGCAAATGCGAATTTCTTTCAGGTTTTGAGAAGAAATAGCCATCTGAGCACCCTATGAACCCTTCGGTTCCACAGCCGTCACGAAAAAACTCAAAAAAATAGAACAATAAATTACAATAGAAAATCATGGTTTTTTCTGAAAAAACCCTAAAAAACTGCTGAAGTTAAAATTCTCATAACTTCACTTCCCGGACTCCGTTTCGGCTGATTTTTTTTTGAAATTGGGTGAAATTGTGAGAGGTACTCAGATCTGTAATTTGTTTGAGAAAATTAGGCCTCCAACTACTACATAAATAAAAACAAATCGCGCCACCGTCCGTGGAAAAAACCCTGAAAATTTGCAGATTTTAAAACTTCGATATCTTGACTTCCCGGACACCGTTTCGGACGATTTTTTTTTTTAAATTGGGTTTTTTTCTGAGAGGAACTCAGATATACAACCATTTTATGCAAAATTTGCACAGAAATATACCAAAAACTTCGAGAATGTCGCGGCCCTCTTTTTTTTTCTTTGAAAAAAATCTGCAAAAATAAAAAATATTTGCCCATAATGTCTGCCCAAGGAAATTGCTCTGATACCACTTGTTAAGAACCAAATATATGAATACAAAATATCATAATATATCCAAATATATCTGAATACAATCACCACACAAGATATATGAAACCATATAGAAAACCACAACTTTATTATATCAAACCCTTAGGGTAGGGCAACACCATACAATGGATCCTATTATGGAAGAGATCCTCTCCTGTTCACTTTCCTCTTCGAGGGGGCATCCTCCTATTGAGCTACCGCTCCAAATACAATACTTATCTTCATGTCTCATTACATTGCTTGAATCCCTTTATATAGTGCTACCATCACCTAAGAACATTCTAGAGGAGGAATCTTCTAGAAGTAGAACCTTCTAAGAAGTCCTCTTACATTTATTATATCTAATTACCCATTTATTATATCTAACTACCATAGTGGGCCTTATTTAATAAAATAGTGGACCTAGTTCACCTTACATTGAATGACCTCCACTATTATCACTATGGACCCTCTGGGCCCCCCCACTACCTCTCTAGCTACCTTGCAACATGAAACATGGAAGGAATATAATGTTGAAAGGATGGAAGATCAGAGTACAAGTACAGATAAACTAGGACATTCTCAGAAGTGGGTGAAGAATATTGAACAACTAGACATGAAAGAAGGCACTGAGGCATATGTGGGTTCCTTTTGGAATAATCACATACATACGTGATCTGTCTAAAGAAAACTCACGTACATACATGAGATGTTTGTCGTGAAGCCGCATACATGTGGTAAAAACTTGAAAAAGGGTGTACATATGAGTTTCAGCATGGTTTGATCATACAACATATTTTATGTAGGGTCTGAGATGGTACAGGTTGATGGATCATTGTGTGATGCATGGTCAGGTCCAAGGATCGTCAAAGCGATAGAATATTATTGTATTCTTGATAATGTATTGTTGAGAAGTTGATCAGTTTTCTGGTAGAGCAACAACATCTTTAGCAGAAGAAGATTACAATGCTAGCATATTGTTTACAATGATTACATAGAATATTGCAGAGAATATAGGGGGATACATACCCATAGGGGGAGTTATTCTTTTCCCATGATTGGTTACATATGTATGAGTCTAGAAGGAGATATGATAGAGATGATCATCGAGGGAGAATTAGCAACCATGCCATCAACATTACATTGGAGTGATATCCTTTGTAAAAGGGGGAGAGAGTCATTAGATACATGGAGAGCAACCTCAAGGACAATTCAATAAAGGGAAGTAGCCCCAAAGATATATACTCTTTCCATTGATCTCAAAGGGGGAGAGATAGATACATTGATGAGGAGCGATGATCATAGAGGGAGCATGAGAATTTCCATGTCTAAGTGTTTCCATCATTATTTCCATCAATGATTGGTGTTAACATCAATATTAGTGTTTCCATCAATGACAAAGGGGGAGATTGTTGGATTATGTTGTCATTGGTTTCATATGATTGATGTACTATGTTGTCATTGATGTCAAAGGGTTTATTTCAAGTGGTGTCATAGTGATGTGTTTTCAATGGTTGATGCCAAAGGAAGTTGTATCATTAATGTCATGTCATGGTTGTTATGAAGTACCAAATGGATGAGCTCAAAAGTGATCCCTTTATGGTGAAATCCCTCACAGGAAGACGCTTTATGAAGTCGAAATGGTTAAGTGGTTGAGTATCCCTAGGTGTGGTTAAGGAACCAAAGTCTAGTTGAGGAATAATGTAATGAATATTAGTGAATTTGCAGGTGGATTATTCTAGATGGATAGTACATGTTGTGCCATTTCTGATAATATGTGGTACGTCACACAATTCCTCATGGCTAGGGAGATATGGCCTTGTGAAGTTGGATAACCCTCATGAGTTATCTAGAAGCCCCTAGAAGGTCAAATAAGTCAATAAGGTCAAATAATTCAAATTAATATATGAAGCTCCTAGAAGAAGTTGACTAGTCAAAGTGGTTATAACTAGGAGTTAATCGTGGGTTAAGTTGTTGCAAAAGAAAATAATTAAAAATAAATTATTTGCAACAAGAAGTGGTGAGTTTACTATTTTTGGATAAAGTGGTTGTAAGTGGACAAAGTAGTTAGAAGTGGGTTATCCCTAACAGAAGGAATTTGATTAAAAGATAAGCTCCAGAGGAAGCTGCTTGGAGAGTATAAATAAGAGAGAAAGGGTCTCTTATGAGGAGGAACTTTGAGCACATTGAATATCCATTATCTGGGGAAAGGTTTATTGCAGGTACTCGTTGACACATCTAAAGTTACAAAGGAAGGACGAGGGTAATGTATCAGAGTTGCAGTAAACTCAAGTAACCCTAATCTCTAAGAAATCTATGAGTTCTAGTGCAGTTAGGGTGTAGACATCCGCAGACCACAGTGGAGGAAAGCGTGGACACCCACGAGCTATAGAAGAGAAAAGTACAGATATGTAGAAGAGATTGTGCACGCATGAGAAGGTATGGTTGATCTAGATTGTTGAGGATGATTTTGGTTTGTTGATCTGAGACCTAAGACATCGGGTTAGTTACAGTGTGCAAGGGTAAGTCTCTATGCTTATGATGTTGCATCTTAGTGATGGTATGATGAATTCTTGATGCAGTCTTGGTATGGTTATTGTGAGATCCAGATATGGCATATGTTGGTTGGTTGTCTAAGAGAGAAACACTCTTATGTATGGTACAATTTTGATATGATTCTTATAATTCACATATTTTGAGCTACTTTTACTTGGTTGAGAGATATCTATGCTATATGATGATGTATGCATGAGGGACATGCATAGGTTGTTGGAAATTCTTTAGATATGCATATGATTGATAATATGGTATATGGAAAATGTTGTACATGGTTAATGATCCAGTTCATGATTCATTTTTGATGTATCTTTTGATTTGTGATGGAAACTTGAGTTAGTATGCATGTTAGTATACACTTGATGAATGGTATGGCACATGTTTTTATGATCAGATACATATTGATAAGACAATGACAAAGTTGTGACAAGGACAATGAAGGTGACATAGTTGTGATAGAATCAGTAAAAGTGAAATTGGAAGGGTTATAAAGAATTCTGTGAGTTGCAGTGCATAGAGGAACAAACATCCATGGGTTTCAATTAAGAAGGGCACATATACCTATGTGTTGCAGTATATATAGTTCGTGGAACTGTAGAAAAGATTTGACATATTGTTTGCTATCTACAAGTTGGGTCTTGTATTGAGAGTTGGTTCTCTCTTAGATTTGGTTTTCTTTTCAGTTGGTGTTGATAAACCCAAAGGATTGTAGTATCTTATAACACATAATACAAAATATTAGACATATATTTGGTGTTCTCTATGTTCATTATGGTGATGGTTTATTATTATTGATGAATGTTGTTATATGAAAGTAGCTAATTGTGAATAAATAATAATGTTTGAAGTGGTTTCTAAATAAAGTGTTAAAAGAAGTGTATAAAGAGTCCTACACTAATTCATCCCCCCCTCTCAATGTGTTCGGTGTGTGCAACAAGCTCAGATTTCATTCTTGAGGCAAATAATAAAGCATGCCCTGAAAAAAGAATCTGTCATGTCCTCCATTTGGAAATCCAAGTGCTCAAAGGAAAAAATAAAATCTTCCCATGTTCCATCCTATTTCAACTTGGTCAGATGTTCTAAATGGTGGGTGTCTGTGTCAAAGAATCCATATATCTTAGCAACAAATTGTGACCAAGAAACATACCCTTGACGTGCATTTCTACACCATTGCCACCATTTCCATTATTCCGGATCCAAATAGAGAATTATGTAATGAAGCTTGGTCAAATCATCAATAATGCCATGCAAGGAGAAATAATGTTCGATTTGAGTGACCCAGGTTGTTGGATATAAGCCATCAAATTTGTTTACCTCGACTCTAGGAAGACGTGGGTCACAAGGTAGGGAGTTGGAATGAGAGTGAAAAGGTCAATTGGATTCAACATATTCAATATATATAGGTGGGTTAGAGGAGGAAGGACCTTGGAATTTGTTCATGAAGTTTTGGAGAGTGGAATTGAATTCAACAATTTGGATACCTAGTTGTTCCTGGATGTAGTTCATTTTGGCATGAATGGAAAGACTTTGAGTATTCAATTGGACCTTAAGGGAAGTAAGGTCATTATTAATTTTATTATTGGTTTCTTCTTGGAGGGTGGAAGTCATGAGGGGAAGAGGGGTGGGTCCATGTATAAAAACTAAATAAGTGATATATACCAATACAAGTAGGGAAATGAGAAAAAATCAATGGGATAAGTGGGAAATAAAGGTGTTGGAAAGGGTATGGGTCCACAGGGTAAAAAAAGAAGGTGAAAACTGATAAGTATCACAACGATCATAACAAAAAGGGGAATCCAATGAGATAGGTCTCAAATAAGGGTGTCATTCAGACTCATTTTTTTTTTTTTTAATTTTTACTCTGACCTGAATAATACTGCAGTGTTGAAATACCCAAATTCTTAACAGAAAAATACATGTAGTAATTTTGGAACCACAATGCAAGAGGAAAGGTTGCACAAAAAAAAAATCCTTTATTTTCTTAGTCTAGTATGTTCCCCATGGGTTAGGGTTTACAAGGTGCTATGGACAAGGGTTTTCCTTGTGCTATAGCTCTCTGATATACATTCAGGGTCGAACAATAGTACTTGACCCAATATCTTAGGGCACCAACTAAGGAGGTTCGACCATACCCTTAGTCATACTACTCGATTACCCAGGTACTAGAGAGTATCTTTGTTGGCATAGGGGCAGAACCAGGGTTCAACACTTCAACAACGCACCAACAAAACCCTAACTACTGACCCTTTTGGCAACACCTACAAAGCAGGCGAAATCTCACCTGAGGTAGAAGTAGGGGGGGTTACAGGACTCAGGTGTTTGTAACTAAGCTGGGACATAGATATGTGATAATAACACTTCACAGAGTATTCTAGCAACACTTAGAAGGTGACATGCATTAGTTCATTAGCTTTATTAACATCACAATACATACCCAAAGATAGATCGACGTAGTATCAATAAAGATTAAGCACTTCAACCACTTAGCACATAGCATTAGGTTAGATCTAACATTAATTCATCCTCAACACAAATAAATCACTAAGCATCAATAGATATATCTAACATACATAATAAGCAAAGCACTGAGCATATTCATAACATAAACAACACAACACCAAGTAACCAAAATACACAAGATATATGTGGGTCACCCAATGTGGGGCTACGTCCACCAATTGCTTCGTGTTATTTATTATTCCTCAATCTATTACATTCATCCGCTCCTGTGCACCAAGCCATGGAGCTGAGATTCACATAGGATAGGATATTTGTGCACTAAGCACCAGATCCTCCTTCCAAAACTAGGTCTAGGCACATAACCAACTTCTCTATCGAGTACATAGCCTTAACACTTACACATTTTGTTGGCACAAAGCAACTCAAAACTACTTGCACTTAGCTTCACAAGCTATTTCCTTTTCTTCTCCCCTTCTACCATACATTATTATTTATTTATACTTTTACAATCTCTTACAATAAGGCCTAATCATGGGTAAACCCATGGGCCGACATCCCATAACCCGTTACAAAAAATCTAAAGAACCCCTTGCTGGGTCCAGATAGCCTGAAAAATAAGTGAGATCCACGATCTCAGCTCCTCCTGGGCACTCCATCTTTGACCAACCTATCGAAGTCCAAAAATGGTCCAAACTTGACCAAGGTTTCCTTAAAACTTGGTCGAGGGCCAACAAGCCCCCTACACTCACCCGTGACTCGTCCCGAGTCACTCAGTTCTAGGAAATGTTGCTTCGAAGGCCTTGAGATTCACTCGAGATGCATAGACTTGTTGCTTCACCTGAGCCTCCTTCTCAATGAGCTCTTGGATCATTTTCTCTGTAACAGGCCCTTCCAGGCATTGTTCTGCTGTCACAACCACTTGGTACAATTGTGATCCTTGTCCTTCAATTTATTCAAACACCTTGTAGGATTCATCCTGCACAGGTTGTAGTTTCTATGCGACTTCCATTACCCTACCCTGGATGACAATAATCTATTGTTGTACCGCACGTTTCTATTGATATCTCTTCATTCTTTCAACTCTAGTGAGTAGTTTCATATGCGCCTACACAAAGAATGCTTGTTGTTGCGCCTCCTATAAATGCGCTTCTAGTTTCCTTAGCTCTGGATCTTCTGTGAGGCGTTCATATGTCCGCACTTCTATTACTCAGATGTTTTCATTCGGAGGCGAGGGCTGTAATCCTTACTACTGCGTTCTTAGAGGCTTCCTCCCTCTGGTCACACACCTCCTGCGGGGTGCTCGTCTCGTGTCACTTAGGTCTGGGAAATGTTTCTTTGAAGGCCTCGAGCTACCTCAACTTTCTACTTCACCTGAGACTCCTGCTCAATAATCTCTTGGATCATTTTATCTGTAACAGGCCCTTCCAGGCACTGTTCTGCTGTCGCAACCACTTGATCCAATTGCGATCCTTATCCTTCAATTTCTTTAAACACCTTGTAGGTTTAATCTTTCATAGGTTTTAGTTTCTGCGTGACTTCCATTACCCTGCCCTGGATGGCAGTGATATTTTGATGTACCGTGAGCTTCTCTTGAGATCTCTTCATTCTTTCAACTGCGGTGAGTAGTTTCATCTGTGCATGCACAAAGAATGCCTGTTGTTGCACCTCCTGTAACTGCACTTCCAGTTTCCTTAGGTCTGGATCTTCTGCAAGGAATTCATATGTCTGCATGCTTCTATCGCTCAACTGTTTTCATTCTGAGGTGAGGGTTCTGATCCTTACTACTACATTCTTAGTGGCTTTGTCCCTCTGGTCATGCACCTCCTGCAGGGTGCTTGGTACTACTTGGATCTCCAACTTTGTTATCCTCTCTTGAAGCTGCTGAATGGTCTCGACGAGCTTCACTACTTGAGCCTCGACCGAATCCTATTCCTCCTGTTCCAAGACAGGCACAAAGAGACATGCTTTATTCACTACTTCCTTGACCGTAGCTCATTTTGTGAGAAACTGCTCATTTTCTCTCTGTAGCTTCACTTTGTCCTCATGGAGCATCGCCCAAAACTCTTCTTTCTCATTTTCATAGGCGGTTACATAGTATCGTGCTACTCATAATTTCTATAAGACTTCCTCTTTCTCTTGTTTCATGGCTTCTGTAGCCTTCTCCTTCTCTTCTTGGACTTTTTGAAGTCAAGCCTTTGTCACATTTGCAAGTCTTCTCAATTGGGTTGTTTCATCCCCCAATTCTGCAATCTGTGATGCAATAGGTACTGCGTGGACTGAATGAATGGCTTGCTATACTTTGTTCAATTTATTTTCAATCCTTCCATACAACTCTTCTTGCTTCACTCCATATCTCTGCAAGATGTCCTCAGAAGCATCCTCCATCGCTCCGCGGACCAAACTGATGTCATATTCCATGAGCATTGCTTCTAACTGGGGCCTACTGGTGCATGTTTTCTTTCTTGCTAAAGGTTTCCATGGAGAAACCTTCCTCTTCTGTTGTGTTACTATTTTAGCAGGGGGATCTTTCAGTGGTGTAGCTTCACCTTCTCCTTTATTTTCTCCTTCATCCCATCCTCCTTGTACATTTTCTTTGTCTCTGCCTCCTAGCGAGCCAGATCTATTTTCTTCAGAGGTGTTGTCGTCCTCAACAATCTCTATATTCTGGACTTGTTACTTATTTTTCTTCTTCTTTGTCCCATTGGACTGTCCGACATGTTTGACCTAGGTGACTAGGGGGCTTCCTATGGTGTCTTTTTCGGAGAGTTCTGCATCAACAACAGGTACAAGGAACTCCTCCAACCACTCCTTCGTGATCTGCTCCATGTCTTCATCTGTCAGCTTGTAATATGATTGTAACTCTTCCTTGCTCTCATCTCTGCATGTAGTGATATAGATAAAATGTGGATCTACACAGAACTTGGCTATTAGTCTATTTTGGTGAAAGGTGCACGGTGTCATGCATGGAAATACTTCAATGATAACCTTCAGTTGTTGATAATACACATGGAACACAACGTTTGACTTCCACTGCTTCGACATGTCATTGGTGTACCATAAGGTAGAGAACCTAATGACAAATGACTCTGATGGTTGAATCTCTGAAAAGGTGTCTCCTTCAAGAATTTTCCAAAGCGACAAATGTGATCAACACGATCAGTCAACTAAAGTGGAATTCGTATCCCAGATCCTGAGCTTCGCGACAGTCTTTCTTGAGTTCATTGACGAGGTAACTCACCCAATTCATATGCATTACCTCAACACATTTTCCAACAAGGTCCACCATGAACACAATGACCTATGTGGGGTAGTTCTTTCTTATGAGCTTGCCAACTATGAGTTGGAAGGTGAGGCGCACTGTGCCATCCTAGATACAGGCTACCTTGTAGCCTCTCTTTCCCTTTTTGACTTCGTCGTAAGCTTCTTTGATGCGCTATTCCAGGGAGTGGTCTAAGGCCTTCCTTGGGTAAATTTCTGAGGGTCGGGTCCCTTCATGCTTAATCCCATAATCAAGTGGATTAGCGTTGGATCCAAAATAATCCGTCCATCTAGCCATAGGTATCCACCATGATAGCACAACAAGAGGAGTTTAACACAAGAGTTAACCTCCTAGTGATGCCCAAAATGGGGAATCTTCATCACATTTAGCACGGTGGACTGCACCAACTCCTTAATCCATGGAAGGGAGACGAGGCGAGGCTTCTTCCCAGTTGTCTTCATCAAGTATCAGTGGGGTGCGAGCATATCATAGTTCTTTCTGTCGCCTAGATTGAATTCGTTGTTCTTCAGTAGTGGGACCTGTCGTAACTGACTCCTAACTACACGTATTCCTTTCGGAATGTACGAGGTGATTAGGGTGTACTCAAAGTCTCGTGGGATGCTATCGCGTTTAACTGCGCTAGCCAAAGGTGGGATATAGTTTGGTAATATTGACTGGATCTACTTTGCATTATCCAGATCGCAGCGATGCTTACTTCGCTACTCAGTCGAGGGGTTAACATGGCCAGAACGACGTCCAGTCGAAGGGGAAGCCTCCAGTCCCCTAGTCAACGACGCTTTTACACCTTATGATAATGGTTTATCAGCCATCAACTTCTTGAAGATCTCCTCAAAAGACTTCTCTAATTCAGTAAGTTCACTCGACATTCTCACTGTTAAATAGATAGTTTGGGGTAGGCGAATGGATAAGCAGGGTAGACAAATGGACAACGACGTCTAGTTTCTGATAACACAACTCAACATACAGTCAATTCGCTGTTAGCTCAGTTAATCACAGGTGGAAAAAAGTGGTCCTGACGCAACATCCAATGAGTTAAATAAGTGGGGCCTTGTAATAGAATCTTCCAATGGGAAGGAATGCTTTCATAAATGCGAATTTGTCTGTTATGGCACGGTCTCAATGTCCCAAAATTGGTGCATCCACCCATAAATGTGTTTTCTAGCCGTTCTGGAGCATCGTTCTAATGGTCGGGGTGCCTCCAACAGTCATATAGCTTCCTCAGGGAGAAGTCCCATTCTGTGTGGTCCTGTTGTTTCGGTGAGGTTCAAATCCTGCGAACCTGCCTCCTACGAAGTTCTAGTCTGTGAAGTCTTCCATCTGTTCTTTATAGATTCCTGTAGCTTTTTCATCTTAGATTTCTTTTTACTGATCTTACTTTACTTCTTTCCTATGATATGAGTCTCTCTAACTGTTTCTAGATTCCTCTTTCCATTCTTATTATTATCTTCTCCTATCATAGTGACTTCGTACTACTGATGTGCTCTCAAAGGGTCTAAAGTTAATATCCCTTTTCTTAATACTTCCTGGGCGGATATACTTCTTTCTTGCATAGATAGGTCCTTTAAACCTTCTTGCATTGATATACTTAGTCTCTTGAATTTCTTCATCGTTTTCTTGTCTCTTGTTCATTCGTTCAACTTTATAAATCATCCTTGGACAATCCTCAACCTCATGGCCAACAATTTTACAACAGAGACAAATAGGACTTGTACTAGGGAATTCCTTAGCAAGATGTCTTAGTCTTCTACAGTTATAACACAATGTCAATCCTCTCTTTCTCTTGTATGTTCCCCAACTTGTTTTGTACTATGCACTAGGATCACAATGATGGACCTGCAATCTACAAAAATTCTTTCTAGGTTCCTGCATCCACTTATTAGTCCAAAAATTATTTTTATGCATAGGAATAACATATCTTTCTTCATTTCTAATAGCTTTACTTAGATCAACTCTTTCTTCCAAATAATCCCTAGCCTTCAAACTAGGACAAAATCTATTAAACATACTCAAATTCATGCTTTCGAAACAAACATTTTCACTTATCTCACTCTTATCAAAGCACAAAGATTTACCTCTTTTAAGATCTTACCTCTTTTCTTCAGATCAAGTTTCTCTCTTAGCACAGAGCTTCTCAAGTCAATTAGAGTATTGCGCACTTCAACAACAAATATACACACATAGTTTCTCTTTCTTTTACTTCAATTCCCAACAATCACAGTTTCAGGTCCGGGCAACAGAACCATTTGTTGGCACAGGGGCAGACCCAGGGTTCAACGCTTCAACATCGCACCAACAAAACCCTAACTACCGCCCCTTTTGGAAACACCTGCGAAGTAGGTGAAGTCTCACCCGAGGTAGAATCAGGGGGGGTTACAGGACTCAGGTGTCTGTAACCAAGATAGGACATAGATCTGTGATAATAACACTTCATAGAGTATTCTAGAAACACTTGGAAGGTGACATGCATTAGTTCATTAGCTTTATTAACATCGAAGAACATACCCAAAGATAGATCAACGCAACATCAATAAATATTAAGCACTTCAACCACTTAGAACATATCATTAGGTTAGATATAAAATTCATTCATCCTTAACACAAATAAAGCACCAAGAATCAACAGATCTATTATGCACCATCGTGCCCTAACTAATGCACGATTGAGCCTCCTTAGTCTAGTAGTATTCATGATAATAAAAAATCCATTAATAAACATTCTTCAAGTGGATTTAAATCTAATAATGGAGCTAATTATGGATGTGTTCCTAGGAGTGTCAACTTTTCCAAGGTTCAATTAAGGAAGTTGATGGAACAAAGGTCTTTACCTGGTTGAACCAAATAGAGAAATATTTTGAAATGCATAATATTATGGATGGTAAGCAAAGGATTCACATAGAAACTTTGAACTTGAGATATAACCATATCAATGGTATCGATGGGTAGTTAAAACAAAACCCCATTCTTATCATTATACTTGGGGTTTATTTACAATAGTCTTAGAAGCACAATATGGGAAAGTTTGGGAACAAAAGACTACTTCATTCAATTGACAAGAATCCAACACTTCGGTGATATTGAAGATTATAATTCATAAATTTAGGTATTGGCCTCAAGGGTGGATAACATAAGTGATGAACGCTTGTTGGAAGCTTACATGGGTGGATTAAAACAAGACATTAAAAATGATATTTTCCTAAAACATCCTAAAAGTATTATGAAATCTATGCAATTTTCTTTTCATATTCAATCCAATAATAAGGCTACACACAAGCCTACCATTGGAGCATATGCAGGAAGAAGAGATCATTTTGGGGTTCATAATACAATCTTACCTCAACCTACTCGAATATCACAGAAGGAAATGGAGGAAAGAAGAACAAAATGACTATGCTTTGGTTGTAACAACAAATGGTCAAAAGGGCATAAATGTTAATAAAAAAAATATTTCACCTTCAAAAATAATGATGAAGAGGAAGTAGAGGCATTTACACAAAGAAATGAGGAAGAACTTGTCAACTTAAAAGAACAGAAAATAGAGGACGAAATTGTGCACAACATTGATTCAGACAACTATGAAATATTTATTCATGCATTGGTAGGATTGTCAGCATATCAAACCCTAAATATTGTAGGTTACATAAATAAGCAAAAGGTTATAACGCTTATTGATTCGATTAGTACCCATATCTTCATTGATAAAATATTAGTAGAGAACCTCAATTGTTTTGTATATCCAATGACAAATTTTCAAGTTTTGGTTGCTAATGGAGGGAGTATTGATTGTGTGGGAAAATGCCACAACATTAAACTAAGTAGGGATAATATAATTTGGAAATCCCAATGTATGTCATTCCCATTGGAGGTGTAAATGTTGTTCTATGGATTCAATGGTTGAGAACATTAGGTATAATTTCTACAAACTATAATGAATTATTCATGAAATTTGAATTGGAAGGAATTCAATATGAACTAAAAGGATTAAAATCAGGACCTTTTCAAGTCATCATCTCTCATAGAACGGAAAATCTCATAAAAAAGGGTAGAAAGGGAGTGGTGGTTAAAATTCATTCTCGGGAATTTAAGAAGGAAGATGAAACTTTTCCAAAGGAATTAAGATGCACCTTGGAAAAGCATTATAAGGTCTTCATGAAATTACTAAAGTTCTACCTCAATCAAGAGATGATGAATGTCAAATTGAGCTAATACCTGGAAGTGCTCCTAATAAAAGGCCTTATAGTTATCCCTCCAACAAAAGGGGGAGATTGAGAAAATAGTACAAAACATGCTAGATTCAGGTATAATCTAACCAAGAAGGAGTTCATTTTTATCTCCAGTAGTGATGGTGAGAAGAAAAGATAATTCTTGGAGGATGTGTCCTAATTATAGATATCTAAACAAAATCTCCATAAAGGATAAATTCCCTATTCCAAATATTGATGAGATATTAGGTGAGATTCATGGGGTGCCTTATTTTACAAAGCTAGATCTTAAATTAGGATACCACCATATTAGATTGAGAAAATATGACATTCTCAAAATATCTTTTAGAAGTCACAATGGGAACTATGAGTTCTTGGTCATGTCATTTGGGTTGACTAATGCTCCTTCAACTTTTCAAAGCCTTATGAAAAAAACAATTCAACCCATCTTCAAAAGTTTGTGTTTGTTTTCTTTGATGATATACTTATCTATAAGAAATCATGGTAAGACCACATTAAACATGTGGATCAATTCCTTCAAATCCTTGAGGATAATCGATTGTATGTAAAAATATCAAAATGTTCTTTTGGGAAACAAGAAGTAGAATATTTGGGTCATATTGTTTCAAGGGAAGGGGTTAAGGTGGACCCTCAAAAGAGTCATTCAATTATAAAATGGCATAATCCTAAGAGAATCAAGAATCTTAAAGGTTTTTTAGGTCTTACAGGATATTGTTGAAAATTTGTTAAGAATTATGCATGCATTGCAGGCCCACTCACATCACATCTCTTGAAGAAAAATTCATTTGTATGGACTGATGAAGCTACTTTGACATTCTCTCTCTTAAAGGATTCCATGTCTTCTACATCAGTATTGGAAACACTTGATTTTGGTAAACAACCTATAGTAGAATGCGATGCATCAAGACTAGGAAGTGGAACAATATTGTCACAAGAAGGGAGACCATTGGATTTTGAAAGCAAACAATTCAAGGTAAAAGAATTGGTAAAATCTACATATGAAAAAGAAATGGAAGCAATTTTACATGCGATAAAAAATGATGATAGTATCTCATTGAGAGGCACTTTAAAGTCAAGAAATACCATGATAGCTTAAAGGATTTTTTGGAGCAAATATTGTCATTAGAAGAGAAACAAAAATGGGTAGAAAAAAAGAAAGGGTTTGATTTTGAAATTATTTAAAAAAGGGGAAAGGACAGTGTAGTAGCATATGTTCTTTCTAGAATATAAGAAGTTTCAATCTTATATTATATTACATCTTATATTCTTGTGTGGCTCGAAGAATTTTGCCATGAACAGAAAAATGATAACAGTACTAAACAAAAAATATAATGTATAAAGGAGGGGATGAACTCTATGGAACATTCAGAGTGGAAGGGAGATATACTTTGGTACAAGGGTAGAATATTTGTATGCCCTCAATTAAAGTTAAAGAAATAAATATTAAGGGATTCCCATGATTCTTCATTGGAAGGACATGCAACATTCCTTAAAACATATCAAAGGATCGAAAAGTATTTATTTTGGGAATGAACGACGAAAGCTATTAAAAAATTTACAAGGGAGTTTCAAGATTTCCAAAAAAACAAAGGAGAGATAGTAAAATATCCAAGGTTACTTTAGCCATTACACATACCTAATCAAACATGGGAAGATATATCAATGGAATTCATTACAAGGTTACCAAAATATGAAGGTAAGGATGCCATTTTTGTGGTTGTTTATAGAATCACAAAATATGCACATTTTTGTGGAATTCAAAGTACATATACAACAAGCCAAGTGGCATAAGTTTTCATGAAGGAAATTCATAGACTTCATGGTCTTCATAAAGTAATAGTAAGTGATAGAGATCCAAAATTCCCAGGAAATTTTTGAAAAGAATTATGGAAGATGGGTTGAACAACACTAGCTATGAATTCATTATATCATCCAAAAACAGTTGGTCAAACATAAATAGTTAACAAACGTTTAGAAGGTTATCTATGATCTTATTATTTAGACAAGAAATCTCAATACATTAAGTGGCTTCCTATGGAATAATGGTGGTATAATACTACCTTTCACTTATATACTAAAAGGCCCCCATTTGAGGCCCTTTATGGATATTCTGCTCCTAGTATCTAGTACTTTTCAGAAGATAAGTCCAAAGTACGGTCAATAGAGTCATACATGGAGAATAGTAAGGAAACTTTGACAATTCTTAAGGAAAACCTTAAAATGACACAAAAAAGGATGAAACAACAAGTAGGTCAATATCGAAGTGAAAGACAATTTGAGGAGTCTGATTGGGTATTTGTGAGACTACAACCTTATAAACAATCCACACTCAAGCAAAAGAAGAATCAGAAATTAGCTCCAAAATTTTAAGGACCATACAAGATTATCGCGGTATTGGAAAAGTTGTGTATGATTTATATTTGTCTTCTTATCACATTCACTATTTTGTCCTTACATCTTGTCTAAAAAGGGTTTTGAAGCAAGCTACGCCAATGCAAATAGAACTTCCAAAATTAGATAAAGGGAAGTTGATTCTTGAAATAGAAAATGTTCTAAATCAACATTATCTATTACTTCAGAATAGAACCATTATGGAGTACCTAATCAAGTGGAATAATATACCTCTAGAAGAAGATACATGGGAAAACGAGTAGTTCATCAAGAAACACCCTCAATTACAAGCTTTTAGGGAATTTTTTTTTTAAAGAGGGGGGATATGTTAAGGCCTTTGGGCTTCTATGTTAAGGTCTTAATAAGAATTCATTATCAGTTTATTTTTTATATTAATAGGTCGGCTAGAACCTTTCATTGTACCTTTTCATTATAATTGTACCCTTTGTCTCCTATATATACACCAAGGAGACCTAGCATTAGGATCATCCTTGTGAATTTGATATATTGTAAAAGGCGGTTTCCCCCTTGAAGTGGAATACATTCATTCACTTTTTATCATTTTCAAGATGCTTGGTTCATAACATGATACATATCTGAAATGAAATACATAGACATCAAAGCTTTAAATGGGCTATAGAGTCTAAAAAACATCATGCTACAACAAATAACTAGATATCATCAAAACCATCACTTATACCTCATCTTCAATATCATCCGTTGCCTCTTTGTCTAGGTGCTTGCCTCTACCTCAATCATCTAGGGACATCAATCCTTCCAATTTTGATGAAACAACCTAATCCAAGACTTAAAATATGGTAGAAAAGATTAACATGCCTAGTCAATAATTTTAGCTTGAGTGAAATATACATTTTTGTTAAAATCATGATAAACGAGTTCAACAAAACACCACTAAATACTTGAATTCTATATAAAAAAATATTTTTTTCATATAAAATAGGTGGAAACCTCTCTCAAACATCCCAAAACTACTAAAGATTTAAGTAAAACAACAAACGTTGATGCATCAAACAAACTTTGATGCATCATCTGCCCAAAAACGAGTATCAATGTAAATGAAAGTAAAGCTTTGGGCTATTGGAAAACATCATCCCCTCTCTCTGCAAATTGCCACACCTCCCATCAATATAGAGTAAATTCTCCTTTAGTGTTTAATGTTATTTTTCTCATTAATGTATGAAATTGATCATATTAATATACTGTAAAGAAGAGACGTTCTTATCATTCTTGATGTTCCTTGACATTGATAAATGATGGAAACAAACATTTTATCTTAATTAAAACAAGTGTTGCATGGCAGTGTAGTCCATGCCCAAAAGTTAATTTACCTGCAAAATTAAAAGTTAATTTGTTGAGTTAATTAAAAGTAAATTAAAAGTTAATTTACAGTGAACACTTTAATTGTTGGTACAATTATTTGGTGATACCATTTTGGATACAATTTGTAAAAATCAATGTGAAGAGAATTGAACCAAAAAGATGGAAGATTGTAGAATTAATGATATCTATCCTATAATATTATTATTAAATATAGTATTCATTATTAATATGTGATATTTTTTGTTAAATTTTATTCAATTAATTATTCAAAATTATTTTTATTTTTCATTTTTCATGTCCATCTTGTTAGGTGATATACATTTTGCACACAACACTATTTTGGATCCAACAATTACGGAGTCATGGGTTGGAGGAGTCGTGGGTTCACATTTATATTCATGCTTATGTATCATGAGTCCGACCTTGACAAACAACAACATGAGATTTAGTAATTTATAAAATATTATAACATTGTACCAAGATTTATAGTAATTTATATAATGCTATAACACTTTTTACTTAAAGAATAGTATAAACAATTATTTAAATTTTATTCAATATTATTTTTAATGTTTTTAAATGTAAATTTGGAATTTTGATTTTGTTTATGATAATAAAGGTTTGTACCTAGAAATTTATCCTTCTTGACTCTAGAGTTAAAATGGATATATACTTGTATATACTATTTTATATTAATATTAATAAATAAACTATAAATTAAATTTGTGATATCTATCCTGTAAAATTAATATTCAATATCTTATTCATTATTAATATGTGATAATGTTTTGTTAAATTTTATTCAATTAATTAGTCAAATTTATTTTTATTTTTCATTTTTCATGTAGACACTTCCGTCACACCCAACAATTACGAAGTCTCGGGTTGTGGATTCTCGGGTTCATATTTATAGTCATGCTTATGTATCACGAGTCGCACAACCCAAGACCGCAACATGAGATTTAGTAATTTATAGAATATTATAACATTGTAATAGTAATTCATATAATGCTATAACACTTTTTACTTAAAGAATAGTATAAACAATTATTTAAATTTTATTCAATATTATTTTTTAATGTTTTTAAATGTAAATTAGGAATTTTAGAATTTTGATTTTGTTTATGATAATAAAGGTTTGTGCCTAGAAATTGATCCTTCATTAAAATGGATATATACTTGTATATACTATTTTATATTAATATTAATAAATAAACTATAAATTAAATTTTTGATATCTATCCTATAATATTAATATTAAATATCTTAATCATTATTAATATGTGATAATGTTTTGTTAAATTTTATTCAATTAATTATTCAAATTTGTTTTTATTTTTCATTTTTCATGTCATAGTCATGCTTATATATCACTAGTACACGTTCATATTTATAGTCATGCTTATGTATCACGAGTAGGGCCCCCAAACACAACATGAGATTTAGTAATTGATAGAATATTATAACATTGTATCAAAGATTTTTCATTTTTCATGTCCAACTTGTTCCGTGATATATATTTTGCATCGAAGAATTTCGTCATATACATTTTTCACCCAAAAATTACAATCACGGGTTCATATTTATAGTCATGCTTATATATCACTAGTACAGGTTCATATTTATAGTCATGCTTATGTATCACGAGTAGGGCCCCCAAACACAACATGAGATTTAGTAATTGATAGAATATTATAACATTGTACCAAGATTTATAGTAATTCATATAATGCTATAACACCTTTTACTTAAATAATAGTACAAACAATTATTTAAATTTTATTCAATATTATTTTTAATGTTTTTAAATGTAATTAGGAATTTTGGAATTTTGATTTTGTTTATGATAATAAAGGTTTGCACCTAAAAATTGATCCTTCTATTTATTTTGCACCCAACAATTAAGGAGTGGTGGGTTGGCGGAGTCGCGGGTTCACATTTATCACATTTATAGTCATGCTTATGTATCAAGAGTAGAGTTCGACCCCGACCAACGACAACATGAGATTTAATAATTTTAAAAATATTATAACATTGTACCAAGATTTATAGTAATTTATAAAATGCTATAACACTTTTAATGTTTTTAAATGTAAGTTTGGATTTTTGGAATTTTGATTTTGTTTATGATAATAAAGGTTTGTACATAGAAATTGATCCTTCTTGACTCTATAGTTAAAATGGATATATACTTGTATATACTATTTTATATTAATATTAATAATTAAACTATAAATTAAATTTATGATATCTATCATATAATATTAATATTAAATATCGTATGTGATAATGTATTGTTAAATTTTATTCAATTAATTATTGAAATTTATTTTTATTTTTCATTTTTCATGTTCATATACATTTTGCACCCAACAATTACGGAGTCACGAGTTTACATTTATAGTCATGCTTATGTATCACGGGTTCACATTTATAGTCATGCTTATGTATCACCCCAACATGAGATTTAATAATTTATAAAATATTATAACATTGTACCAAGATTTATAGTAATTCATATAATTCTAAACACTTTTTACTTAAAGAATAGTATAAACAATTATTTAAATTTTATTCAATATTATTTTTAATGTTTTTAAATGTAAATTATGAATTTTGGAATTTTGATTTTGTTTATGATAATAAAGGTTTGTGCCTAGAAATTGATCCTTCTTGACTCTAGACTTAAAATGGATATATACTTGTATATACTATTTAATATTAATATTAATATTAATAAATAAACTATAAATTAAATTTTTGATATCTATTCTATAATATTAATATTAAATATCTTATTCATTATTAACATGTGATAATGTTTTGTTAAATTTTATTCAATTAATTATTCAACTTTATTTTTATTTTTTATTTTTCATGTCCACCTTGTTAGTGATATCAACCCCATAGTCATGCTTATGTATCACGAGTCCAACCCCACCGACCGCAACATGAGATTTAATAATTTATAAAATATTATAACATTGTACCAAAATTTATAGTAATTTATATAATGCTATAACACTTTTTACTTAAAAAATAGTATAAACATTTATTTAAATTTTATTCAATATTATTTTTAATGTTTTTAAATGTAAATTTGGAATTTTAATTTTGTTTATGATGATAAAGGTTTGTAACTAGAAATTGACTTTTCTTGACTCTACAGTTAAAATGGATATATAATTGTATATATTATTTTATATTAATATTAATAAATATATTATAAATTAAATTTATAATATGTATTCTATAATATTAATATTAAATATATTACTCATTATTAATATGTGATAATGTTTTGTTAAATTTTATTCAATTAATTATTGAAATTTATTTTTATTTTACATTTTTTTATGTTGAGCTTGTTAGGTTATATACATTTTGCACCCAACACTTCCGTCATATACATTTTGCATCCAACAAAGAGTAGCGGGTTCACATTTATAGTCATGCTTATGTATCATGAGTTCGACCCGGACCAACAACAACATGAGATTTAGTAGTTTATAGAATATTATAACATTGTACCAAGATTTATAGTAATTCATATAATGCTATAACACTTTTTACTTAAAGAATAATATAAAAAATTATTTAAATTTTATTCAATATTATTTTTAATGTTTTTAAACTTAAATTATGAATTTTGGAATTTTGATTTTGTTTATGATAATAAAGGTTTGTACCTAGAAATTGATAGCTTCTATTTATTTTTATTTTTCATTTTTAATGTCCAGTTCTGTCATATATATTTTGCACCCAACACTTTCGTCTTATACAGTTTGCACCCAAAAATTACGGAGTGGTCGGTTGGTGGAGTAGCGGGTTCACATTTATAGTCATGATTATGTAACAAGAGTCCGAAGTCCGATTTTGCACCCAACACTTCCGTCTTATACAGTTTGCACCCAACAATTACTGAGTGGTCGGTTGGTGGAGTAGCGGCTTCACATTTATAGTCATGCTTATGTATCAAGAGTCCGATCGACAATTACTGAGTGGTCGGTTGGCCGAGTAGCGGCTTCACATTTATAGTCATGCTTATGTATCAAGAGTCCAATAGCTACTGACATCAACATAAGATTTAGTAATTTATAAAATATTATAACATTGTACCAAGATTTATAGTAATTTATATAATGCTATAACACTTTTTACTTACAGAATAATATAAACAATTATTTAAATTTTATTGAATAATATTTTTAATGTTTTTAAATGTAAATTTTGAATTTTGGAATTTTGATTTTGTTTATGATAATAAAGGTTTGTACCTAGAAATTGATCCTTCTTGACTCTACAGTTAAAATAGATATATACTTGTATATACTATTTAATATTAATATTAATAAATAAACTATAAATTAAATTTATGATATCTATCATATAATATTAGTATTAAATATAGTATTCATTATTAATATGTGATAATGTTTTCTTAAATTTTATTCAATTAATTATTGAAATTTATTTTTATTTTTTATTTTTCATGTCCAATTGGTTCCGTGATATACATTTTGCACCCAACACTTTCGCCGTATACATTTTTCACCCAACATTTACAGAATCGCGGGTTCACATACCCCGACCCCCGATAGCAACATAGGATTTAGTAATTTATATAATATTATAACATTGTACGAATATTATGATGATGATGATGATGATGACTAACGTCCACTAAGACCTAATTGGTCTATCAGACCTTAAGAGGGTAAGTGATTACTTGTGATTCTTTAGAATTTTGTTTCTGTGCTCGAAAAACATTAAGAGAAGCTTTCCAAGATCCCCATACTTTTGTTGAGTTAAGAGGTTAGGAAGGTTGGTAGTGTGATCAATATTTTGAAAATGAGATCTAATATGGGCATAGGCTAGACAATCTAAGAGAAAATGCTTTTCATATATAACCTTCTTAGTGTCACAAAGGTGACACACTCTTTCATCCCATGGTGTTTTAGGAATTGACCAACACCCAGTTTCACTATGGATCTTGTGACAATTTGTTCTTATCTTAGCAAGGCTTATTTTTTTCTTTACACAGATAATTTTGATCTTCTAGATTAGGGTTGATTACATCTTTATAATACCTTAATTTTCCATTTTCCTCTAACTCTTTATCACACCACATTTTTTCCTTAAATTTTGATTTGATGTTTTTTTTAATAGTATCTTTATTTTGCAAAATGGTTTCTCCATGATTCCCCAATAGTTTAGCCAAGACCGGGAGTCTTTATGCCATCCTCGCTTGAGTTGATGGTGGTTATGACTTGATTTTGAAGCAATTTTAGGTAGCCTCTTGTCTTCCATGTTGTTTAACTTGTTCTTATACATTATGTATCTAGTCATAGCCATGCTCTCAATGGTGGAGAGGCTTGTTTCTACGAGGAGAATGGGATAAGGCGTATTTCCTTTATTTTTGAGATTATAGGTTATAAAATTCTTTTGTATTTGCTCTATCTTTCTCCAGGATTCACGAGAGATACTACAGCCCCAGAATTAACATTCATAAATAATAACAGGTGTAACAAGAGTCTCAAAGATGAGTTTCTTCTTATCCCAACTCCAAAGATCATCTGATTTACAATTGTTTTGAAGCCCATAATAAACTTTCCATCTCCCAATAATCCTTTTCTCAATGCTATAATTCCAATTAAGCTTGTGGTGAATATCAATTCCAAGATATTTGTATGAAGTTACTTCCTCCAAGTTGTTGTTGTCATATATAAAGGTATC
This sequence comes from Picea engelmannii, assembly GCA_009831015.1. Lineage (NCBI taxonomy): Eukaryota > Viridiplantae > Streptophyta > Pinopsida > Pinales > Pinaceae > Picea > Picea engelmannii. The sequence goes on along the minus strand of ML784906.1, from coordinate 87,805 downwards.
ATAAGGGATCTTATTGGATTTAATAATCATGACCTTAGTCTTATTAGTATTAACAGTCATACCCATATTGGAGAAAAAATCCTTTTTGGATTCTTAGTTGGTTTTCAAGATCATGGGGACTCCTTGCCGTAAGAACAATATCATTGGCATAAATAAGAAGATTGATGACTATAACAGTGAGAGTAGGGCCGACACAACCTGGTTTTTCCAAGCATTCTTCTAATATATCAATGTATATGTCAAAAAGGGTAGGGGACAAGGGACAACCTTGTTTGACTCCGATATTGCAGTTAATCTCTTTTGACTAGCCCTCAGTGTTTTTAAACCTAGCAATAACCTTCTCATACATCCTTGTTGCAGCAAACCTCAACTCGAGAGACACTTTTATCTCTTCCAACCTATTCCAAAGGTTTTTCCTAGGAACCATGTCAAAAGCTTTTCTAAAGTCAACAAAACACAAAAAAAGATTGGTTTTAGTATTGCGGAACTCCTCTGCAATGATCCTAAAGGTAACAAGATGGTCCACAGTTGAATGATATCTCCTAAACCCGGCCTGACCTTTAGATCTTTTACCGTAATTTATATAATTCTATAACACTTTTTACTTAAAAAACAGTATAAACAATTATTTAAATTTTATTCAATATTATTTTTAATGTTTTAAAATGTAAATTTAGAATTTTGGAATTTCGATTTTGCTTATGATAATAAAGTTTTCTACCAAGGAATTGATCCTTCTTGACTCTAGAGTTAAAATGGATATATAATTGTATATACTATTTTATATTAATATTAATAAATAAACTATAAATTAAATTTATGATATATATTCTGTACTATTACTATTAAATATTGTATTCATTATTAATATGTGATAATGTTTTGTTAAATTTTATTCAATTAATTATTCAAATTTATTTTTATTTTTCATTTTTCATGTCCAGTTCCCTGATATAGATTTTGCACCCAACATTTCCCTCAAATACATTTTGTACCCAAATGTGATAATTTTTTGTTAAATTTTATTCAATTAATTATTCACATTTATTTTTATTTTTCATTTTTCATCTCCAGAGTGTTCCATGATATACATCTTGCACTCAACACTTCCATCATATACATTTTGCACCCAATTATGGACTAGTGCGTTCACATTTATTGTCATGCTTATGTATCACTAGTCCGACCTACCCCAACATTAGATTTACTAATTTATAGAATATTATAACATTGTACCAAGATTTATAAATTAAACTAATGGTATCTATTCTATAATATTAATATTAAATATGGTATTTGTTATCCCCGATTTCTAGGGATAACTAGGAGATCATGTCTCGAGGCCCACAGGTCCTAGACATGGAGTACTGAGAGAAAGATTGACCTGAGCATGGCCCTGGAGGGCCCATCCTTTTCTTCTTTCGTCAGATTCTTCTTGTCAGCAACAACAATATCCATCACCATCGGCTTGGTCTTGTATCGGAGAAGGCTCTTGCTCCATGAGGTAATTGGTCCAGGTATCACATGGTATGTGACACTTTTGATCATTATAACCTTTAAATGTATGCATCTAATTCCTTTTATCTTTGACGACTACTTGGATCTTATATTGGCCCACTTCACCATGCTTGGGGAGATTGACAGGGTGCCCTAGCAAGCCCGTACCCATAGGTTTTGGTTTTCCACTGGGGGATTTCTGAAGAGCCATCGTCCGTTCCCATCATACCACCACTTTTCCATCTTATCTCCCGCTCATCTATCCCATTCTCCTTGTCCAGGCATTAGGATGATCTGTTTGTGGGGTTGCACCTTATCTCGTGGGAAGAAGGGGCTAAAGGCCCAGAAGGTAAAAGCAGTTGGTAAAAGATAAAAGCCTAAAAATAAAACCTCGAGATGCCTTGCCCAGGGATCCCCGAGAAGTCAATAAAAAGCCTCTCAGCAAGAAACAAGAGGGACTTGAAGAAAATAACAAACAAGACCTAGCTAAGAGGATAGGGGGTCTCATCATGAGCCAACCTATTATGTTAATGGGTACCTGAGAGCATGACATTGCCACCATCTGGTTACCACGCCAGGGCAGTGACCTTTGGTTGGATGCCCAAGGGAAAGGGGGTCTCATCACGAGCCAATGTTATCATCTCTATGAAAGTACTTGTGGGTAACACTGTCAGCTTTGGTCACCATGCCAAGGCAGTGTCCTTTGGTTAGTCCTTGAATAAAAAGAAAAAGCAAATAAAGAAAAGAATAAAGGCAAAAGGGGGCTTGGAAAAAATTGCATCCATGACAGGTACAACTCACCTTCTACAAAGGCACCCATAGGTAATATCATGCATCCCTGGCTCTCACTCTACCCGTATGTCTGGACATCCCTTAAACCACTTCACCTCGTTTACATGGCCTGAATGAAATCCCTTGGAAACTTTCCTTTCCTTATGGATACTAGCCCAATAGGGTATCTTGTCCTTTTTCTCGACCTTGTATTATTGGTTTTGGTAATGTCTTCGAGTTATTGAATGATATATCAGGGTTTTTATGCATATGTTTGATAATATTAATGATGAAATGTGATTAACATTGCTATGATCCCTGTGACTGATGAGCCCATGGAGGGTGTAGTTTTTGATATGCAGGACCATGCCCGACGGATAGGTACCATTTGGAACGGTACACATGGGGAGATGATTAGTTCGGACCTCCATGGGGCTGAAGAGCCCATTAGATGGTTGTTGAGACCCCATCAGAGGGGCAGAGATAGGACAGTGTTTGACCGAGGTTTTTCACTAGAGAAGAAGAGGACGTTTCACTAGAGGCACTTTGGCAGAGACCGACCTAGGGGGAATGACCCATTTTTAGTGGAACATTGGCCTTGGAAGGCTCAGAATGCCCCCATCCTTACCATGATGCCATCTAGCTTCATGGTCATTCTTGGAGGCAGACTGGGCAGTAGTGGCACGTGTGGCATGTTGGAGAAGCCCCTGGGGGCTAATGTTTTTCTCCTGGATGTCTCATTTGCCCTAAAAGGTTCTAGCACCTGCCTTGAAGGGGATTTTACCTTTACTACAACTCAGTTAGCGTTTTAATTTGACATTTTGATGTAAAAACAATAAGATTTTGGTTTAAAGCCTTGTCGGCTAATTTTTATGACCTAAATTTAATTAAAGGTCATTGATACAATATATATTGAGGATTTTTATGCTCATTTTTACAATAACACAACACTCACTCATTAGTGAGATCTGATTTTTGCGCCCTACTTGGGTATTTCTTCTCTTTGAGTGAGGCACACTTGTTGAAGGAGGTCATTTCTTGGCATTTTTCATCATGATATGTAAGTGTTTTTTTCTGCAAAACTTCTTAATTGAATGGTTGTAGTCTTATATTCTTGCATTTATTATAAATTTTTCTGATTTTAAAACCCTAGGGGACAAACACACAAGTAGTTCGTTGTCTCATGTCCCCTAAAAGAGAAATTTTTAGCCATTGAAGAAGGAAAGAAGAGCCTAGCCATTGCTACACTCTTATTGCTTCTTCCCCTTTGCTAGTCGTCCCTTTAAAAGTTAAGAAGGAGGAGACGTCCTAGGCCTAGGTTATCTACACCTAGGGTCGTCCTGCTTCTAGGGTTTGGTGATAGGGCCTTGCCTTTGCAACACTCTCCCTCACCACACTCTCGTGTCTTGATTTATCTTTTATGCTAGCCGTTTTGCCAAGTTAAACCTAAGGAAGGAGGAGAGAGAACGAGGCCTTGCTTAAGCAACACCGGAGTGAGCCTCTTTCCCCTAGGGTTTTGTTTCTAGGGCCCTACCATTGCATCACTTCAGAACCCTTCCCTCAAGTCTTTAGCCTTTTCCCTTCAACCTTTGCGTCCTCCCTTAATTGGACTCTATTTACCCTCAGGCACTGATCTTAGGTCTCCAACGTTGAAGTGATAGTGGTCAAACAAACTTTCAAACTCTTATAAATTGAAACCCTAACTAACTACTAACCCTAATAAGGATGACGTCATCCTTGGTTATTCCATATTGACGCAACAATTTCTCTTTATAGGCAATTAGATGGTGGTTTGAAGAATTTATTGAATAAGGGATTGATTGGATACATTGTTTTCTATATCATCTTGACATTTATTGATGAATTGATATTGTTCCATTTCTATATTAATAAACATTGATTTCGTCAGTATCTATTGTCATAATTGCTAATATATTGATATCAGATAGTTCTATGAAGTACTAACCCATTGAATCATAGCCTGGATGTATTGTTTTGCTATTACTTTGTTCTGGGAAGGTGTTCTCGTTTGGGCCTACACTTCATTATTAACTGTTTAGCCGGGACTATCTGCTCTTGGTGGTAACTTGTGAAGAGGGAATTTCACTTTGACCTTTATACCTTAGCCTCTTCAAAACTCCAGGTTACCGAGGACGTCTCCCCTGGGCCTAACCTCCCTAAATAGAAAGAACCTCCCCATTATGGTGACATTGGGTGGGGTAGGTTCCTGTTACGCCAGTTTGGCCTCTATCGTCTAGCCTTTTGACCTAGCTACAAACTGTGTGATAACGTTTTGGCACTGTTTTCAGGGAACATTGAGTCAATTCTCCTCAAATGACAAATCCTTCTGGTAAGCCTTGCCTCAAAGACCTTTTCTTACAAGCTTACCTGGTGACTCCATTAGGGTGTTTTTCCCCTTTTCTTTGGTAGTTTTAAGTAAACTATCTGGTGACTCCACAAACTAAAAGGAGATTCAATAATCCTCTTTTATCTTTCAAAAGGAAGCCTCCCTTAAACTCTCCTACTGTCAAATCACTTTTCAGGAAGATCCTTCCTTTAAGAATCATGTCTACCTCTCAGACCACTACAACGAACCCAACCAACAATCAAAGACAATAGTCATCTACCCTTTTCAGGCCGTTAGACATGTCATCCATACCAGGCTACTCTAGGCAGATGCCACCCAAGTATGAGAAGTGGTTTCCTAAATTCACCGGTATTGATGTAATCAGTGCCGAAGAGCATATGAGCAACTTTTGGGCATTCTTTCAGCTTCACCCCATCAATGATGATGTTGAATATTTGGTCATGAAGTTGTTCTCCGCTACTCTCTATGATGCCTCAAGGCGCTGGTACCTAAGCCTCCCTGATGGAAGCATCAAAACCATGGATAGACTTGAAGAGGCCTTTCTCAAAAGACGGAGTATCAAAGAAGACCCTAATATGCTTCTCACACGACTAAATAGCCTTGCTAAGTATGAAAATGAGTCCATTTGGGAGTTTCACACCAAATTAGAGACATTGCTACAAAGAATTCCTGCAAGCCATCACCCGAAAGATGACTACCTTGTCCATATCTACACCAGATCTTTCAATGGCCAACTAGGGTATCTTCTCAGAGACAAAAATCCCCAGTCCATTCAAGAAGCCCAAGAGCTTACCACCAAGATAGAAGGGAACCTCCTTTCATCTAAAATTTAGCCTTTTGCTAACCCAAGGGGGAGAATAGACACCAAGAAGAAAATAATACGCCATGCCGAGCTTGCTTCTAATATATGTACCAATATCAGCAAGCTACAAGCCTCTATGGATGGCATCATAAAGAATCAAGAAGAAATGATGAGCTGGATTGTCAGACTTGAAAAATCTCAGATCCAAGCACCCAGGGTCCCGTACAAAGGACAATTCCAGAAAGGGAACCAATTTTACAAGCCAAAGAATGAGCATGAAGTTACGAATACCTTGTCCCCTACAAACATTGTCGATGAAAATCCCTGGTGCTTGGAGTGCGGTGAAGCACATTGGGAGCATGAATGCCCTTATAATGCTGGCCATCAACAAGTCAACAACATGGATTGTTTCATGGAGTTTCCTCAGATAAATATCACAGATATAGAACATCAAGAAGCTGTGAAGGAAGCAACCAGAGCAGCAAGGATGGCGGTAATAAACAATCTGAATCAGAAATCACGAGAAAAGCTAAAGAAACAAAAAGTTCAAGTATACAGAAGGAATAACTCGAAACAACCTCCTGCTGATCAGGCAAAGCCCCCGCCCTTGGAGATACTTCTTCCCAAGACATCCAAGGCTAGTAAGGTTGACCTAAATTTTGACTTCGAAGGGGTGTTATCAAAGATGCATGTGAATGTCCCCCTGAGAGAAGAAATCAAGATCCCATCCATCAAGGAACGCTTTGATACTTTATTTTCAGGATCAGATGAACCCATGGACCCCCCTATTATGTTGCAAGCTAATCATTTCAGGGTCCAATATGGTGAAAACCCTCCTTTCTTCATGACTTTGACAATGAACGACAAAAATCTCAACAATTGCATGCTAGATACAGGTGCTTGTGCCAACATGATGTCGCTTAAAGTCATGCAACAAGTGGGTTTGAAGGTCACACGGCCTTACAGGAATGTGTGTGGTTTCGAATCTAAAGTAATACCCACACATGGGGTGGTTGAGAATGTTGAAGTGCGCCTCAAAGATTATCCAGAGAAGACAGTCCACATTGACATTGTGGTGGTTGATGTCCCAGATGTGTGGGGAATGCTATTATCTAAGAAGTTTGGAACGATGTTGGGTGGCTCCCTTGAGATGGACCTCACATTTTTGCAATTACCTTTGAAAAATGGAACGATGGGATGTCTACTCAATGTGCCAATAACTGGGGACCATGTGTAGTATATTGTTCATCCCATCAATAATGACAAAACACAGAACGATATGATACAAACTCTTCAGAAATATTCTCCAGAAGACATGCCCTTTGCAACAGAAGAAGACTTTGATCAGATCGAATGGCCCAAGAAAGAAGAGTACCAACAACTCCTAGATGAATTCAAGAACAAAGAAAATGGGACGATAAAGATATTAAAGAAACATGAAGATGATGTACAGATACACCCATCTCAACAAGAAGTTTTTACAGCAGAAGCCCACCCACCTCCCTCAGTACAATACACTAGGGTTGTTCAAGGAACGATCAAATACAAAGTCAGAAAGTATAAGGAGGGAGATATGGCATGGATGTGGGATACCCAGAAAGGAGAGCCAACTAATGTAAAGGGAAGCACACAGTCATTGCTCGGACCCTTCAAAGTTGGAATGGAATCAGTTGATAAATCATACTACTTATCCACTTTTGAAGGAAGAAGGCACCCATTACCTATCAACGGGCACCTCCTTAAACCCCACCAAGGTGGTGGGACCTGACTCCACAGCTAAGTACAGGTAAGTAGGCATTCTTCCTGTATTATACCATTTGCATTTCATGATAGTTTGCTTTCACATTTGCATATTGATTGTTTTATTTTAGTTTATATATATATGCCTATATGTGATGGGGTGGCATTACGGCCCCATATTTGTTACTGATTCCCCTATTGAGTTGAGCAGGTTTGCAGGTTATGCCAGATATGTTGAGTTTCTCATGCACTCTATGGTGAGCACATGTCCCCGAGTTGGAGCCAGATGTTATCCCCGATTTCTAGGGATAACTAGGAGATCATGTCTCGAGGCCCACAGGTCCTCGACATGGAGTACCGAAATCAGGATTGACCTGAGCATGGTCCTGGAGGGCCCATCCTTTTCTTCTTTTGTCAGATTCGTCTTGTCAGCAGCAACAACATCCATCACCATCGACTTGGTCTTGTATTAGAGAAGGCTCTTTCTCCATGAGGTAATTGGTCCAGGTATCATGGTATGTGCCACTTTTGTTCATTATAACCTTTAAATGTATGCATCTGATTCCTTTTATCTCTGACGACTGCTTGGATCTTACATTGGCCCACTTGACCATGCTTGGGGAGATTGACTGGGTTCCCTAGCAAGCCCGTACCCATAGGTTTTGGTTTGCCATTGGGGGATTTCTGAAGAGTCATTTTCTTCTCCCATCATACCACCACTTTTCCATCTTATCTCCCGCTCATCTATCCCATTCCCCTTGTCCGGGCATTAGGATGATTTGTTTGTGGGGTTGCACCTTATCTCGTGGGAAGAAGGGGCTAAAGGCCCAGAAGGTAAAAGCAGCTGGCAAAAGATAAAAGCCAAAAAATAAAACCTCGAGATGCCTCGCTCAAGGATCCTCAAGAAGGAAATAAAAAGCCTCTCAGCAAGAAACAAGAGGTACCCGAAGAAAATAACAAACAAGACCTAGCTAAGAAGATAGGGGGTCTCATCACGAGCCAGCCTATTATGTTCATGGGTACCTGACAACATGACATTGACACCATCTGGTTACCATGCCAAGGTAGTGACCTTTGGTTGCATGGCCAAGGGAAAGGGGGTCTCATCACGAGCTAGCCTTATCATCTCTGTGAAAGTACTTGTGGATAACACTGTCAACTTTTCTCACCACGCCAAGGAAGTGTCCTCTGATTAGTCCTTGAATAAAGAGAAAAAGAAAATAAAGAAAATAATAAAGGCAAAAGGGGGCTTGGAAAAAATTGCATCCATGACAGGTACAACTCGCCTTCTACAAAGGCACCCATAGGTAATATCATGCATCCCTGGCTCTCACTCTACCCATATGTTTGGACATCCCTTAAACCACTTCACCTCGTTTACATGGCCTAGATGAAACCCCTTGGAAACTTTCCTTTCCTTATGGACACTAGCCTAATAGGGTATCTTGTCCTTTTTCTCGACCTTGTATTGTTGGTTTTTGTAATGTCTTTGAGCTATTGAATGATATATCAGGGTTTTTATGCATATGTTTGATAATATTAATGATGGAATGTGATTAACATTGCTATGATCCCTGTGGTTGATGAGCCCATGGAGGGTGTAGTTTTTGATGTGTAGGACCATGCCCGACGGTCAGGTACCATTTGGACCGGTACACATGGGGAGACAATTAGTTCGGACCTCCATGGGGCTGAAGAGTCCATCATATGGTTGCTGAGACCCCGTTAGAGGGGCAGAGACATGATAGTGTTTGACCGAGGTTTTGCACCAGAGAAGAAGAGGACGTTTCACCAGAGGCACTTTGGCAGAGCCCGGCCTAGGGGGAATGAACTCTTTTCAGTAGAACATTGGCCTTGGAAGGCTTAGAGTGCCCCCATCCTTACCATGACATCATCCAACTTCATGGTCATTCTTGGAGGCAGACTGGGCAGCAGTGGCATGTGTGGCATGTTGGAGAAGCCCCTGGGGGGCTAACGTTTTTCTCCTGGATGTCTCATTTTCCCTAAAAGGGGCTAGCGCCTCCCTTGAAGGGGATTTTACCTTTATTGCAGCTCAGTTAGGGTTTTAATTTGACATTTTAATGTAAAAACAATATGATTTTGGTTTAAAGCCTTGTCGACTAATTTTTATGACCTAAATTTAATTAAAGGTCATTGATACAGTATATATTGAGGAGTTTTATCCTCATTTTTACAATAACACAACACTCACTCATTAGTGAGATCTGCTTTTTGCACCCTACTTGGGTATTTCTTCTCTTTGAGTGAGGCACACTTGTTGAAGGAGGGCATTTCTCTTGAAGGAAGGTTTACAACTAAGGTTTGCAATGTTATTTCATCATGATACATAAGTGTTTTTTTCTACAGAACTTCTTAATTGAATGGTTGTAGTCTTATATTCTTGCATTTATTATAAATTTTGCTGATTTTAAAACCCTAGGGGACAAACACACAAGTAGGTCGTTGTCTCATGTCCCCTAAAAGAGAAATTTTCAACCATTGAAGAATGAAGGAAGAGCCTATCCATTGCTACACTCTTATTGCTTCTTCTCCTGTGCTAGGCATCCCTTTAAAAGTCAAGAAGGAGGAGACGTCCCAGGCCTAGGTTATCTACACCTAGGGCCATCCTGCTTCTAGTGTTTGGTGATAGGGCCTTGCCTTTGCAACACTCTCCCTCACCACACTCTCGTGTCTTGATTTATCTTTTATGCTAACCATTTTTCCAAGTTAAACCTAAGGAAGGAGGAGAGAGCATGAGGCCTTGCTTAAGCAACACTGGAGTGAGCCTCTTTCCCCTAGGGTTTTGTTTCTGGGGCACTGCCATTGCAGCACTTCAAAACCCTTCTCTCTAGTCCTTAGCCTTTTCCCTTCAACCTTTGTTTCCTCCCTTAATTTGACTCCATTTACCCTCAGTCATTGATCTTAGGTCTCCAACGTTGAAGTGATAGTGGTCAAACAAACTTTCAAACTCTTATAAATTGAAACCCTAACTAACTACTAACCCTAATAAGGCTGACATCATCCTTGGTTATTCCATCTCGATGCAACAATTTCTCTTTATAGGCAATTAGATGGTGGTTTGAAACATTTATTGAATAAGGGATTGATTGGATACACTGTTTGCTACATCATCTTGACATTTATTGATGAATTGATATTGTTCCATTGCTATATTAATAAACATTGATTTCGTCAGTATCTGTTGTCATAATTGCTAATATATTGATATGAGATAGTTCTATGAAGTACTAACCCATTGAATCATAGCTTGCATGTATTGTTTTGTTGTTTCTTTGTTCCGAGAAGGTGTTCTCATTTGGGCCTACACTTCATTATTGGTTGTTTAGCCGGGACTATTTGCTCTTGGTGGTAACCTGTGAAGAGGGAATTTCACTTTGGCCTTTATACCTTAGCCTTTTCAAAACTCCAGTTTACTGGGGACATCTCCCCTGGGCCTAACCTCCCTGAATAGAAAGTACCTCCCCATCGTGGTAGCATTGGGTGGGGTAGGTTCCTGTTACGCCAATTTGGCCTCTATCTTCTAGCCTTTTGACCTAGCTACAAACTGTGCGATAACAATATTCATTATTAATATGTGATAATGTTTTGTTAAATTTTATTCAATTAATTATTCAAATTTATTTTTATTTTCAGAACCGTCCAAGGGCCTCACCCTGTGTAAACATTTAAGAAAGAATGTTGGCATGCCTCTTTACGTAAGTTAAGTACTTAATAATAATAATAAATAGATAAATCTTGAATACGCTAGCATATCAAACATTGGGATAAGTTTAGCTCTCAGAAAATGCTAAGACAAACATTTAAACTAATGTTAGCATTAATCCATCTTCAAGCAATGCATACAAAAATATATGATTCAAAAAAACCATATATGATCAAAAATTTTGGATATGCTAAAATATAAAACATTGAGAAATTTGGAATTTTGATTTTGTTTATGATAATAAAGGTTTGTACCTAAAAATTGATCCTTCTTGACTTTATAGTTAAAATGGATATATACTTGTATATACTATTTTATATTAATATTAATAAATAAACTATAAATTAAATTTATGATATCTATCATATAATATTAATATTAAATATAGTATTCATTATTAATATGTGGTGTTGTTTTGTTAAATTTTATTCAATTAATTATTGCAATTTGTTTTTATTTTTTATTTTTCATGTCCAACTTGTTCCGTGAAATACATTTTGTACTCAACACTTTCGTCATATACATTTTGCACCCAACAATTACGGAGTGGCAGGTTGGTAGAGTACTTCTGTTATATACATTTTGCACCCAGCAATTACGGAGTAGCGGGTTCACATTTATACTCATGCTTATGTATCCGACCCCGACCCCGAAGATTTATAACAATTTATATAATGTTATAACACTTTTTACTTGAAGAATAGTATAAACAATTATTTAAATTTTATTCAATATTATTTTTAATGTTTTTAAATGTAAATTTGGAATTTTAGAATTTCTGTTTTGCTTATGATAATAAAGATTTGTACCTAGGAATTGATCCTTATTGACTCTAGAGTTAAAATGGATATATACTTGTATATAGTATTTTATATTAATATTAATAAATAAACTATAAATCGAATTTATGATATCTATCATATACTATCACTATTAAATATAGTATTCGTTATTAATATGTGATAATGTTTTGTTAAATTTTATTCAATTAATTATTCAAATTTGTTTTTATTTTTCATGTCCAACTTCCATGATATAGATTTTGCACCTAAGATTTCCGTCATATACATTTTGCATCCAAATGTGATAATTTTTTGTTAAATTTTATTCAATTAATTATTCACATTTATATTTATTTTTCATTTAGATTTAGTAATTTATAGAATATTATAACATTGTACCAAGATTTATAAATTAAATTAATGAAATCTATTCTATAATATTAATATTAAATATGGTATTCATTATTAATATGTGATAATGTTTTGTTAAATTTTATTCAGTTAATTATTCAAATATATATATTTTTTTCATGTCCAGCCTATTTCTGGATATACATGTTAAGTAAACATTTAAGGTTCTTAGGCCTGTTAGGTAAACATTTAAGGTTGTTAGAACCGTCCAAGGGCCTCGCGTTGGTGTGGTAGGCCTTTTATGTAAGTTAAGTACTTAATAATAATAAAAAATAGACAAACGTTGAATAAGCTAACATATCAAATATTGGGATAAATTTAGTTAGCAGAAAATGCTAAGACAAACATTCGAACTAATGTTAATATTAATCCACCTTCAAGCAATGCATAAAAAAATATATGATTCAAAAAGACCATATATGATCAAAAGGTTTGGATATGCTAAAATATAAACATTGGGAATAGACAATAAGACCTCCAATATTATCCAATCAGATCATGACATATATGGTACTTCAATTATTTTAAAAAATAACTTAAATTTTATTTTTTGATTGGTTAGAAATATCTACATAGCATGGAGTATGGATAAATTAAACTGAAAATCAAATGTAAGACTTTTTTTATATTTTCTTTCATTTACACAACACTTATTGCAAATGGGTCTACACCCTTACTGACAAAAAAAAAAAAACTTTCAAATTAATTCAATAATTCAATTGATTAATTTAATTATTTTTCTACTTAAAAACATTTTTTAAATCGATCCATAAATCCAATTCAATTATTTATTGGAAGGAAATTGTAATGGAGTTGACTTCTCGAACATGAACAAATTACAGTGGGATAATAAAACAGTTTTAGCAGAATTCAACAAAAGAAAATTATGAAGAAATAATATGATTAACAATTGAACAAAACCAAATTATAAAGAAGAGACAAAACTAAATTATAAAGAAGTAATAGGATTCACAGCTGAACAAAACCAAATTATAAAGTAGTATGATTAAGATTTCAAAATGTAGTGAAAATTTATCGATGGATTGCAATTTAGAAAATCAATATTCAGATCTGACAGCACCGTTCGTCACTCAATGAGTTTGGCCTTCAACCCATTTCCAACAGTTTCCATATTTTTGTAGGAAGTTCCTCCTTTCTTTGCTGCCATCTGTACAATATCTCTGAGTCTCTCTACCGCCCTTCTCATCTCCTCCCCTTCCATCAATCTCCTTATTTTTTCTGCTATTTCTTCCCTGCCAATAACCCTATCATTATCGTTGTTCTTCAATCTCAGTCCAATCTTCCATTCATCGGCTAAGAGTTTGCAGTTAGTGTATTGGTCATTCCCGAGAGGGAAACCCAGCAGGGGGATGCCCGAGGAGATGCTCTCTAAAGTGGAGTTCCACCCGCAGTGGCTGAAAAACCCGCCGATGGACGGATGAGAGAGCACTTTCAGCTGTGAGCACCATGGAACAACCAGTCCTCGATCTTCTGTTTCTTTCAGAAAGCCGTCCGGCAGGATGGCGGAGACTTCGGTGGTCTCCTGGCCGGGATGTCGAAGCACCCAGATAAAACTGTAACCGCTCTCCTTCAGACCCATTGCTATTTCCTCTACCTGGCTTGCCGAAATGGGGATTAAACTGCCAAACGAAACGTATATGACCGACTTAGGAAGCTGGTTGTCCAGCCATTTTGTGCAGTTCATCTCTACACGAGAGCTGGTCCCGACAACGGAGTCGCGAGGGTCTGAGCAATCGAGGTAAGCCGAAGGGAGCAATGGTCCAACGCAGTATACCTGCAATTTCTCCGACAAAGTCTTCACTAAATGGCCTTCTAACGCTTCGAAGGAATTGGCTACTACCCAATCTGGTTCTCTGGCTCTTTCTAAATAGAGAACAATAGCTCTCGCGTTTACAGGGTCTGCACTTGGTTTAAAAAAAGGCGGAAGATCTGCGGACTCTATGGAGATTACACCTGGAATGTCAATTATGGATCCCGCCTGACGTTGGACTGCAAAGCAACAGGTAGAACAAATCATTATAACATTCAGAAGAAAATAGAAATGATCAATAGATAAGGGTTTGAAGGGACAGTTCTGATTCCGAATTCTTACAGGAAAGAAATCGATCACCTGATTCTAAATGGTAAAAGATGGAAAACATAGAGACACTCTGCGTCCAGAAAGAAACAGATAGCAGGCTGAGCTTCTTGGCAAGAGGTACTGCCCAACCGAGGAAAGTGTCGGCCACGATGCAGGAGACGGGCGCTACATTGGGTTGCTGATGGAGATTGTTGATGAGCTCTTCGACAAGGCCTTCCATCTTACCCAAGGACCGATAAAATTGTTGGATGTTATTCCATCTCTCGAACTCGCCAGGCACGCAATCGGGTATAGCCACCAGCCGAATGTTGAGGCCAAGATTTCGAGCGTGGGCGAATGCATCCAGACC
>ML784906.1:47263-67007 GCA_009831015.1 Picea engelmannii | reverse complement strand
TGATTTAACTTTTCGGCCACAAATGCCCAAGGAAAAAAAATTAAAAACAGAAAAACTTCCCCTCGTGGGGTGTACCGCGTGTGGTGAGGGATGGACTTTTGTGCTGAGCAATATCCACCTTGTCACGTATATTGATATGGAAGGTTGTTAAGCCCTGTCACTTATATTGCTATTGAAGGATGTGATTTCATGGTCTAGTGCCGAAAGAGTCATCCGATTATTATGGGTGAAGTCAAGAAAATGTTGCCTGTAGAAACTCCTTCCAATCATTTTACTGTCCAGAGCCATTGTAGCGACATCATCACTGCTAAGACGTATCCGCTTTTATTTGGTAAACATCGAAGGGAGAGCTCAAGTAAAAGCATTTCTACGTTGATCCGCCGGAGGTAGAGTAGGCCAAAGACAGCTTGATGCTTGGGCATCCTCCTGCTAGGCTTCCGTTTCGCTGCAACATTCACTAATATTATGAGCATGAAATTTCCCATTGCTCCAACCTGTGACTGTTCATGCTCACGCCTCTTGATTGTTGAAGCTCACGCCCCTCAACTGTCCATTCTCAAACCCATCGAATGTTCAAGCTCACGCCCCATTGTAGAGAAAGTGCGAGTATAGTCAAGCGTCTTGCTTGGCACCCATGAGTGCAAGTATTTAAGAGCTTTGTGTAGTAGCGTCGAATAACCCTAAGTAGTGTAAAGTTTGGGAGCAACATCACCATCGGGGGCTGCATACTCTAGTGGAATCCAATTACCGCCAAGAACTACTAATTGAGGATCTTGCGTCACTGTTCCAAGCCTCTGAGAGCTTATTTGTCTGCTCATCCATAGTCATTCTATGGTATATGACTGTTGATCCAGAGTGGACGATGGGTCGAATGTTAAGGAAATTCACATGACAAATTTCAACACTTTTGTTGGAGGTCGAAAGCTCGTTAAGAATGGTTCAATTACTTTGTCATATGGCAGGCACTATGGTATGATTGGAAGGAATGGTACAGAGAAAACAACACTACTCCGGCATATGGCCCTGCATGCAATTGATGGAGGTCGAGAACTCAGAATCCATTGCCAGCTTTGAATTGATCCTGAAGTAGGCATATCCAAGTCGCTCAACAAGTTGTAGTTATTGCACACCCGATATCGAAACTCCCTGAGAAAGGTGTGGAAAGAAAGCATACTTCTCCTCCTCCTCGGTTGTCAAGGAGGATTTCAAGAACATTCTTCCTACGTGACAGACTCAAAAACATCAAACAACACATTCAAATCTTGAAGATCCATACAATACCATAATCACGGTATATTTGTAAGTTTACTTTTGTGAATGGGTGTGCATAGTTGATTTTTCCTTTTAAAGTCTGGGTGGAGTTGCAAGAAACCTTGACCTATAATTATTGAACACTCTAATTTTCCTCTGTAGACACTACAGTCACCATGGACAAAGAAACTTTAAGTCACCGTGGACAAAGAAACTTTGTAGGAAGCACTGCTGCAAACTCAAACTCGTCTTTTTCACGATGCACTTGAGCGACCGAATCTTCGATAACATTATGAACCAATACTTGTTCAAAACCCTATTTTTGAAGATGATGAAGATAATGATGTTGATTCAGACTGAATCTTCCACAACATTATGAACCAATACTTGTTCAGAACCCCATTTTTGAAGATGATGATGTTGATTCATACCAACTGCCAAGCAAGAGCCATTCAGTGAGAAAACTCTAGAAGTTCAACTTTCTTTTTCCAAGCCAGTGATAAGACCTTGGGAAGAAATTAGAATCAACAAGCATAAAATCAGTATAGGATATGAAAAGGATGTCACCTTTGATCATCTGGATTACACCAATTCGATCTAGTTTCAGAGTGTTGGATTACTACAAGAAGATTCAGATTCACCTGCTCTAGTTCAAGAGCAGATTCCGATATGACAACATTTCAGTGAGTTGGCCACATGGAAGATCATTGCTTCGATCTTCATCCTTGTGAGCATTGTGGACAGCACAATTATCCTTCAGATAAGTGTTTCAAACGCAAGACAATTGCAAGAGTAAAGAACCACTATGGGTGGATTCCTTCTTAGAGATGGTCATCAACAATTAAGAAGATCTTTCATTCATACTGAAGAATTCACTCTCATGTATTGACACATCTTGCAGTGGACATATTTTGGTCTTCTCACCTTGTCTGTGACACGGGGGGAACAACATCAGTGATTAGTCAGGCTTCAAGTTTTAAAGCCCTATGAGTCGAGTAGTAACAAGCTTGACAAGCGAGCATGATTGGTTTGTGGTTTTCCTTAAACCACCACTTAGTGGAAGACTTTTAGCTTCTGCTAAACAACGGTTTGTGGTTTCACTTAAACCTCCACTTGGTAGAAGACATTCAACTTCTTCTACATCACAGTTTATGGTTAGCTTTAAACCAACATTTGAGAGAACTTCCAATTAGTAAAAGACATCGACTGCCAGCTTCTATCTAACTTAGGAAATGTTCCGGGAACCATTGAGCCTAGAGGAGGGTTCTAGAGTTTGTGGCCATCCTTAAACCACCAGATCGGTTTGTTGTCTTCCTTAAACCACCATCATCATTCACTTTGTGATCGTCCCAAAACCACCAGATTGAGAGAGCATGTTCATCAATCAACAATTGTACAGCTCCAGATTTCAACTACCTTCTTTCAGATATCAACACTCACCTTGAACTCATATACACCCATTCTGATTAAGGGGGGGAATGTTGGAAACATAATCCTTTGGAGTTACTAACTTCACGTAATATGAAGAGTTAAGCTCGTGTAACTGTCATTGGAGTCCAAGAGACACTTGGAAGATGAACCAAAGAGTCACATCAATGTATACAAATATGTAACATATATTCAATAAAATATGCACACTCAAGTTTATCTATTTTGTGTGTCCAACCATTTGAAATAATTTTAAATGTGTAATAATTTACATATGTTAAGTATATAATAGCTTGATTTTTTTATGATTTTTTGTGCTTGTGTTGTTTTATATGTTATTTGCATAGGCATGTGGATAAACTTCGATCAGATAGGATCTTAAAATGTGTGAAAAATCCGATGAACATCTTTATATATTGGAAACGATGTATCAATATATTATCATTGAATGGTATTCTAATTTTAGGATATCTTATTGTTCAAAATTCATTAGCATATATTTACATGTAAAGTGCACATGTATTTTCACTTGGTACCCTTCTCCAATCTCATATAAATATTAATTGTTACGTCGAAAGGCGTATACCTATTGGCAATGGGCACAATTAATCACCTTTTAATCTAAATTCTAATGTGATGGCTAACAATTTAAGATATTGACATATTCTTAGTCGTCCTCCCAAATCAATGAATGTGATTTACTAATGCAGACCCTTGACCCTCAGGCCGAGATCCGCTCAGGATCATTCTAAATCTGCCCTCCTCAGTCTGATTGACTCTTTGAATTTCCCCACAGGGAATCCCTCACACACACGACGGTGTATCCACGGGTCCTTATGAGCATGCCCCATGTGATTAACCACAAAGCACCCCTCAAATCTCCCAATCTCAGTAAGATCGTACCCTTCGCCGAACCGAAACCTCGGGTTTCGCGATTTCGTGATCCCTGTTGTCGAGAGTTCCTATCTCTACAACCTCCGTCACCCGAAATGTCGAATTCCGATGTGTTCAGCAAAGGTTGGCTTCCCAATGGACTTTTCACTTCATCAGGGTTTCGGACTTCGCGACTTCATAAATTCTCCACATAGGATTTCAACCGCTCGTTCCCTCCTTGAAGACTTCTGCAAATTGAACCAATGTTCCTCGTCTGAACTTGGCTTCTGCAAAGCAACTTTACTCCATCTCTCTTTGAGTACTTTCAAAGGTGTTGACCCTCCTGAGCTTTCACTTGCAACCCAAGTCTCCAAAGGACTCCTGCACGCACTCTTTGCGGAAATCTTTCAAATACTCCTGGGTATTTGATTCCTCGACTCCGTGCACCCTATGCAACAACAGACCCTTACCTTTCAACCTTAGTTGATAAGTTAAGGTCTCGACTAGCCTGCACACACCTTGCACGGCTTCTGTGCTCTACCTGTACTTCTGCTGGAATGAGAACAACAATATCCTTCCTGAGCTTTCTGAGGTAAAACTCAGAACCCTTGTCAACGCACACCTTGCGGATGTTTCACTGCACTCCTTGCAGGAACTTCTCTCACTCAGGAAGAGAAACAATTGAAACTCATTCTCTCTCTCACACAGACTTCAAACATTCAGCATGAAATCATACATTCAACACAGTATTAAAGCAAATGCATAACAGAGAATAAAACAATTGTAAGCATACCATTCACCATGTATAAACAAAAAACATCATAACACCATGAAATCTGATTCAAAGCTTCTTATATTAATTCAAAGCTCTTGTACATGGGTTCTTCTTCCACAACTCTCTGCTACAGCTCTCTGCTTCTGTTCTAATGATACAATAATACAATGGTACAAAGGCGAGGGTGTCTATATCCGTTTTCCCTCCTACTCTTCTAAACTGTCTAATCTATAATTCAATCCTATCTACTTTCATTAACTGGGCTTAAATGACTTTTACATTGACAGATGAGAGCAATCGCTCAAGATCTGTTTACAACCTCCAAGATATAAATGTAAAGTATTCCATCTTCCTAACTATTACATTAATTCCTTTTAAGTTCAAAATTCAAAAAGGTTCTTATGAAAACGTGTTCTTTTTCTTCCTCCGCGTGTCCAGCTATTTCTTTGGCTTAGTCGCATGCTTTGGGCTTTGCACGATGCTCCTACATCATACTCCCTCGCTTGAAAGTTTTCATGAACTCTTGTTCATGAGCTCTTTCATGGTCTATCCATGCTTCTGAATTTCTACTTCATCTTCCCAACTGGCATCTTCAACTAGATTTCCTTTCCACTTGACCAAGTATTCAAAATACTCTTTTCTCCTGGTCTTCCTGCTGAGTCTCTTGTCAATTATACTTTCCATCTGTGGCTTTTCAGCTATAGGCATTTGTTTGGTCCACTGAACCTTTGTCTATTCATCCTATGCTCCTGTTTCTTCAGCTTTGTAAGGGTACATATCCGCAACATTGAATATCGGTGAAATTCTGATCCCACCGGGTAATTCAATACCATATGCGTTTGCCCCAAATTTCCTTATGACTCTGCACGGTCCAATCTTTTTCATCTTCAGTTTGTTATATGTTCCCCTTGGGAACCTTTCCTTCCTCAGATGCGCAAGAATCAAATCATCAACTTCAAATTGAAGTTCTCGCCTATGTTGATCTTCTCTCCGCTTGTATTCTTGATTTAAATTCTGCAACCGCTCCTTAATTCGGCTGTGAAGCTCCTTCATTACTTCTACAAAATCCTCTTCACTAGCACTTCTGAATTCAGCTTGTTCCAAATCTTTTAATTCAGAAACTCCTCTTGGCTGCATTCCATATATAATTTGGAATGGACTCTACCCTTTTCTTCTGTTAATCGAATCATTATAAGCAAATTCCGCCCGTGGAAAAATGTGATCCCACTGACTGTGGTGTTCAGTCACTAAGCTCCTCAACAAGTCTCCCAAGCTTTTGTTCACAACTTCTGTCTTCCCATCCGTCTGAGGATGATACGCTGAGATAAATGACAAACTTGTCCCCGGCTTCTTCCACAAAGTCCTCCAGAAATGTCCCACGAATTTGGTATCTCGATCAGACATAATACTCCTTGGCAAGTCGTGAAGTCTAACGACCTCTTTGAAAAACACATTCGCAATATGAGTTGTGTCGCTAGTTTTCTGGCATGGTATGAAATGTGCCATCTTTGAAAATATGTCGACTACCACAAAGATCGAATCATAGCCCCTTTGCATTCTTGGCAGTTCCAATACAAAATCCATGCTCACTGCGTCCCACGACCTTTCTGGTATGGGTAATGGTTGATATAACCCTGTATTCTGTCTTTTCCCTTTTGTGTGCTGATAAATCCAGCATCTGTCCACAAATTTCTTGACATCTGTCCTTATCCCTGGCCAAAAATATGAGCCATTCAATTTTGAGAACGTTTATCATGACCGAAGTGTCCGACCAATCCTCCACTATGTTTTTCCTTCAACAAATTCTCCCTCATGGAGCATTTTGGAATACATAGTTGATTGCCCCTGAATAATAATCCACCCTGGATCATATATTCAATCCACTGGCTTCTTTCCCTGAGAATTGGATCCTCAGATGCCTCATACGCTTCCTTAAAATCTGGATCATCTCTATACATTTCTTTGAGGTTATCAAAACCCAAAGTTTTGACTCTGAATTCCTGCATAAGCAAACATTTTCTGCTCAAAGCATCAACAACTTTGTTAGCAGTTCCAAAAATATGCTTAATTACAAAAGTAAAATTCTGCATGAATTCAACCCATTTAGCATGTTTTTGGTTCAACTTCTCCTGTTGAGTCACGAATTGTAAAGCATGATTATCACTGTACAAAACAAACTCCTTGGGAACCAAATAGTGTCTCCATTTCTTCAGTGCTTGTATGACTGCATTAAATTCCTTGTCATATGTTGAGTACTTAATCTTCGCTTCATTCAGTTTTTCACTGAAATATGCGATCGGTCTATCGTCTTGGCTCAAGACCGCTCCAATTGCAAACCCACTCGTGTCACACTTGACCTGGAATGTCTTGCTAAAGTCTGACAAAACTAGAATCAGTTGCTCCGTGATCTTCTTCTTCAGCAGATTGAAGCTCTTCTCTGTTTCCTTTGTCCACTGAAAAGATTTGTGTCTTTT
Organism: Picea engelmannii; assembly: GCA_009831015.1. Lineage (NCBI taxonomy): Eukaryota > Viridiplantae > Streptophyta > Pinopsida > Pinales > Pinaceae > Picea > Picea engelmannii. The sequence goes on along the minus strand of ML784906.1, from coordinate 60,206 downwards.
CTTCACCGTATCCATCATCGGTGCGCTAATCCCATTGAAATTTTGGATGAATTTCCTGTAGAAACTAGCCAAACCATGGAAGCTTCGAACTTCAAACACATTTTTCGGCGATAGCCAATTCTTAATCGCATTTACCTTTTTGGTATCCATCTTCAGCTCATTCGCAGAGATAACAAAACCCAAATAGATGAGTTTTTTCCTCATAAATGATGATTTTTTCATATTAATCAACAACTTCTCTTGTTGTAATCTCCTCATTACTGCAGCTAAATGCTTTAAATGCTCTGCTTCTATCTTGCTGAAAATCAATATATTGTCAAGATATATGATGGCAAATTTCCCAATGAAATCCTTCAGGACTTCGTTCATCAATCTCATGAAAGTACTGGGTGCATTTGTTAAGCCAAATGGCATAACAAGCCATTCATACAGCCCCTCATTCGTTTTGAATGTTGTCTTCCATTCATCACCTTCCCTCATACGAATTTGATGATACCCGCTTTTCAAATCAATTTTTGAAAAAAATCTTGCTCCACTCAAGCAATCCATCAAGTCATCCATCCTTGGCAATGGAAATCTGTATCTGATGGTAATCTTATTGATTTCCCTTGAGTCTGTACACATTCTCCAACCTCCATCTTTATTTGGGCTGAGCACTGTCGGAACAACGCATGGACTCAATCTTTCCCGAATCAATCCTTTGTCCATTAAGTCATGTACCTGCCTCTTGACTTCCTCATTCTTATGCGGCGTCAATCTGTACGCTGCTTTATTTGGTAAGCTGAATCCAGGTATAAGATCAATGTGATGGCTTATAATTCTGATCGGTGGCAACAAACAAGGTAGTTCGTCCACTACTATATCAACGAACTCTTCCAGCAACTCCTGGATTTCCTCTGGTAAATCATCTACTCTTGTATTGGTTAAAACAATTTTAGGCTTCCTGACCACAATAAATTGTGTGTCTTCCTTCTTCTTAACCTCCTTAAGAAGTTCCTTCCCATGCATGAGAAGTACAGTGTTGCTCATCTCTATTTTCGCCTCTTTATCCTTAATCACCAACAACATGTGCGTCCTCCCATTCTTCTCCAGGGTGTACGTGTTCTTTCTCCCATCATGAATCACATTCCTGTCATATTGCCACGGTCTACCCAACAATAGATGACAAACATCCATGGGAATGACATCACATAATATTTCATCCTTATATCCTCCTATTTTAAATTCAACTAAACATTGTTTAGTGACATTTACCTGATGTCCTTTTTGTAGCCATGAAACTCTGTATGGGCTTGGATGTATGATAGTCTCCATCTCTAACTTTTCTACCATCTCTGTAGATACGAGATTGTCTGTGCTACCGTTGTCCACTATGACTTTGCATACCCTGTCTTTAGTTTTGCAAGTAGTCTGAAACAGACTGTTTCTTTGGGTTGGGTTCTCTTCCTCCTTCTCTAGCGTTAAGAGAACTTTCCTCATCATTAAGGATCTTTTGCCCTCAACATCTTCTGCCTCAAAATTCGATCCTTGAGCTTCGACAATGTGAGTTTCACCACCTTCTCCCTTCCTATCTGGACACTCATAAGATTTATGTCCATTTTTTCCACAGACAAAACATTTTACTTCACCTCCTCTACCTCTTCCTCTTCCTCTAGCTCGAGGAAAAGTGTTTCTATTTGCATACTTCCCTCTCTGTGAACTTTCGCCTCTCTCATTTTGGGTTTGAGGTTTCTTCCCCTCTTCTTTAGGCTTCTGAGTCCTGTCTTGGGCAATTGTTTTGCCTCTAGCTTAACTTTTGCCTCGACCTCTTTGACCTTGCTTTCGGCTCAGCTTCTCTTTGGTTTTCAGAGCCATCTGATAAGCATATTCCACATTTCGAATGATCATCATGCTCATCTCATCTTGGATGTCATATTGCAGACCATTCATTTATCCGGCAACCTTTTCATCATCACTTTCCCGATGACCTGCTCTGATGTTTATCTTGTAGAATTCTTCAGTGTATTCTTTCACTGACATCAACTTCTGTCTCAAATTCTACATCCTTTGAAATAGAGTGATTTGATAATCCCTGGGTATGAATTTGGTTTTCATCTTCGCAACCATTCTATCCCAACTCTTGATTTTTTTCTTACCCTTGCAGCGTCTGTCAGCCTGCAGTTCATCCCACCATAGTGTTGCATGCCCTTTAAGTCTGGTAATGGTATGTTTGACCTTCCTGTCTTCCTCGACATCCTCATAGTCGAAGTATTTATCCAGAGCTCTAATCCAGTCTAGAAGCTCTTCAACATCCAGGTTTCCCTCATACATGGGAATCTCCATCTTTGCTCTGGCACCTATCCTTGCAACCGCCCTGAATAGGCGTTCATCCGCAGCATCTTCAACTGCAACTCCTTCTCCTTCACTTCCAGCTTCATTTTCACTGTCAGCCTTGCTGATATCTCCAACGTCAACTGTGCGCCTCTGTGCTGTCTCCATGGCATCAAGCCTGGCACGTAACTCACGCATCTCTCTTTCCACTGTTGGATCAGGCATTAGCATTGGCCTGTCTCTTATTCTTGGCGGCATGGCTGTAAAATGTTTCTCTTTTCTCCTCTCGCTTCCTCTGCCTACAATATACAAACAAAGTCAAGCTCTGATACCAAACTTGGTGTAGACCCCTGACCCTCGGGCCGAGATCCGCTCAGGATCATTCTAAATCTACCCTCCTCGGTCTGATTGACTCTTTGAATTTCCCCACAAGGAATCCCTCACACACATGACGGTGTATCCATAGGTCCTTATGAGCATGCCCCGTGTGATTAAACACAAAGCACCACTCAAATCTCCTAATCTCAGTAAGATCGTACCCTTCGCCGAATCGGAACCTCGCGTTTCATGATTTCATGATCCCTGTTGTCGAGAGTTCCTGTCTCTACAACCTCCATCACAAGAAATGCCGAATTCCAATGTGTTCAACAAAGGTTGGCTTCCCAATGGAATTTTCACTTCATCGGGGTTTCGGACTTCACGACTTCGTAAATTCTCCACAGAGGATTTCAACCACTCGTTCCCTCCTTGAAGACTTCTGTGAATTGAACCAATGTTCCTCGTCTGAACTTGGCTTCTGAAAAGCGGCTTCACTCCATCTCTCTTTGAGTACTTTCAAAGGTGCTGACCCTCCTGATCTTTCACTTGCAACCCAAGTCTCCAAAGGAATCTTCCACGCGCTCCTTGCAGAAATCTTTCAAATACTCCTGGGTATTTGATTCCTCGACTCTGTGCATCCTCTGCAACAACAGTCCCTTACCTTTCAACCTTAGTTGATAAGTTAAGGTCTCAACTAGCCTGCACACACCTTGCACGACTTCTATGCTCTACCTGTACTTCTGCTTGAATGAGAACAACAATATCCTTCCTGAGCTTTCTGAGGTAAAACTCAAAACCCTTGTCAACGGACACCTTGCGAACGTTTCACTGTACTCCTTGCAAGAACTTCTCTCACTTAGGAAGAGAAATAATTGAAACTCATTCTCTCTCTCTCACAGACTGCAAACATTCAGCATGATACATTCAACACAATATTAAAGCAAATGCATAACAGAGAATAAAACAACTGTAAGAATACCATTCACCATGTATAAAAAGAAAACATCATAACACCATGAAATCTAATTCAAAGCTTCTTGTATTAATTCAAAGCTCCTGTATATGGGTTCTTCTTCCACAACTCTTTGCTACAGCTCTCTTCTTCTGTTCTAATGATACAATAATACAATGTTACAAAGGCGAGGGTGTCTATATCCGTTTTCCCTCCTACTCTTCTAAACTCTCCTACTCTTCTAAACTATCTAATCTATAATTCAATCCTACCTACTTTCATTAACTGGGCTTAAATGCCTTTTACATTGACAGATGAGAGCAATCGCTCAAGATTTGTTTACAACCTCCAAGATATAAATGTAAAGTACGCCATCTTCCTAACTATTACATTAATGCCTTTTAAGTTCAAAATTCAAAACGGTTCTTATGAAAACGTGCTCTTTTTCTTCCTCCGCGCGTCCAACTATTTCTTTGGCTTAGTCGCGTGCTTTGGGCTTTACACGATGCTCCTGCATCATTTACTCTTCATAACTTCCTTTTATTTTTTAATGCATTAGTTAACCTATTTACTTTTTAACATTTACCTAATCATATTAATATATTACTGTAGCACTATATGACTGCCATGTTTAAATGGTTAACCTTTGGGATTACCATGTTTGGATTATTAGCGGGCACTACTTCAACTTCATTTTTAGGGATTACAGGTATCACATAGGCATGCCACGTTTCCATGCTATCACAGATTTCCTTAGTTGTCCGTGCATTTCATTCTCTACCCCGGATTTCCTCAGTTGTCCGCGCGTTTCATATTGGATCATCGACCCACCTATCATATTGGATGAGCGTTTCATTTTCTAGATGTCTGCGCATTTCATATTGGATCGCCGAGGGTGGAAGACTATAACAATGTGGTGGGGAAGGCCATTTTTGCGGGCTCGGGGCAGATCATCAAGGGCTTATTCCTTTGCAACAACCCTTATAATGCTCAGGTGAAGAAAGGCAGGGAATTCGTCCAAAGCTGAGTGAGAAAAACCATTGTCGTAGTTGATCATGAAAAGAAAAAGAGAAATCATGCGAAGATCAGTCCTCGTACAAAGAGAAACATTCAAAGGTGAATGGGAAGCAAACTAACTTCTTTAATTGAATTTTGTGTTGCCATGGATATATTATGTATGTAGGGTGAAAAAGTTCTCAAGGATGGCATAAAATCTAACCGAGAATGTGTTGGCGAAGTTGATCACGATAATTGGTGTCGTGACTGCTCCAATGCTTGAATCTGCAGCTTGCCAGAAGTTGTTCCGCATGTTACCTGGAGATGTTCTTCTTGCTTCCTTGGATGCTTTCAGTACGTCATTGTCTTTCCCACTGGCATGAAATAGTTCTAAATAAATGTTGTAAATAATCGATAAGATAATAATCGGGTTTTTATTCTTGAATTTCATAACAAGTTTTAGAAGTTGCTGAATTAGCAGGGAAGGATGCTCTATCAGCCACTTCTGAGGCTACAGTTGAAATTATTTCATACAAGTAAAGCATTTCGAATTTTGTATGTGTACTTTGTTGGAACAAAAGTGTTTATATGTGTGCAGATTGAAATTGTAAATATGAATTTCATTTGAGTGTAGGTTTGGGGAGGATGTTGGGGAGATGACACATGGCACGCTTGCGATTGGGGGGCATGCTATGGGAACTGCGTGGAGCGTGTATACGATTTGGATGACCATCAATCCTGTAACGAATGGAAGATTCTGAGAAACTACTCTCATGTTTTTGAAACTTCAGAATACCAGGGCAGCAATTAGAACTGCATCCAAGAATTTACGTTGAACATATTGCTGAGGTGGAATTGAATTATAAATTATTAATTATTTTTTTACGAATCACCACTTTTTGCAGTGTTCCTCTATTTTATCTTCCCCACATATCAAAATGCAAGAGCTTCAATTTATTTTTTCAATAAATATATAAACATTCATAGTTTTCTTCCTTAATTAGCTTTTATTTCTCTAAGCAGGTTGACTTGATGGAAATATGTTAATATATATTTTCATCCATTGACTTTTGCATTGAAATATTAATTTTTTTATTTGAAAAGAATCAAATAAGTGCTTCTTTCTTTTTCGAAATCGAGATGTAAACATTTTTATTTGGAAATATTCTTTCTTTGGGAGATTTATTAATTCACTTAAGGAAAAGTAGGGTTTTTATTAAGTAAAAATAGGGTTTGTTACAAAGTAAATTAGAACCTCAATCCTAATATACAAAAATGATATGAAAAGAAAAAAACAATTAGAAAATCAATCCTAAAGAGATGATTAAAAAAAAACATAATTAAAAAAGAGTTGTAAGTAGTACTTACTTCAGGATCCAAAAAGAATGTTTCTTTAAGCAAGAACAATACAATGTTTTCACAATGCAATGTTTTCATAAGGAGGAAAACCCTTCCCCGGGTATATTAATAAAGAAAATTGTATTTCTTCAATTAAATTGATTTAATTAGGTTAAGATTACTAATGTAGAACTCCATTAGTAATACATGCATATGGTGGTTAGCTATAGTTAACTAGACATTCATACAACTAGTGTTGAGGAGAAATATTTGAGTTAGGGTGTTGTGGATATTTGAGTTGAGTGTTAAAAAATTAGGGTTTGTTCTATGAAAAACATTTGGGGCTAACGTTTTCTTTTATGATAAAAAGAAGTAATGTTTGTTATGATAAGAAAAAATAAGGTTTGTTATTAAAAAAATTAGTGTTTTGTTATGATAAGAAAAAACATGGATTTTTTTATTGATAAACTTTAATTTTTCATAACAAAAACTCTATAATTATGTATTTTTATAAATATAATTATTAGAATTATGTATATTTTTGTTTTAGCACCTCTTATAAATGATTATTTTGTTGATTTTGTTGATTTATGTTTAAATCATTTTTTTTAAATAATAGTCAAAATATTACCATTCAATATATATATATTACTATAATAGTCAAAATATTACCATACAAAATATATGACATTAAAATATTTTAAATTTGCCAAATGATATAAATATCTTTCATATATTTATGACAAATTTTAGTATAAAAAAATGCATATTCTAATTTCCATATTCTAATTTGCAACACTAATAAGTCAAATGCATAAATGCATATTCTAATTTTATATATGTTTATTTGTGAGGAATAGATTTTACAATTCAATATCATATTTTATCAATGTCCTTAAAAAAAATATGATTCTAAATTTCCTTCTATATAATATAAATTGCCTTCTATGTAATATATCACATTAGTTCAAAGTTCCTATCTTTTTCACAAAGGAAACACTTCATTATATATACATATATATATATAAAGTTTTCCATGAATTCATTATCTTAACATATCGAACACAAACCAATCTTCTCATGCGATGAACATTCCCCAACGTTGCAACCTCACGAACAAAACTGGAAGTTACAACATGATGAACATAGTAATGTTGCAATGTGTCAGACTTAGTAACATTGCACAGTAACGAACGTAGTAACGTTTCACTCTGACGAACATAGTAACGTTACAAATTGTTGAAAATAGTAATGTCGCAATGTTACGAACATAAACTGACATCACAATGTGACGAACATAGCCATGTCATCATAATGTGGATAGTAACAATAATGTCGCAATGTCACAAACATCAATATTTCCTCCTGTTGAAATGTGATGTACATATCTCGACGTCGCAATGTGACAACAATTTTCAAACGTCACAATGTTTCGAACATAGTAACATTGCAATCTACCAAACATCGTAATGTCACAATGTGACGGACATAGACCCAGTGTTGCAATTTGATGAACATAAACAAAAGTCACAACATGATGAACATAGCCCTTTCATCGCAATGTGACAAACACATCCTCACGTTTCAATATGATGCACATATCCTAATGTTGAATTATGACAAACATTTCCAGACGTCGCAATGTGACGAACATCAACAAAGGTCGCAATGTGTTGCACATCGCCCTATCTTCACAATGTGATGAACATTTCCCCATGTTACAATGTAATACATATATCTTGATGTCGCAATGTGAAAAACATTTCCAAACGTTGCAATGTGTCAAACATAGTAATGTTGTAATCTACCAAAAATAACAAAGTTGGAATGTGTCGAACATAGTAATGTTGCAATCTACCAAAAATAGCAATGTCGTAATGTGATGAACGTATCCATGTCGTCGTAATGTGATGAACATATCCTCACGTTCCTATGTGATGCACATATCCTGACGTCGCATTGTGACAGTCATTTCCAGATGTTGTAATGTGTCTTGCATCACCTTGTTGTCCAAATGTGACGAAGATTGCCTCACATTGCATTGGGACACACATATCCCAAGGTTGAAATGTGTCAAACATTTCCAAACGTCGAAATGTGTCGAACATAGTAACATTGCAATATACCAAACATAGTAACATCGCAATGTGACAAACATAGCCTCGTCCTCGCAATGTGACGAACATAGTCATTTCATTGTAATGTGAAAAACATGAATGTACGTCGCAATGTGACGAACATACCCCTCTTGTTGCTATGTGACAAACATATCCTTGCATTCCAATGTGACTCACATATCCTAATGTCGTATTGTGATAGACATTTCCAAATCCATGGGACTAACACAACCCATTGTCACAATGTGATGTACACAACCGAATGTGGCAATGTGACAAACATAGACCAACATTTCAATGAGACAAACATTTCCCAACATGACAATGGGACAAAGATAACCCACTATTGGACTGTGACAAACCTATTCCAACACCATGATGTGACAAACAAAAACCATTCATCGTAATTTGATAACCATAATTTTACGATGTCATGTGACAAACAAAAGCTAATGCTACAATGTGACAAACAAAACCTGATGTCACAATGTGATGAACAAAGCATAATTAGCATTACAATGCAGTAGTGCCATAGTAAACTATGGTTAAACATAATGAACATGGCCCACTATAATCAGATCCACATGGCCAACAAATTTTTTCCATGGGCATGGTCAACCATAACAAAACTTGATCAACCACAGTCAACCATGATCATGTTCAACCACAATCAATTGTGGTGAAGGACAACCATAATCAACCATAGTCAACGTTTCCTTCCCAAAGTCAACCAAGATCTACCAAAGTTAACCATGGTCATGGTTAACCATAGTCAACCATGGTCATTGTCAATTAATGTATTAATAATTTAACATGTTACATTATAAATTAATGTATCAATACTTTAATTTTTACATTATATTAATGGAATAATGTATGATTATTGTATTAATATTTTAACAATGTATTACTAACATCATTAAGGTAAATGCATTACTACTATATTAATGTATTAAGGTAAATTTATCACGGTATTAATACTTTATTAATGTTTTAATACATTAATACTTTAGTAATGTATTTATTAATGTATGAAATGCAATTTTTTGTAGTATTACTCTAATAATGTATTATTTTATTATTGTATTAATACTTTAGCACTCTATTAATTAATATTGTATAAATGTTTTAATTAATTAATACATTACATGATTAATGTATCAATTCATTAATACTTTACATTATACATTAATCATCATTAATACTCTAATTTATACCTTACATTTATGTAATAATGTATTAATACTTTAAAAATGTATTAATGTATTAAATTAATAGATTATAGTATACATTAATGTAATAATGTCATTAATAGTCATGACTATAAGAAACCATGGTCCCCTTTAACCACAGTGAACCATAGTCAACCATGACCATTTTTAATAAATGTATTAATACTTTAATATGCATTAATGTGTTATTTTAATGAAATATTCTATATAATGTATTAATACATTATTAATGTATTAATAATTAAAACATTAATATTAATACTATTACTTTAATGTATTACTTTAATAATTTATTAATATTTATTTTTTACATTATAGTAATGTATTACTACTTTAATAATGTATTACTAATGTTATTTAGGTCAATGTATTACTATTTTATTAATGTATTGGTTTTTTAATGTATAAATTAATTAATACTTTACATTATTAATATATCAATTAATTAATACCTTGTAAATTATACATTAATGTTAATTAATACTTTATTTTATACATTACATTATTAATATTTTGTTATGTATTACTACTTTATGAATGTATTATTTTAATGATATATTAATACTTTAATAATGAGTTGAGGATTTCCATATATTCATGTGCAGGAAGATATATCTTATTTATACAATGTATTTATATATTAGTTTAATGTATTAATACATTATTATTTAATGTTTTAATACATTATTAATGTATTAATAATTTAATATGTTATATTAATGTATTAGTACTTTAATTTAGGAAGATATATCTTATTTATACAATGTATTTATATATTAGTTTAATGTATTAATACATTATTATTTAATGTTTTAATACATTATTAATGTATTAATAATTTAATATGTTATATTAATGTATTAGTACTTTAATTTATAAATTATATTATACATTAGTACTTTAATTAGTAATATTCATTAATGTATTACTTTAATGGAATATTCTATATAATGTATTAATACATTATTAATGTACTAATATATTAAAACATTAATATTAATATTATTACTTTAATGTATTATTTTAATAATTTATTAATATTTAATTTTTACATTACAGTAATGTATTAATACTTGAATAGTGTATTACTAATGTTATTTAGGTCAATGTATTACTATTTTATTAATGTATTGATTTTTTAATATATAAATTAATTAATACCTTACATTATTAATATATCAATTAATTAATATGTTGTACATTATATATTAATGTTAATTAATACTTTATTTTATACATTACAGTATTAATACTTTGTTATGTATTACTACTTTATTAATGTATTATTTTAATGGTATATTAATACTTTAATAATGCATTTAGGATTTCCATATATTAATGTAGATATATCTTATCTATTTATACAATGTATTAATATATTACTTTAATGTATTAATAGTTTAATATGTTACATTAATGTATTAGTACTTTAATTTAGACATTACATTATACATTAATGTAAATTAATACTTTAATTTATACATTTTTATTATATATTACATTAATGTAATACATTAACATATTAATAGATTATTAATTTATATACATTAATATAATATATTTATGTATTATATTAATATAATAATACTATTATTATATATTATTACATAAATGTAATATTTAATTAATACATTGATTATGTCTTAATGTATTAATGGTAGTTCCCAGGACATGTCGGTCAACTAACAACAACCACTTTATAAAAATGGTTGATATACGTCGATCGACGTCATTTTTCACCTTTCCAAACTAATGACGTCGATTGACATATATCAACAACTTTTATAAAGTGGTTATTGCTAATATATACACCAGTTCATACAAGTAGTGTTGTTACTATAGTCATAGTTTATAATTAAAAGTTGTGTAAATTAAAATATAATGCAAGAAAAAACAAGCAAAGACGAAGTGGTCGAGTAGTCGAAGCACTTTCTTTCTATGCATGGTTAAAAATATCACCTCCTTCAGACTTGTGGTGGGTGCAAAGTCAATGATCATGCGTTCAATCCCTGGAGCGATAGATTGCCTAACACCAAGACCAAAACATAGCTCACCTCCTTCCGAATTGGGGTGGGTGTAAAGTCAGTGATCATGCATATCGATAGATTGTCGAACACCAAGACAAAAATAAAGAGAGGAGAAATTAATCGTACTCCAAAAATCCAACACACGGACTTTCAGCCAAGGTTACTCCAAAAAAATGAGCTCTATCGATTCAACATCGATTAAAAATGAGTTCACTCTTCCCAAAAAAGAGTTGCATCCCCGTAAAATGTAACAAATTGGCAATTTTGGAGTGTTTATTTAATAATATAAAATGCTTGAAACACTCATACCAATCATTTATATACAATGTAATGTTTAAGGACCAAACCTTCATAGTTTAAGTAACTAAAGTGCAGATAATCGTGGAAGGAAGATACCGTGAAATTAAACAAAATATCGTATTTTGATAAAGCACGCTTAACCTATTAGATCCAAGCCTTATCTTCAAGTTCAAAATTCCATTGGAAATCTACGGAATTTAACCTCTTTGAACTTGGATTTGAATCAGCGCTTTGGCTCCATTCCTCTAAGCATTGGAAATCGGTGTCGACTGTTCGTATTGACACTAAAAAACAATATGGTCTCGGTTCCCATTTTGGAATCCATTGGAGATCTGAAGCAATAAACGACCTTATGTATATCAAGATAATTTCTTGATGGGTAATATTTCTTCCTCATTAACAAATATTTCAATTCCCGTAGATTTGCTAGCTAGTAACAATTGTTTGGGCAGAAGCATTCCAGAATCACTGGGATTTTTTAGCTATGTCCCAAAACAAATTCACGGGGAATATCCCCTATATTACCAAATCCTTCCATCTTGAAACTCTTGTTCTAGTAAAAAACAACCTATCCGGTGACATCCCCGCCTAGTTAGGAAATATGCCAAAAATCATTCAACAATTTCATACGTCAAGTACCCAATTATTTTGGTGGGAATTCAATCCTTGATTATATTTTTATTTCAAACAATAAGCTTGCTGGTAACATACCTGAATCATTGGATGATATGAAATTTATGGAATACCTTGATCTTTCAAGTAATCAACTAGAGGGAACCATTCCTAAGGAGATGGCCCAATTGAAGAATATGAAGTAGTTGAATAATTTCATGTTGAGAAATGAGAGTGGAAGCGAAAGAATCCCTTCGGTTTGAGTGCTAAAAAAAACTATCCCAAGGTGAAGAAATAATGGAATTGAGGAATGCAAAACCTGTCTCTCGGTTTTTCGCTCTAGCCAAATAAGGAGGTGGTTCTATCTCCCTATTCCCCTACCTTGACTCATTTCCAATTCCCATTTTTATGTCCTATCAAATTTGTTGTGTACGACCCCAGAGAAGCCACCTACAAGGATCTTCCCTAAACAATATTTGGATCTGTCCTTGTGGAAAATAATGATTGGTAGCAAAATCTACACCCAAATCCATTACTGGTGATGCTTCAACTCTAGGCAGGTAATAGTGGGAGTGGAGCCAACCAAGGAGAGGTGAGTATTTGTAATGATCCCAAGCCAAATTCTTTCTTGGAATCACTAACTACTACTAATTTATTGAGTTATTAAGTGCATACAAGATTCATCAACACATGGAGATCACAATATATTCAAGATGTAGAAGCACAAGCAAATATCTGACC
>ML784906.1:1778-47163 GCA_009831015.1 Picea engelmannii | reverse complement strand
AATATTGTAGAGGTTTAATATGTAGGAATGTAAACCAGTCAAGGTTCCTATTCATGTTGGTGTAAAGTTATATGTGGATCAGTGTCCCAAGACACGTGAAGAGGAGGAGGACATGTCTCTTGTTCCATATGTGAGTGTAGTTGGCAGTTTGATGCATGCAATGGTTTGTACTAGAGTGGACATTGCACATGGAGGGGGAGTTTTGACCAGGTATATGTCAAAACCAAGGAAGGAGCATTGGACAACAGTAAAAATGGTTCTTAGGTATTTGTGTGGCACTGCTAGCTATGGATTGTGCTACCAATGAAGACTGGGATTGGACAAAGTGTTGGATATACATGACTTTGTTGATGCAGAATGGGATGGAGATGTAGATCGTAGGATATCTACAAGTGGGTATGTGTTTAACCTGTTTGGAGGAGCAATAAGTTGGATGAGCAAAAGATAGGTTGTAGTGGAACTTTCAACTACAAAAGTTGAATACATGGCATCCACTCACGCAAGTAAGGAAGAAATATGGTTACAAAGATTATGTTCAGTTATTGGGTTGGTACAACAAGCTATAAGGATAGATTGTGACAGTCATAGTGCAATTTTTCTGCTGAAGAACCCGACTTATCATTCAAATACAAAGCATATTGATATTCAATATCACATTGTGAGAGACATGGTTGAAGAAAAGAAAGTTTTGCTGATGAAGGTGGACACTTTGAAGAACGTTGCAGATTCATTAACAAAATCTGTGGGCACTGATAAGTTCTCTTGGTGTAGAAGATCCATGGGCATTGGTTCCCTGGATTGTTGACTATGTAACCATGTAGCCCCTTGTATCCAAATAAAACAACAAGTGGGAGAATGTTGGGTATGTGTTATATTCTTTGCATGAGTAGTAGTGTCTGCGTTGTGTTGGGCACACAGGGGGGTTTGAGGGGGGGTCACTAGGCCCCCCCTTGAGGGGTGCAGGGGGGAGAAATCCCCCTGTGCGGGGGTTTGGGGGCAACATCGTCGAGAAAATGATTTTTTCCTCGGGAAACGTGTCACATTTTTGCCTCGTTTTTCGTGTTGCCTTGATTTTCATGTCCATTGTTGGGCAGTTTTTTGGCACATGGTTTTTGCCGATGGTTTTCTATTTCTGTGAAGGAATTAGGGTTGTTGACTAATCCAGGTCATTGAGTCAGGTTTTTGGATGCCACTGTCTTCCTATATGTATATTGTATTGTAAACAATGTATCACTATGAAAGAATATAGAATATGTCGATTTTCCTGGTTTGGGTTTCCATGGGAAAATTCTCTATGTAATGTTTGTATTTTCCATTGTATCTTTTCTGTTCTTTTACTGAAAATTTGTTTGCAGTAAATATTGTACAAGGTTAAAATCTAGAAGTCAATGGCGGGTTGCTGAGATAATGATTTGGCAACAGGTCTTGCTTTGTGTTTTTCAATCTTCCCATTTTCATTGAGTTTAGTATTGTAAACCCACTTTATACCAATGTTGGTCTTATGCTTTGGAAGATCAACAAGATCCCATGTCATTTTCTTCTCAATAGAGTCAATTTTTTGGTTCATAGCTTGAACCAAATGTTGCTCTTTAGATGCCTCTTTGAAAGATGTGGGATGACATGATAATAATGAAAAAAGATTGTGTTGATTATAATCATCTAACTACTGATAAATCTCTCTCGAGCATTGAGTTCTTTGATTTCAGACTTTAGAGGATAAATTTATTCTTGAAGAGGAGCTTCTTTCGGAACTTTCAGGCTATCCTTGTACTTGCAATCTTGGAAGGACAGGTTGATGTGTATGCTTTCCTAAATTTTTTGTGTGTTTAGGAAGTGGCAATAGTGGATTTGGACTGTCCATAGGGTGACTTTTAGACTCACTTCAGAACTAATTTTCAAGAAATTTTACATCTCTGCTGAGAATAAGTTTCTTTGAAATCAGATTGTACAGTCGGTAAGCTTTGGATGTTTCACTGTAGCCAACAAAAATTCATTTATCACTTCAATCATCAAGATTCTTCCTCAATTCTGAAGGTAAGTGAACGAATGAAATGCATACAAAAGTTCTGAGATGAGCGACATTTAGTTTTGTACCACTCCATGCTTCTTGAGGGACCTTCATTTTGACAGTGGTGGTTGTAGATCAGTTCAGAAGATAAACTGAACACGCTACAATCCCAAAAAAAATTGGGTACTTTTTTCTCTCTGAGCAGGTTCCTTGCCATATTCATTATGGTCTAATTTTTCCTCTTGGCCACTCCATTTTTCTATGGAGTATACCTGATTGTGGTTTTCATGATTATGCCTCGTGACTTGCAAAAATATGCAAATTATTTGTAACAACGCTCTCCTCTTCCATCTGATCTAAGTATTTTTACATACTTCCTGCTTTGTTTTTCATCTTCATCCTTGAATTCCTTGAACTTGGTGAATGTTTTAGACTTGTTCTTGAGGAAATAGATCCATATTTTCCTACTAAAGTCATCAATAAATGTTAGAAAATAAAAAAATACCACCTATTGACTTTGTTTGCATTGGTCCACAAATGTCAGTGTGAACCATCTCTAAGTGTTGTTTGGCTTGATTGGAGGGTTGTGGAAAACTATATCTCTTATGTTTTCCAAGAATGCAAGATTCACATGGGGGGATTTTCTCTTTGAAAATAGGTCTAGACCTTTGACCATGGAGTGTTTCTGTAGGATACATAGACTCTGAAAAGGTAGATTTCCAAATCTTGCATGCCATAACACAACTTTATTGGAGGTGGAGGCACTTTGTGCATAAGGTGGGGTCATATTTGTAGTTCTAAGAGTCAGGGGAAACATTCTATTTCTTGTCATATGGATTTCAGAAATCAATCTTTTGCTGGGAGGTTTATCATAGATCTTACAGGTTGATCCTTCAAAAAGTACCTTATATCCATGTTCAATTAGTTGTCCTACATTGAGCAAATTATGTTTCAAATTTGGAACATGATAGGCATCATGTATGTCTTTCTTTACATCTTGTTTAGTCAGAACAGGGACAGTTCCTTTGCCTTGTACTTTGACTAAAGAGCCATCTCCAAGTGTAATATCAGAATAAATAGAAGAATCAATGCATGAAATTAAATCTTGGTTACCTGTCATGTGATTGTTCCATCCATTGTCCATCAACCAGGGGTCCTTATGTTGTTCTTCAGGATTGGGGCATGAGAGAAGCATCCCATCTGAAGTTTCTCCTTCATGATTTGAAACATGTGCTCTTCCTAAGTTCTGATACACTTGCTTCTTCTTGCATTCATATTCATAGTGGCCATACCTTTTGCAGTAATAATATTGTATGCTCGCTTTGTTATTGGATCTCCTCCCTCTTCCTCTTTGAGACTAATGTTGTTGATTTTGATGTGTGTGACCTTCACTTGAGTGATGGTTACCGGGGGTTCTCCCTCTTCCTTTGTTTATTCCTTTGCTAAAGGAGAATTGAGACTTGAAGGCATGGGCCATTGAATCATCTTCCAGATTTTGTCTAGTCTCATGTGACAACAGAGAACCCATTATTTCATCTACTAAAAAATTGGACAAATCCTTGGATTGTAGGATGGTTGTAACAACCATCTCAAATTTCTTTGGAAGACTTCTGAGGAATTTCTCAACAATCCTCTGATCTGGAATGGCTTCACCAGTCATCCTGATCTGGTTTATTATTCCCATAACTCTGATCATGAATGTATCAACATTTTCTGACTCGACCATCTTTAAAGTATTAAAGTGTGTTCTCAAGGTCTGCAGCTTGATTTTTTTCACCTTGTCATTGCCCTGATAGGTTGTGCTAAGAATGTCCCAGGCCTGTTTTGAGGTAACAATACCTGTGATCTTTGAGAAAATAGAGTTGTCCACAGAGTTTTGAATCCATAACTTAGCCTTATTTTGTATTTTCCTTTGTTCTGATTGTGCATTTCTTTGTTGATTGTTCATGGATGCCATATTTGTTGGATCAAGTTCCACATAGCCATGGTGCATTGGATCCCAACACCCCTTTGCTTGTAGGAAATTTTTCATTCTCAGGGACCAAAATTCATAATTTTTTCCTCGAAGAATGAGACCCTGATTGGGATTTAAATTGCTAGGAGTGGCCATTATTTAAAAAAAAATACATATATGAGAGTAAAACCTCCTACAGAAAAGAAAATGCATAGGATTACCTTTAAAAAAATATGGATAGGAAAATTTGTGCAGAAGAATGGCTCCCGCAGTTGCAATTTGTTGGTAAAAGTGAAGTTGTTGCTTGAAAAAAAATAGATCTACAAGAAATTTTTTGTTTCCTGGGTTGGATCTGGCTGGATCTTGATATCTGAGCTCAGGATATTACACACTCTAAACCCCTTTTGGTCAATTAAGGGACCATGTAATTTATGGGAAAATAAATTTGACCCCTTTTCCACGAGGTCCCACCTTTTTTCCAAAAAATGAGCATGATCTGCTTTAGCTTGATCTGAGCGGACTGTTCTCCATGCAATGTGAAGAGACTTACTTCTAATGCTCTAATACCATTATAAATGTGCAGAAAAGAACAGAGTACGAGACAGAGCATAAAACGAAAGAGGTGAATGGACAACAGAGTACGTATGTATTCGGGAAAAAGGATAACATATAAGCGAAAGAAAAAAACAGCAAAATCAAGAACAAGGTTAGAATGCTAACTGATTGTATAGTTGTCTAGAACAATTGGCAATGTATAGTCAACAAACCGGAGTTTACAACAGACAACTGGGAGGTTGAGTATGAACTTGATTAGGTACCCACGACATGATTTAATTGAATATGCATTTTTTCCACAATGCAAATGGGTGCAGCTTATTGGTGCTTCTACTGATGCACCTGCAACTCATGTTGTTGATCACCGAGAATTATATGAAGATGATTTCTTCTATGCTTTCTCCCTGTTGTTGTGTACATCAAGATTCACTCAAGTCAGTCACATAAGGGAGCAAGAGCAAGTGTACACACAAGTAATGCTCAAACTTTGAGTTTTTGCAATTTTCATTCTCCCCGTTGTTGACTGCATCAGGATTCACGTAAGTCAGTTACACAAGTGAGCAAGATCAAGTGTACGCACTAGTAATGCTAAAACTTTGTTTTTTTTGCAATTTTCATTGTCTTTGGGTCTGGGTGGACCACTCAAGATACTACTATCTCAAGCTAGTACTATTTATTGAACTCACAAGAAGCAATGATCTCAAGATTCACCCAACTTCCAAGTTAGATAAACAAAGGGAGCAAGAGTAAGTGTACGCACATGTAATGCTCAAACTTTGAATTTTTTGCAACTTTCATTGTCTTTGGGGCTGAGTGAACCACTCAAGCTAGTACTATTTATTGAAGTCACGAGAAGCATTGATCATGATATTACTCACCCAACCTGAATCTATGTAATGTTATTTTCATTTTGGATAGTGGGTAGATGATGCAACGATCATGGACCTATCAGAGGGTAAGGGAAAGGAAAATTGATCTAGAGACCCTAACGCCAATTAGGGTCCACAAATCTCTTACGAGGTGGAAGATGTAGGAAGGAAAATCGAGGGAGAGGATTTCAAATCTCTTACTAGGTGGAAGATGTAGGCAGGAAAGTGGAGGAAGAGGATTTCCTACTAGGTCGAGGGTTCATGCATAACATATTCTGTAACGTGGAGGGTGAGGATGTTCATTCTAAACTTGGTTTCTTAATTATTTCCTTTAACAAATACTGAAAAATATTTTATATACACAATGGGAAATTACAATTATGTCACATCACCCTTTTCACAAAAACTCAAAATATTTCATATACACTAGAGGAAATTGTCACATCACAAATAGAAATATTTCATATACACCAGAGGACATTGTTGCATCACCATCTTTAAACCCATAAAAAATAAAAAAAAATTAATAATATATTTTTTTTAATTTTAAATACTATTTTGGTTTTTAAAAAAATTCTTTTTAATAAACATTTTTAAAAAGCTTAGGAAAACCAACCTCAAATAATAAAAATTAAATAAAATTCAACTCTAACCGAAAGATATAGTCCTGCGTGTTACATGACCATCTTTAAACCAATAAAAAAATAAAAATAAAAAAATAAAATTAATAGAAAAATTTATAAAATTTTAAATAGTATTTTGGTTTTTAAAAAACAATTTTTAAAAAAACTTATAAAAAATAACCTCAAATAATTAAAAAGTCAATAAAGTTCAACTCTAACAGAAAGCTATAATCCTGCTTTGGCAGGACTAATAATAAAATTATTGAATCAAAAGGTGGAATGGAAGTGCTTATTCTTCCAATATAGCAGCTAATTAATAATAAAATGCACCCATGTGAGGAGTGATAGGAAAAGGGCAAAGCCCAACAACCAACCAACCATGGAAGTACGAGAATTATTCAATAATATTCATTATTTTAAATAACTAAAAATACAAGATAGAACCGGAGTGCAGCTAAGAAATCTATAATTACATTAAAAAAAATGTGTTTATATTTAAAAAAGAAAAAGTAATTATGCTCTTTTTCATGTGCAAATATAACTGAAGCTATCAATTTGTTCAAGTTCAAATTCATGTTCTTTAATTAATTTTTCTATAAGGTGAAGCTTCTCAGCTAAGAACTTGGTAGGGTGAAGTTTGTAAAAGCCTAAGATTATATAGGCTAGCAATATTCAACGTGCTAAGTAGCATTAAAGAGAAAGCTATCAATAAAGGAAGTTATAGAATAAACCAAAAAAAATAATTTGTTAAAATAAATTATTAAATTTAAAAAGAAATAGTTAAATTTAATTAAAAATTAAAATGAAAATGAAAAATATTAACTTATTCAAACTAAAAACACTAATAAATTGATTACTTGGAATTCTTTATAATTTTATTTATATGTCTCCATTTTCTATTTATTATTATTTTTTTGGTCTCTATCTCTAACAATATCTTTTAGCTTTCTAATTATTGTCCCTTCTTTTATCTTTTGAACTTCCTTCTTCAATTTAACTTGGTCTTCTGGAATGAGGTCTTCATTTATAAATATTCCTAACCCTTTTAAGCTTGGGGATTGGAAATTTACTTAGTATGTTATATTTATGGTCATTAGACAAGGGTCAACCTATCTTTATGTTCAATTGTTTTTCCAAGCCTCTTTGTTTCAATTTGTAATTTATTTTTTAGTTATTCTTTTACTATTGCTAGTTTGTTCTCATCTTATTGTTGTTTTATACAAAAAATTATGAGGTTCAAGATTTTTTTGTTACACTCATGATTCATTTATTTCCTCTTTGATAGATTTGATATCCAATTTATTTTCTAAACTAATTAGGGACAAATTATTAGTTAGTTTTTCTTTTAGCTCTTTAATCATATCTCTTATGTTAGAATTTGCTCTTTCTTGGGTTAATTGTTTTTGTTTTCTCATATGAGAGACAAAATTAGATGATAGTATATGATAAATGAATTAATAAATAAAGAGAGATTAAGCAAATCATGAAAAATGAATTAATAAATAAAGAGAAATTTAGTCAAAAGATGATAAATTAATTAATAAATAAAGTAGGAAATTTTAAAAATAAATGATGATGATGATGATTAACTTCCACTAAGACAAATTGGTCGAAAAACATTAGGAGAAGCTTTCCAAGATCACCATACTTTTGTTGAGTTAAAAGATTAGGAAGATTGGTAGTGTGACAAATATTTTGAAAATGAGATCTAATATGGGTATAGGTTGGACAATATAAGAGAAAGTGATTTTAATCTTCAACCTTCTTAGTGTCACAAAGGTGACACACTCTTTCATCCCAAGGCATTTTAGGAATTCACCAACGCTTAATTTCACTATGGAGCTCATGAGAATTTGTTCTTATCTTAGCAATGCTTATTTTTTTCTTTACACTTGGCAAAACAGATAGATAATTTTGATCTTCTAGATTAGGATTGATTACATCCTTATAATACATTAATTTTATTTTTTCCTCTAACTCTTTATCACACCACATTTTCTCCTTAAATTTTGATTTGACGTTTTTTTAATAGTATCTTTATTCTGCAAAATGGTGTCTTCCATGATTCCCCAATAGTTTAGTCAAGACCTGATCTAGGTGGATATTGGTGGCCACCCGCCTATTCCACTTGGACCCCCACCATTGTTTCTTTCAGTTTTTCAGTTTCCTTAATTGTAGCACAATTTACTATTTTTGGCAGATTTTCGGGTCCTGAACTACGGGAGCCGTTTTGAGGCCCTAAACAATGGTTTTGGGGCATCAAAGATCCGGCGCATAAGAGCTCGTTTTGAACTCGACACTTACTTTCAACGGTGTATTCCTCGGATAGATATTTCTAACGATGTATCATGTGCGTCAAACGGAGATAGTATGCCAAAGTTACGACCTCGGGAAATTGATGTACCAATTTACCCCGACGGGGCCCGGATTCTGGCGTTTCATCTCATAGGGTTAGGTTTTTGGATGTTTAGTGTTTCCATTGTTTCTCAATAATATATAGGCCTTTGAGCCTCATTGTAACACAAAGTTCATAGGCCTGTAGCCGCTACATCTCTTCTTAGAGATAAGCTACCAACGCTCTAGCTAGTTTTTTTCCATTTTGTTTGTAAACAAGTTTCAGTTCTTTGATATTAATGAAATGAAGTGTTATTTCTGCTGCATATTTGTATTCATGGTTATTTGTGTATTCTATTGCATTCCTGCATAAATTCAGATCAATGGTATCAGAGCGGTTTGCTTTTTCTCGATCCTTCTTTGCATGTCCCCAACAAGGTTGGGGTTTAAGGAGTTAGGGCTCAATCTGGTTGAACCTTTTCAAGATCAACCTCACAAACCCCGACGACCGCCCATGGGGGACGAAAAGAAAGACGAGGGAGCAGGAGATCCTATCAAAATATTGCTCAAGCAGGGCCTTGAGAAACAAAGGAACAAGATGATGGATAACTTCGCCCAGATCCTTCAACGATTGCCCACTGGTGACACATCTACATCTAGCAACCATTGTGGAGGCGCAACCCCTTTTAAGGTACAAGTAAACTTTGACACTCCCATATTTTATGGCCAAATAGATGCAGACGTCGTAGATAGATGGTTGAATCTATTAGAAGGATATTTCTCGTTTCATGACTTTTCTGACAGAGAGAAGATTATTTTTTCAACGCTCAAAGCTACACTCCATGTCAAGGACTGGTGGGAAACCTACTGTGAGAAAAAGGACGAGGAGGAACCCTCTCTGTTCTAGACCGTACCCACTTGGAATTCTTTCCGAGACGCCATGAAGGAACAATATTATCTCGTGGGGAGATATGAGGACAAGTACATACAATGGACTATGTTGTGACAACAAATGGATCAAGATGTGCATGAGTTGACAAATCTATTCCATACCTTGCGCACAAATTTGGGTATCAAATATTCGGAGAAACATTTGGTGCTGAAGTATCGCAATTTTCTGCACAGATACATTCAAGAGGAAATGGAGTTCCTCGACATCTCCTCGCTTGGTACAGCATACCAGTATGCTACCAAGATTGAGAATAAAGTCAAACAGAAGAAGCGAGACTTTGGATCTGCGAATCAAAAGAAAGCAAAAGGTGCCCCCAAGGCGCAGAACAAAGGACAAAGCCAAGGCATGGCGGCTCAAGACATCCTACCAAATCCGCAAGCAAAGAATAACACCACAAAGCCGAAGAAGGACACGGGAAAGTGGTGTGAGTTCCATAAGAGCTCCACTCACAACACAAGCGAGTGTCAAGCCAAACAATCACTGGTGGCCGAGATGAGGTCTTCTGAATCAAATGCATGCTCTGACATTGAATCAGAACCTGAGAAGGAGAATGACATAGGGAAGCAGATTATCGATGCGGAGCCCAACACCACTGTTGCCACCATGAATATCCAAAAGGAAGAACCAGAAGATTCAAAGGAGGAGGAGCGTCTCTTCCACTCCTAGATGTGGGTAAAGGGTTCCCCACTACAATTCATTGTCGATAGTGGGAGCCAAAAGAACCTCATTTTAGCAGAAGTCGTGAAGCGGTTGGGCTTGCCGATCACAACACACCCACAACTGTACACCATCAGGTCGCTTAACCAAGGACAAGATCTCTGCATCAGTTAACAGTGTCGCCTTCCCCACAACATCAAGCCCTTCACTGATGAGGTATTATGTGACATTGCTCCTCTTGATGTTTGTGATGTATTATTAGGCCAACTATACTTGTGGAAGCGACATGTTGTGTATGAGTCCTGACCTCGCGCTGTTATTTTTGTTAGCGTCAGAAGTCACCCCTGGATTGCAGTAGGAGCAGAGCCCGACGCCCATCAGTTTATGTCACGATTTGTTTAATGGGGTGATCGAATGGAGGTTAACTCAAAACAATGTGGTTCTAACTTCGAAACTAGGCCAGGCATGCATGGGCAAGTGAGGTCTTGATCAAACTTCAGACAGTGAGTTGTAGTAAGGGTGAGTAGGAGGAAGACTTGTATCGGAGAGATGCAAAGGTCTGTCGTAAACATCAGGTTTCTAACAGACTGTAGGAGAAGACATCTAAACGCAAGATCTTCTTACATTCAAACGCAAAACACCAGAGAATACAACAATGCAACAATAAATACTTTATCATAGCATGATTGCAATAATTCGCACGAATCAGTCGTTCACGAACTCTCTCAGCATAAGATGAAAATTAGATGGAGTAAGAAAGATTGTCTATCATAAAACAAGAAATCTCGCATACAAATGCATAACCAGAGAACTAGAGTGTTGCTAAAACTTTACAATCGGGAGCTTCGCTCTACCATCGATGGATTACAAAATACAAAGACTGAGTCTATATACTCAGGAAAATTCACCTAATAGAGGCATGTTCAGCCATCCAAGGCATGGTGTCCCTTCAACCGAACTCGGACGAAAAACTTTCGTCAGACGCCACCTTAACTGCGCATGGCTCCTGCAAGGGAGATAGTTGCAACATTAAAGGCCAACATGGCGTGCGCAGACTTTCTTTGATCAGATGAGGACCAGTCGTGACCCTTTGGAGAAAATCGGTGTACAGGATTGTCTCGGGCAGACTATCTGCCGAAACCCCCATACCTTGCATTCAATAAGTGAGCTGAGGTTTCAACTACCTTTGTTCACCTTCATTTAATTCTTTAGTGAGGACCAGGATCGAAGTCAGGCTGAACTGATCTTGGCGGACGCGGTATTCCCTTATGCGGAAAAACCCGACGCCTCGACAACTTTTCATAACTCTTTTCCTTTCCCCAAGTGACCAGTCATCAAGACCGTGGGCCCAGTTCCTAAGCGTTTTCGGCGCTTCGTACCTTGAGGCTGGGAGGAGGTTGATCCTTTCTCTTTGAAGTCGCAACGTGCGAAGGGGCGATAGAATCTAATCGCGCATCACGTACCTCTCTTTTGATCGGATGGCCCGAAACACTTTCGGCGATACTGTGGGCCCGTCATTAAAAGTTCTTTTCATCTCGCGATTCACGAGTTCGTCAGTTGAAGGCCCTCGGCTCCCTTCTCTAAACTCCCACTCCCCGAGATGGCGATATGGGCTGGGCTCCTCTTTTGGTCAGCTCTCTCTATACGTAACCGTCGGCTAGGGCCCCAGTATTAGCGCTTTTCGCTACTCATGACCTCGCGAATCGGAGTATCGGACTTTGGCATTCTCCCCTCGCGAAGTCCCGAGACGCGATGGTCAGCGACGGTTGACCTCCTCCGGACACTTTTCGCAACTCGGAATCTCGTGCAACTAAAGGATATGGTCCGCCCTTCGAACTCCTGAATCCCTGAGTTCGAGAAATAATACCGTGCTTAAACTGCTCGCGATCAACGGCCCTCGTAACTTCGCGAGTGCCTCCCGAAGAATTCCGACCGTTGACTTCCTTAAAACATTTTTGAGCTATACTTGGCACGACTCGGCTAATCTACAATTACTCATCAACTGTTGTTCTTCTCTGTCGTTGAATCCTTTCCGCTGAAGAATGAATTACCCGCTCGCTTGATTTTAAGTCCGAAAAGGACTTCTTCTGTGCGCTGCGCTTGGGTTCTCCTCGTGCAACCTGCAGACCTGGATGTCCTGATGCTGAATTCAAGTAAGGTTGCTAACATTAGGCTCCATGGGGGATAGAGTCGTCCCTGTGATGCTCTAAGGACTCATTTTGCAGTTCCAGTGCCTTGCTGTTGGGCTATGGAATCATTTACTAAGCCGATAAATAAAAATAAAAATGAACAAAGAGTCAAAAGGACAATACTTACAAACAAAGGAGCCACCGAAGGCTCAGACAAAACATTTTTTAAGAAAATGCCCATTTATTGGGCTGCTAAAAACTTCTTCACCTTCCAAATCTTGCAACCTGTACGTGTTATTTGAGAAAACCTCAGAGATTTTGAAAGGCCCGATCCACAAGGCTTCAAATTTGTTGTGCTTGCCCTTATCTTGTTTAGGATCATCCCATTTCAGCACCAGGTCTCCTATCCGAAATTCTTCCTTCTTGGCCTTCTTATCGAAAACCTGCTTGATCTTTTGATGATGATCCTGAATTCTGTCCATTACCTGCTCTCTGGCATGCTGGACTTCTACCAGTTGATGAATCCTTCTGATCATGTCATTGGGCTCTTCTTGATAGTCCTGGAAGAATTTAGCTACGGGAATGGCCAGCTGAGAAGGGAAGACAACTTCTGCTCCATAAACTAACTGGAAAGGGGAGATGCCTATAGATCTCTTTGTGGTCACCCGATCGGCCCATAGAGTGAATTTCAACTTCGAATTCCAAGCCCTTTTGTTATCCTCCAGTAATCTTTTGATGATCTTTATTAGGATTTTGTTGGAGGACTCTGCTAAACCATTGCCCTGGGGATAGTATGGGGTGGAGTGAATCAGTTTGATCCCAAACTATTCACAGAACTTAACTAACGACTCAGCCTTGAAAGAGGTTGCATTGTCAGTAACAATCTTTCTTGGGTAGTCGAACCTTACGATGAGGTCTTCCAGGAACCCGATGATTACCTTGTGGGAAGCACTCCTGGTGGGGATAGCTTCAATCCACTTAGTAAAGAAATCAGTGGCGGTCAGGATCCATCTGTGCTGCCCACTGGAAGCAGGGTGAATTTCTCTAATGAAATCTAGGCCCCATTGTTGGAAAGGTCCCGAAACAATTACAGGCTTTAAAGGTAGGGACTTGAGTTGTTGCTTTCCAGAAAATATTTGGCATGGGATACAGGCTCTAACTCCTCTATGGAAATCAGCGAACAAGGTGGCCAGTAGTACCCATCTCTAAGAATTTTGTGGGCTATAGTCTTCCAGGAATGGTGCCCCCCACATAGGTCGTTGTGAAATTCATTCGTGATCATATCGGCTTCTTGTGAATTCATGCATTTTAAAAGCACTCCCAGGGGGTCTTTCCAGTATAAAATTTGACCGATAAGGCAGTACCTGACTGCCTTGAGCTTCAGAGCTCTTGATTTGTTTCTTTGCAGGCCATCTGGGGGCCGCAACTCCTGCAGAAAATATATGACATCCTTATACCAAGGACATCGAGCCAACAGGGGTTCTGT
The DNA here is from genome assembly GCA_009831015.1 of Picea engelmannii. Classification (NCBI taxonomy): domain Eukaryota; kingdom Viridiplantae; phylum Streptophyta; class Pinopsida; order Pinales; family Pinaceae; genus Picea; species Picea engelmannii. Next base: position 33,596 of record ML784906.1, on the reverse strand, counting down.
TTGAGGGTCTTCGTTGGACAACTGATTCTGCTGATTTTCTGATCGTGCATTGATGAAGTCCACCCCCAAAGCTTTGCGATTAGCTTCAACCAACAGCTTGGCTAAGCCTTGACCTTTGATCAATTTGGTAGGCCTTATTTCCAAGTCAAATTCTAGGATCTTGGCTATCCATTTACTCCTCTTCCCATCAATGTCGGGTTGTACAAGGATGTCTTTCACAGAGGCTGAAGGAACGTATGCGATCACTTTTGAGTGAAAGACATAGACTCTGAAAGCTTTGAGAGCTTTCACTAAGGCATAGGCTTGTTTCTCCATGATTTCATATCTGACCTCTGCATATTTTAATGCCTTGCTGAAGAAGGCAATGGGTTGCTCTCACCCTTCCTCATTTTTCTGCAACAAGACCACTGCTACAGTATCAAAAGAAGTGAAAGAGAAGATTAGGAAATCTTTAGAATAGTCAGGATTGATCAGCACAGGTGCCTCAGTCAATGCCTTTTTTATTTGGACAAAAGATTCCCTGGGTTCAGTAGTCCATTTCACTTCATTTCCCTTCTTGAGCATGGCTGTGATGTGCTTTACCAGCTCAGCAAAGTTCGAGACGAATCTCCTCAAAAATTTAATCTTCCCCAAAAAGGCCTGAACTTCCTTCTTTGACCTGGGAAGCGACAGGGTCCGAATTGCCTCCACTCTGCTAGGATCAATACTCACTCCTTCTGATGATACTACATGGCCTAATAGCTTCCCCTCCTCCATAGCAAACAAAATTTTCTTGGGATTTAGAGAAAGGCCAAACCTCCGACACTTCGAAAAAACTTTTCTCAGGTGACAGCAATGCTCTTTGTCAAACCTCGAGAAGACTGTGATGTCATCTAGATAGATCACCACAAACTTATCTTTCTCCCTGATGAAGGCTATGTCCATGGCTCGCTGAAATGTGGCTCCTGCATTCATCAACCCAAAAGACATTTTGGCATACATAAATGTGCCCCAAGGAGTGGTGAAGGTCGTTTTTTTCCTGTCTTTAGGCATGACCGATATCTGATTATAGCCAGAAAAATCGTCGATCATGGAAATCCTAGATGCATCGGTTACCCTCTGCAATATGTGTTCCATATTGGGCAGGGGATAATTATCTTTCTTTGAGCTCCTATTCAGGTTCCTGAAATCGACACAAAGCCTGATTTCTCCACTCTTCTTTCTCACTGGAACCAAATTGGCCACCCATTTGGAATATCTCAAGGGGACAATGATCTGGGCTTCTAACAGCTTCTTCACTTCTTTCTCCATGACAGGCAACAACATGGGATTTATCCGTCTTAGATTCTACCTGAATGGTTTAGCCCCTTCCTTCAGTGGGATCTTGTGTTCAATGACGGATGTGTCATATGTCCTGAGGTCTTCGTAGGTCCATGCGAACACATCAACAAACTCTATCAGCAATTCAGTATATTCGGCCCTCTGTTCTTTGGTCAAATTCCTTGAAAACTTGACAAAATTAGGCTCCTCTGGTGTGTCAATGTTGCACTCGGTTGTGTCAGCATCTTCACCTGAAAGCCTATCCTTTACTGCCACATCATTCCCATCGAACAATCTTTATAAAGGAATTAGTCCCCTCAGAATGTGATTTCTAGGTAGCTGAATAATCTGGTGGTTAGCAATTTTATTTAAAAACACCTCAGGGTGAGGGTCACCTTCTGTGTCAAGATCCTGATCAATGTGCAACGCAGAAAATTCGTTAACATATTGGAGAAATCTTTCGATTTCCAAATCATCTTCGAATACCTTCCAATGCTTGACATTGTCCGGTACAGAGGGCCTATATTTTATCTCAACATCATATTTGGCCATAGATGGTTGAGGAATCTTGAACTGGCTAGCTGAAACAACTAAAGAATCGGCCACAACATTATCCTCCCTTGGAATAAAAGAGATGTTGAAGGCTGAGAAGAAGTTGGCAATCAGGTCCCATACCTCGTTCCTATAACTTCTGAGCCGAGGATGCTTGGCCTGATAGATATTCCTTACTTGCTGGATGATCAACTCAGCATCTCCAAATATTGCTATCTCTTTAATTCCCATTTCTTTTGCAGCCCTCATACCCAGAACAAGAGCTTCATACTCTGTCACATTGTTGGTGGTTTCAAATTCCAGCTTATATGACAGGGAAATGGTTTTCTGAGAAGGTGACACAAACAACACCCCAACACCAGCGCCTTCCCTGGAACAGACTCCATCAAAAAACATTTTCCAGATGGAGGTGATGGAGGGAGAAAATTCACGAGTGGTGGGATGCTTTCTGATTTTAAGAGGGGTCTCGGGAGCATGAGTGAGTTGTAGTAAACTAGAACCTAAATCAGTGTCCAAGGCAAAAATTGGATGGTTGGTGGGATTAGCTTCATCACTGATTATATAGGCTAACTGGGCTTCCCTATATAGCCTCCTATGTTCTCCTCCAAATACTGGGATAGTAGCATATGTGAGGTCCATCTGCAAAGTTCCCCCCAGTCTTTTTATCCAAGATCTTGATAACAACATACCAAACTTGGGGGGGACATCAGCCACTACAATATCCATTACCACACGTTTCATGGGTAGTTGAAACAAGGTCACGACCAGGTCTTTGATAACCCCGAGACATTGAAATTTCCTGGAGTCAAAGGAATAGAGGTCATGATAGGCTCGAGTGACTTTTAGCCCTAACTCTTCCATGACGGTTTTGGGCATGAGGTTGTGAGAAGCTCCCGAATCCATCAAGCAATTGTGCAGTACCTTGTCATGTATGTTAAAGGAAGTGTAGAAGGGAGGGGATGAGTCGTTTTTGTCTTCTACCATAGGACCTAAAATAACTGCAGGCTTTTCATATTGCAAATTGATGGAGTCTGTGGGAAGGCATGAGACCTCGGACTGTAAAAGCTCAAAGAAGCGTTTCTTGAACCCTTCATGTTTAATCAACTCGGTTAGGGGCACAGGGATTCTGATTTTCTGAATTTCATGCTCGAAACTAAAAGAAGGTGTAAGCTTTTGGATTTCTCTTATTTCAGGAACATGAATCTGAACTATGGGAGAGAGGGATCGGGTCTTCTTACCTCTGTGACTGTCTGCTACTTCATTAGCAGGCTTCTCTGTTCTAGTGGACCGCTCAGGAACATCCGGTGCAACTGTCTTTCTCTTAGACCTCAGATCATACCTGCCTTGGCTGCCACTAGCCTTGCCTTCCTTGCTCAGTTCATTTAGCTGACTGTCCATGAGAGACTCCTTGTATGTTGATTGAGTGAGATGAGGAAAAGGAGGAGTGTCTCCGAGGCAATGGATTTCAGGATCAAGTTCTCTTGTTCCCCCTTCTTCTTCTTCGACCACAAAATTGTTTTGAAAAGGGGCCTGAATTTTTTGGTCTTCTCTGTCTCTTCTCCTTTCTCTTTGTACATTCGGGGGAGTAAAATTGTTTGGCCTCCTGAAACCTCCTTTGTTTTCGGTGTTCTAAGGGACCTTGTATGTTTGCCTCCCTTCCACCTTCATTCTCTCCATCTCTGCAGACAAAGACTTCACCATCCTGATCAGCTCATCCACTTGAGGGTGGGGCACCAATGGGCCAGAAGTTGAGGCTTCCGACCTTCCCTTTCTTCTGTCTGCGTCGACCTTGTTTCTCAGTCTATCGGTTGCTAATACATTGGATTCCACTTCTATGGCTGCATCTTGCATTTGAGCTAAGGAGGTGGCTCTTCTTTCTCTTAGTAACAGACATAAATCAGGGCCAAACGCACTAGCATAAGAAATCTTGGCTGAGGCTTCTAAGGGTTTTATTTCGGCAGGAATTTTGTTATACATCTTATTGAATATTTTGGAGAAGTCAGAGACAGACTCTCCATCCATCTTCTTCAAAGATCCGAACTCTGTCATGTAATACATGAAATCCTTCCTATCGCCCCACTGCCTCAGGAAAGCACTCTCTAGGGCTTCGATCCCAGCAATAGATCCGGGGGCCAATCCTCTAAACCATTTCCTCACCTCGCCATCCAAGCTCTGGACAAAGACTCTCATCCAGACATCTTCATTTTCAATGTTTAGGTTGTCTGCATAACTGTAGAAAGCAGCCATATGCTCTTCCACGGTTACGTCCCCTTCCCCAGTGAACTTGGGCATATACTTCAAGTAATCTCCAGCAGGGAGAGGATTCATAGGATGAGGTAGGATTAAGGGAGCATATCTGGCAGCGACTATGGCGTTCATTCTATTTAGAGGGGGATTAGCACTAGCCATAGGAATATTAGTTGGAGGAGAACTTGGAGGATAAGGAGTTCGCGAAGGGGCTACTGGGAATGAGTCCCGGAGCAAGATGGGAAACAAAAGGGGATTTAAGGAGAAGGCTAACGATGTGCAGGAGTGGGGAAATCTTCTGTAGTCGTGGGTCTACGCCAAGGTACAACTTCAGAGGAGAGGGGAGTGAAAGGATTTCTCCCTCCAATCCCAGACCAGGAGGGGAAATCTCAACAGGAACACTCCCAAAATTCAGGAAACGGGAAACCCCTGAAGGAGGTCTATTAAGAAATCGAGGAGGAGAGAATGGAGTTCTTACATAAGGAGATGGCGGATTACCTGTTTCGGTGGTGGAAGCTTCTTCTTCAGGGGCCTTTCCTTTTCTGAGAACCACCTCTGGATTAGTTCTAGGTGTAGCTAGAGGCAGTTGTGGATGAGACCGTGTGTGTCTACCTCTGAAATCCACAATTAACACGGCAGGTTCACCACAGTGGAGTCGTCACAATGGAGTCGCCAGGTGCATAGTAGAAATATTCAAAGGCTCTGATACCTGATGCACCTTCAGAATCAGAGGCTCAATGTCATTCAATCCCGGGGAAAATTTTCAACTTCGTCCCCGGCAACGGCGCCAGAAATGTTAGCGTCAGAAGTCACCCCTAGATTGCAGTAGGAGCAGAGCCTGACGCCCATCAGTTTATGTCACGATTTTTTTAATGGGGTGATCGAATGGAGGTTAACTCAAAACTATGCGGTTATAACTCCGAAACTAGGCCAGGCATGCATGGGCAAGTGAGGTCTTGATCAAACTTCAGACAGTGAGTTGTAGTAAGGGTGAGTAGGAGGATGACTTGTATCGGAGAGATGCAAAGGTCTGTCGTAAACATCAGGTTTCTAACAGACTGTAGGAGAAGACATCTAAACACAATATCTTCTTACATTCAAACACAAAACACCGGAGAATACAACAATGCAACAATAAATCCTTTATCATAGCATGATTTCAATAATTCACACGAATCAGTCATTCATGAACTCTCTCAGCATAAGATGAAAATTAGATGGAGTAAGAAAGACTGTCTGTCATAAAACAAGAAATCTCGCATACAGATGCATAACCAGAGAACTAGAGTGTTGCTAAAACTTTACAATCGGGAGCTTCGCTCTACCATCGATGGATTACAAAATACAAACACTGAGTCTATATACTTAGGAAGATTCACCTAACAGAGGCATGTTCATCCATCCAAGGCGTGGTGTCCCTTCAGCCGAATTCAGACGGAAAACTTTCGTCAGACGCCACCTTAACTGCGCATGGCTCCTGCAGGGGAGATAGTTGCAACATTAAAGGCCAACATGGCGTGTGCAGACTTTCTCTGATAAGATGAGGACCAGCCGTGACCCTTTGGAGAAAATCAATGTACAGGACCGTCTCGGGCAGACTGTCTGTCGGAACCCCCATACCTTGCATTCAATAAGTGAGTTGAGGTTTCAACTACCTCTGTTCACCTTCATTTAATTCTTTAGCGAGGACCAGGATCGAAGTCAGGCTGAACTGATCTTGGCGGACGCGGTATTCCCTTCTGCGACAAAACCAGACGCCTCAGCACCTTTGCATAACTCTTTTCCTTTCCCCAAGTGACCAGTCGTCAAGATCGTGGGCCCAGTTCCTAATCATTTTCGGTGCTTCGTGTTTCGAGGCTGGGAGGAGGCTGATCCTTTCTCTTTGAAGTCACGACGCGCGAAGGGGTGATAGAATCTAATCGCGCATCACGTACCTCTCTTTTGATCGGACGACCCGAAACACTTTCGGCGATACTGTGGGCCATCATTAAAAGTTCTTTTCATCTCGCGATTCGCGAGTTCGTCAGTTGAAGGCCCTCGGCTCCCTTCTCTAAACTCCCTCTCCCCGAGATGGAGATACGGGTTGGGCTCCTCTTTTGGTCAGCGCTCTCTATACGTAACCGTCGTCTAGGGCCCCAGTATTAGCGCTTTTCGCTACTCGTGACCTCGCGAATCGAAGTATCGGACTTTGGCATTCTCCCCTCACGAAGTCTCGAGACGCGATGGTCAGCGACGGTTGACCTCCTCCGGACACTTTTCACAACTCGGAATCTCGCGCAACTAAAGGATATGGTCCGCCCTTCAAACTCTCGAATCCCCGAGTTCGAGAAATAATACCGCGCTTGAACTGCTTGCGATTAACGACCCTCGTAACTTCGCGAGTGCCTCCCGAAGAATTCCGACCGTTGACTTCCTTAAAATATTTTTGCGCTATACTTGTCATGACTCAGATAATCTGCAATTACTCATCAACCATTTTTCTACTCTGTCGTTGAATCCTTTCCGCTGAAGAATGAATTTCCCACTCGCTTGATTTTAAGTCCGAAAAGGACTTCTTCTGTGCATTGCGCTTGGGCACTCTTCGTGCAACCTGCAGACATGGATGTCCTGATGCCGAAGACAAGTAATGTTGCTAACAATTGTTACCTTGGGAAATAAGTTGTACATGATACCATAGGTACCACTACCTGCCTCTATCTCTTTGGTTACTGCAAAACAATCCAGTAAGCTCATTTCCAAAACTAAGAAATTTGTTTTCCTGATGATCCGCCCTCAGGGCAAGAAGAAGACTGTGGCCACGACCTCTAGACAGGGCTCCTCCGTAGGACAAAAACAAATGGACAAGGTCGTGGAGGAGTACCGGGACATCTTCACCTTGCCCGCAGGGGTGCCTCTGCACTGTCAGGTCAAACACCCCATCGATCTGACCCCAGGTGCGTCGCTGCCCAATGGACCGATCTATTGGAGCTTTATTCTGGAGAACGATGAAATCAAGAGGCAGATCCAAGAGTTGTTGCAGAAAGTTCACATCTGGTCAAGTTCATCGCCCCGTTGGAGCCCAATCATGTTGGTGCAGAAGAAGGATGGGACTTGAAGACTCTATATTGACTATCGGGCATTGAACAAGATCACTATCTGGAATAGGTACCCGATCCCACGAATTGATGACCTTCTGGACCAACTCAAAGGGGAAAAATATTTCAGCAAGATCGAATTGAATTTTGGGTATCACCAGGTACCAATCGAACCGTCTGATGTGTGGAAGACTACCTTCAAAGCCAAGGAGGGCCTTTTCGAATAGTTGGTCATGCCTTTCGAGTTGACGAATGCTCCCTCAAACTTCATGAGGATGATGGATGACATCTTGTGGCCATTCAAAAACTCATTTGTAGTAGTGTACTTGGATGAAATCCTGTTCTTCATCCAGACTTGGGAAGAGCACCTCTGCCACATCCAACAAGTCCTCCAAACATTGCGGAAACACAAGTTGTGTGCCAATCTGGAGAAGTGCACTTTTAGCATGACCCAAGTTCAGTATCTGGGATACATTATTGATGAGCATGGGGTGTACGTGGATCCAACCAAGATCCAAGTCATCCGGGATTGGCCATCCCCGACCACTCTAACAAAACTTCACAGCTTTATGGGTCTTGCTATATTCTACCGCAGGTTCTTGTTGGGATTCTCTCATATCACTTGGCCCTTGAGTCAAGTCACCAAGGGAGGATTGAAAGAAAAATTCTTTTGTTCGAAATCTCAACAGAAGGCATTCGCAAAATTGAAACATCGTCTTCGTTGTGCCCCAGTGCTCACATTACCAGACTTGCAACAACCATTTGAGATCGAGACAGATGCCTCTGACTATGTTATTGGGGTAGTTCTTACTCAACAGAGGCATTCAGTGGAATATCACAGTGCGACACTGTCCAACACAGTCCAAAATTATCCCACTTATGACAAAGAAATGCATTCCATTGTGCAAGCTTGCCGACAATGGAAGCATTACATTTTCGGGAAGGAAACGATCATCCACATAGACCACCGACCCCTGCAATTCATACATACACAAGGGAAGTTGCAGAATGATCACCATCAGAAGTGGTCCACATATCTGCAACAGTTTCATTTGAACATCAAGTACAAGAAGGGAAACACCAATAATTTTGCATACTGTCTCAACCGACCACCGATCATGGCAATAACCACCATGCTCAACTCTTGTGGGCACGAGACTTCTGATTGGCTGCTTCTCTACAAGAGTGATCCAAAATTCGGCCACACATACAAGACGCCCTTGGAGGGTAACCGAGTTCCAAATTTTCACCTCCAGGATGCACTACTATGTCACCTGGGATACCTTTGTGTTCCTTCAAGCGAGCGTGCCAAGATGATTTTGGAAGCGCACTACAGTCGGGTCGTTAAGCATTTTGGGGTCGAGAAAACAGTGGCAGTACTCCAGAAGTATTTCTATTAGCCAAACCTTTGACATGATGTCGGGAAGTACATCAAATCCTGCACTGACTGCATTATTGCCAAACCGACCATCAAGAAGCCATGCCTATATACTCTGCTGCCTACCCCTAGTCGACCTTGGGAATCCATATCCATGGATTACATGTCGGGCCTTTCTTCTACTAACCATGGTGACGGCTGTGTTTTCGTGGTCGTTGACAGATTCTTGAAGATGGCCATTATGGCAGCCTGCAAGAAGAATATCATAGCAGAAGCCACTGCTAAACTCTTCTTTGAACGAGTGTGGGTACACTTTGGTATCCCACGGTCTATCATCTCAGATCGGGACAGCAGGTTCCTCAGTATATTTTGGTCCAGCCTTTGGTCAATGCTAGACACCAAGCTCACCAAGTCCACAACTTTCCATCCCCAAATTGATGGCCAGACAGAGGTCGTCAACAAGATGATTGTACACATTTTTCACATGTACAACTCAAATCATCCATGCACATGGGATGAGAGCCTCCCCTATGTACAACATAGCTATAACCAGGCCCTCCACAACTCAACCGACCATAGCCCCTTTTAGGTGGGCTTGGGATTTCAGCCACTATGTCCCATTGATGTAGTCATTCCCTTTACAGCTACTCAGGATGATTCGTCTCATGTCCAGTCTGAAGCTGCCAAGGCGAACAACTTCATTGAGCACATTCAACACATTTTCCAACAGGTTCATGACATATTGGACAGAGCCAATTCTAAGTACAAGAAACGGCATGATCAACATCGGGTGCAATACAACTTCCAGGTGGGAGACAAAGTGTGGCTACATTTGCAGAAGGAGCGCCTTGCTGGACCCCACTGCAAGCTTCGCCCACTTCGATATGGGCCATACACCATCACCAAGGCTATAGGGGACAATGCCTTCGAGCTCAGTATTCCACCATTCCTTGGTCTGGACCCAGTGTTCAATGTGGACCACCTTCATCCCTACTTTGCACCTCTACTGGACACATTCGACATGGCAAAACAACTCACACCAACATAGTAAAATCCAGACTGCATGGAACAAGCAAAAACTGATCGAATTATGGAAACACAGATCAAGAACACCCACCAACAGAGGATCCATCTATATCGAGTTGTCAAAGCAGGCGAACTCCTTCACCAGGGCAAGTGGCTCACCAAGGACCAAGTTTAACAGAAGTTTCCTCATCTCATGGAGGAACTCAACGGAATGGGGACCATTGCTTACTAAGGGGGGAGGAATGATCCAAGTGGATATTGGCGGCCACCCGCCTATTCCACTTGGATGCCCAACATTTTTTCTTTCAGTTTTTCAGTTTCCTTAGTTGTAGCACAATTTACTATTTTTGGTAGATTTTCGGGGCCTGAACTTCCGGAGCCATTTTGAGGCCCTAAACGACATTTTTGGGGCATCAAAGCTCCAACGAATAATAGATTGCTTTGGAATAGATATTCACTGTCAACAGTGTATTCCTCGGATAGATCTTTCTAACGATGTATCATGTGCGTCAAACGGAGATAGTATGCTAAAGTTACGACCCCGGGAAATTGATGTACAAATTTACCCCGACGGGGCCCATATTCTGGCGTTTCATTTCCTAGGGTTAGGTTTTTGGATGTTTAGGGTTTCCATTATTTCTCAATAATCTATATGCCTTCGAGCCTCATTGTAACACAAATTTCAGAGGCATGTAGCCACCACATCTCTTCTCAAAGATAAGCTACCAACGCCCTATCTAGTTTATTTCCATTTTGTCTGTAAACAAGTTTCAATTATTTGATATTAATGAAATTAAGTGTTATTTCCACTGCATCTTTGTATTCATGGTTATTTGTGTATTTTTTTGCGTTCCTGCATAAATTTGGATCAAGATCGAGCATCTTTATGCCATCCTCACTTGAATCGATGGTGGTTATGACTCGATTTTGAAACAATTTTAGGAAGCCTCTTCTCTTCCATGTTGTTTAACTTGTTCTTATACATTAGGTATCTATTCATAGCCATGCTCTCAATGGGGAGAGGCTTGTTTCTAAGAGGAGGATGGGATAGGGTGTATTTCCTTTAATTTTGAGATTATAGGTTATAAAATCCTTTTGTATTTTCTTTATCTTTCTCCACGATTCACGAGAGATACTACAACCCCAAATTTCACATCCATAAAGAATAAAAGGTGTAACAAGAGTCTCAAAGAGGAGTTTATTCTTATCCCAACTCCAAAGATTAGCTGATTTACAATTGTTTTCAAGCCCATAATAAGCTTTCCATCCACCAATAATCCTTTTCTCAATGCTATAATTCCAATTGAGCTTGTGGTGAATATCAATTCCAAGATATTTGTATGAAGTCTCTTCCTCCAAGTTTTTGTTGTCATATATGAAGGTATCATAAGAGATTTTATTGGATTTAATAATCATGACCTTAGTCTTATCAATATATAATTAACACTCATACCCATATTGGAGCAAAACTCCTAGAGGATTCTTAGATGGTTTTTAAGATCATGGGGAGTCCTTGCCATAAGAACGATATCATTGGCATAAAGAAGGAGATTGATGACTATACCAGTGAGAGTAGGGACGACACAACCTACTTTTTCCAAGCAATGTTCTAACTTGTCAATGTATATGCCAAAAGGGGTAGGGGACAAGGGACAACCTTGTTTGACTCTGATATTGCAGTTAATCTTTTTTGACCAGCCCTCAGTGTTTTTAAACTTAGCAATAACGTTATCATACATCCTTATTGCAACAACCCTTAACTCTAAAGGTACTTTTTCTCTTCCAATCTATTCCAAAGGTTTTTCCGAGGAACCATGTCAAAAGATTTTATAAAGTCAACAAAACAACAAAAAATATTGGTTTTAGTATTGCAGAACTCCTCTGCAATGATGCTAAAGGTAACAAGATGGCCCACAGTTGAATGANTCAGTGATGATTTTATGCCACGATTGTGTGAGGACAAATGTGATGGAAATGCCCATGGAGGCGAGCTTCTTTGCGAGCTGCATCATGGGATTGATATGCCCTTGCCCAGGCATGGGCACAACTATGGCGTGAACGCCACCATTGCCTATGCACTCCATAGCCAGGGTATTAATTCCTTTCTCGATTCAAGGGTTTATTAACGCCTCACAGAACAATTGCATATATTGGTGGGGTTTATTAACGTCTCAGCGAAGACCTTCGGACGGAATCTTTCCACCTACCTTCGGACTTCAGCGAAGACCTTCGGACGCCACCATTGCCTTTGCACTCCATAGCCAGGGTATTACTTCCTTTCTCAATTCAATGCTTTGCATATATAACGTCTCAGAGCCGTGTTGAACAAAGATTTCTATGTACTCTAAACTTCTTAGTCAACGGTGTACACCATTCGGGAGGAATGGTCTACACCTACCTTCGGACTTCAGCGAAGATTTGTAAACGTGTTCACCATATTTGACAGAATGCATTTTGGAGTTCTCTAATCGTCCACCAAACAGCCCCGTCCATTAGTCCTGCAGTCTGACGGAATTCGCCCATGAAAATGTAATTTCGATAATGAAAACATGTAAATTCTGTGATAATACATAGATTTCTCAAACCCAAATTCTATAGCAACATCTCTATATAATAATTTTATACATGAAACTGAAAACTTCCACCAGATTTTGAATGACAATACAGTTTGGAAAAGGAGATGTACCAATTTACTACCTTATTTGGAAAAGGAGTAGTTTGGAAGTTAAACAGATTTCATGAAGAAGGCTTAGAACGTGCAACTACTAAGTTGGGTGGAAACATCCTTGGGAAAACGAATTGTTAAATCTCCAAAGGAGTGACACGAATCCACAAACTTAAAGAACATTGTGTTCTTTTTTTTGTTTTGTATTAAGAAAAATATACTATAGCAAAAACATGGTGACCAAATAATTGGTGACGCTGAAAGGAAATAGAAAAGCATGGTGACCCAATTAACTTAGCCAAATGAGATATGGATATGTTGCTATAAGGTATGTCATTGTTGTCGCCTTAAATGTTGCTAGTGCTACTTTTACTTTTTTTTCAACGAAAAAAATACGCTTTATATTCAAAAGGATATAAGATTGTACATGGCAAAATTAGCGGAGAAAAAACACGAGAAATACAAGAACTAAGCATGTAAAAACACGTTGTCCATACATGACAATAGTGAATCAAGATAGCCGAGCCAATGCATATCCCACGGAAGGTCAGCACTCAAAACAGGTTGACCAATCAAAGATTGATCATCGTGGAAGGTCCTTCATTGCCTTCTTCCCACCTTGTATAACATATGTGTCCCGATGGCAAGAACATAGCTTTTTTAGAAAGGATATCCGCCTCATTGTTTTGTTCTCTGAAGATGTGAGAGAAGGTGAGTTTATTAATCAATTTTGTTGCATCACGAGTTCTCTCCTTCCAGCTTTCAAGGTCTGCCACCTGGAAGTCTGCATGCCCGTTCAACCAATCAATGATAATTTTGGAGTCGCCAAGAAGTAAAAGCTCGTTGATATGAAGTCGACTAGCCAGGATAAGAGACGCCCACGCTCCCAAAAGTTCAGCCTTCATATTGGTACTAGTCCCACAATTTAGAGTCCACCGGAAACATGTGTGTGAGTTTAATACAATTTTCCCTCCCGCCCCACAGAGAGAGCTACTTTGTTGTGCCGCTCCGTCAAACCAGGCCACAATCCTATCAAGTGGAACTTTAAAAAAGGTTTTGTTGGGAGGTGTAATCGATGTCTGATTCCTACTCGAAACCATCTCAGCAATGATAAAGTTGGCGACTCTATGAACTGATGGAGTCTTATCATCGAACAAGGCAACGTTTCTTGTCTTCCAAACCTACCAGCAGAGAAAAATAGGCAGCAGCGCAGGGTTCTTTGTGTCCTTTACCCAATTTTGAAAACAAAATGGAACGTTGGGACCAGCCCAAGTTGACGAGAGCAAAAGAGCTGGCGAAATGAGATGCCACACCGATCTGATGAATGAGCAGTCAATGAAGACATGGACGACGGATTCAGAGTGTGTTTTGCACAGGATGCATCGACCGGGTCCCTCCCAACCCCGGGACTGTAGATTTGACGACAACAACAACTTGTTTTCAATCAGTAGCCAAGCGAATAATTTCAGCTTGAGTGGACAGTCGCCCCTCCAAATCTTAAGGCGCCATCGTTCAGATGTGTTGGCCCAACACTTTATAGCTAAAGCACAGTAGACATTTTTTGCCGTGAGGTTGTCGGAACTATCCCCTCCCGTCCACAAGAATGTATCTGGCCGGTCCTGTAAACAGATCCCTGATTCTATTAATCGGCGAGTGTATTCTTCCCACTCAACAGATAGAACCGCATCCAATGCTAAATCCACGCTACTGAGCCAAGAGTCGCCCAAGTGACCTCCACTAGTCGATGAATTAATCTGGTGTAGGAAAAAAAGACTTTTATTATGTAAGTGCGCCAGCAGCTGAGGGGAAAGCAAGGCGTGTCTGCGCATTCCCAGTAAACTGTCCCTGCCTATTTCAATCAAAAAACCATTGCCAGGTTTCCACGAGAGCCAATGAAGGATGATGGGAAGAGACTTTAAGAGGTGTTTCCAGGTTTGAGAGCCGCTGGAGGGACTCTCCGACGCCGATCTGATCCAAAAATGCACTGGTAAAAGAGGGAAGTACTTGGCCTTGATTACCTTGCTCCAGAGACCTGGCTTCATAAGAATTCGCCAGAGAGTGTTGGCTGAGAGCGCCCTGTAGAAGACGGGTAGATTCCTGAGACCCCAACCGCCCATCATCTTTGGTTTTGAAATTACCTCCCATTTGCAGAGATGGTAAACAAAAAATTTCTTGCTGCCAGACCAAAGGAAGGAGAAAATGAGTTGTCGAAGGGTTCTTAGGACTGAGACCGGGATGTGCGCCAACGCCATCCAATAGACCGGGAGGCTTTCCAAAACGACTTTAATGAGAATAAATCTTCCTCCCAAGGAGAGCAGCTTGTTACACCAAAGAAGAATTCTTCTTTCAAATTTATCTATAAGCCAGAGCCAATCTCTGCTAGAATACCTGGAGGATTTGATGAAAAAGCCAAGGTAGGAAAACCCCTCCTTTAGCTCTGTTGTCGCAAAACCGAACAACTCTTTTAACTCTGTTAAAAAAGGCTCCTGTGCATTGTGTGTTAGGAAGACAGATTTAAGAAGATTTATCTCCAAACCAGTGGCAACGCAGAAGGTACTTAAGAGGGAGTGTATGATGGTCCATTCTGCAAGGTTGGCCGATGTCAAAATTAGCACATTGTCAGCAAAGAGGATATGCAGAATATGTGTCAACCCCGAGATTTTAACTCCAGAAAGATGGCCCTCTGCTTGGCTGTTTTTGAGCAGGATACTAAGCCCTTCAAGGATCAAAATAAAAAGAAGTGGTGATAGAGGGCAACCTTGACGGAGCCCTCTCTCACAACGGAAAGTTTTTGTGGCTTCCCCATTAATCAGGATAGCAAGGGTTGCCGAGGAAATGCATCCTAAAATCCACTTGGTAAAAACTAACCCAAAGCCACACTGAAGAAGAACGAGATGCAGAAAGTTCCAATTGACGCAGTCAAACGCCTGTTTGAGATCCAGCTTGAGTAGGATGGCTTGTTGATTCCTCGACTTTAAACTGTGAATGCATTCCTAGGCGACACCAACAGCATCAAGGATTTGTCTTAATTTTAGGAAGCCGAGCTGCTCCTCAGAGAGTGCCCTGGAGAGTATAGGATGGATTCTATTGGTTATGATCTTAGAAATTAATTTGTAACAAAGATTGCAGAGTGAAATGGGACGATAGTATTTGAAATGTCTAGGAAGATTAGATTTAGGAATCAAGACTAAAAAGGTACTGTTTAGCTGAGGATTAATCACGCCTCTTTTTCTAGCATCCTCCACGACGTCCAGAAGATCCTGACCCATTATATTGAAAAAATTGAGATATAATTCGACCGACCACCCGTTGGGTCCAGGACTCTTTTCTTTTTTGAAACCCTTGAGAACAACAAACAATTCATCCTTTGTATAGGGGGATTCTAAGGCTAGATCCTCCTCGTTTGTCACCATCTTTGGAAATCGATTTGCTAACTCAACCTGTGTTGTAAGATTAGGAGCAGAGGTAACCTGAAAGAAAGCTTTATAATGGTTGACAGCGGCAGTTTTGATGTCCTCCTGTGTATGAAGCGATGTATCGTCCTCCTCTTCAATATCCCAAATCTTCTTTTTAGAACGACGGGCACTGGCAAAACGGTGAAAAAACCGGGTATTCTTATCCCCTCCAGCAAGCTAGAGCATTCTGCTCTTTAATCTCCATCTTTCCTCATCTTCCCGTAGGAAAGATAAACGGGCTTTCTCCAGCTCACGAATTTTGTAGTCAATATCCGTATTGGTAATGTCCTGGATCTGAAGACGGAGAAGGTCATCCAGCTCCTTGTCAATCCTGTTGATGGCAGCCTGTTCTGTTTTTTTTTTTTCTTTTAACCAAAATGAAGTTTGGAGCTTTAAGTTGGTGAGTTTGATTACCAAATTTCCTTGGGGATCTCCTGGCAGTGAACGAGAATTATCCGCCCACGTCGATCTGACCAGACTATTGAAGGAGTCCTCCTTCAACCAAAGCGGATTGAATTTAAAAGGTTGACCAGCCCCAAAGCATCCCAAGCCAATCTGTAAAAAAATGGCAGCATGATCCGATAGAAAAGGGAGGTTTACCCACGCACGGTAGCTGTGAGATGGAGAAAGCACCTCTTCTGGTTTTCTTGTCTCATATTCATCTTTTCAACTTTAACAATCATTCTAGGGAAATCCAAAACTTCATGGTCCATAGCTTTACAACAAAGACAACTAGGACCTCTACCAGGGCATTCCTTAGAAAGATGTCCTAGTATTCTACTACTATAGAAAAGAGTTAATCCTCTCTTTCTTTTAAATGACCCCCAACATTTCATGTACTGTGCAGTGGGATCACAATAACTAACCTGCAAAAATATCTTCCTAGGATCGTGCATCCATTTGTTAGTCCAAACATTCTTTCTTTGCATAGGAATAACATGTATTTCATTATTCTTATCAGATCTATTCATATTCAATCTTCTTTCTTCTGGTTGTTCCTAGTTTTCAGACTAGGACAAAACCTATCAAACATACCTAGATCCATTCTTTTGAAACAAAAATTTTCACTTATCTTACCTTTCTCAGAGCACAAAACTTTAAGATCTTACCTATTTTCTTCAGATCTGATTCCTTTCTTAGCACAGAGCTTCAGTCAAGTAGAATACTTCGCACTAAAACAACAGATCTACGCACATAGATTTCTTTTCTTCAGTTCCCAGCAATCATAGTTTCAGGTCCTGACAACAGAACCATTTGTTGGCACAAGGGCAGACCCAGGGTTCGACGCTTCAACAACACACCAACAAAACCCTAACTAACAGTCCTTTTAGTAACACCTGCGAAGTAGATGAAGTCTCACCCGAGGTAGAGGCAGTGGTGGTTGTAGGACTCAAGTGTCTACAACCTAGCTGGGACATAGATCTGTGATTACAACACTTAACATAACACTTATTAGTTAATATTCATCAACATTTAACCCTTATTCACATCACAGATTGAAATCCTAGTTACAGAGCAGCGCAATATTCAACAAGATCTAATACATCCAACACTTAGCACATAGAAATAGATTAGATCTAGAATTCATTTAAATTACTAAGCACTAAGCTATTATATTAGATGCATCTACATATATCATTTCACTAATCATACATCACATCAATAACATAAAAACTATAATGCATAAAGAAACCACAACACATGATATACATGGTTCACCTCAGTGTGAGGCTACGTCCACCAAATCTTCTCTTCTTTATTGTCTTCTTTCAATCTTCTACAAGCATAGAGCCACAAGAACCCACTCTGCATAGGACAGGAGATCTATGCACACCTTACCAGATCCTCCTTCCCCGAGCTAGGTTTAATCACAAAGCCTTCTTACAATCTGCACACAAGCTTCTTACAATCACCTGTACTTAGCTCTGCAAGTTCTTAACACATAGTATGCACGAAGCATCCACAACTATTCAGACTTAGCTCACTAGCCACATTACACACCTAGGTCTCTCACCAAGAGTCTCCCTTACTTACATCGCCTAGATTTTTATTTATACATTACAAAAGGGCCTAAACATGGGTAAACCCATGGGCCAACATCCCATACCCATTACATAAACCCTAAACCCAAAAATTCTCTAAGAAGGGGCCGAGATCCCCTGATCTCCGCTTTGCCTTGTGCTCCGCATTCAACCAGCATGTTGAAGTCCCAAAATTGGTCAAACATAACTAAGGTTCTCCAAACCTTGGTCAAGGGCCAACAAGAGGTAACCACAAACCCCTTGAAAACTAGAATCTATCCTTTTCAGTTTCAAAGAGGGCTCTCTCATGCAACTCAGTCACCTAGTGTTACTTTAGTAACTAGTTGTGTAATCAGTGCAATGGCTAGATCTTCTGTAAAAATCCAAGTTTAAAAAGATTGGGGAAGGGCCGAGTGTATATTCCATTGGGAAATGGGGTCAACTTCTGATATATATTATGAAGATTAACACATCTATGTACTCATGAGGGAACAAAGGCAAAGTAAGCATACCTTTTAGCAATAAACAATATTCAGATGATGGAAATACATAAATAAGAAAATCCCATTACGAATAAGAGAATTTAATAAGGATGAATTCTCAATTGTAACTTTAGAAGAAATAACATAAAGGATGACTACAATGAATAGATCACCTAACAAGGGTGAATTCTGGACCTGCAATCATTAAAACATGATACCTGCATTAACTAAATGAAGGGAGCATCTATCAAGGATGAATTCCAATCATTTAATCTTAGCTATGCTTAGAAGAAAGAACAAAATTGAAATGAATGTGAACTAGAGGAAAACACACTAAAAGAGTACATCGTGATGAATCTCTGCTATAAAAAACACTCTCTAGTTGTATTTAAAATTCATGAATATATACAGAGTTTTCTAGCTACAAAGGAAGGATTTTTCTCAAGCAAGTTGAAATCCCCCTTCTAACATAAAAAATGATCAAATATATACGAGCCTATTGCCACACTAAGCTACTAGGAGTCGGACTACTTCCACCTATAATCATGGATCTGGTAACATCAAAAGAGAACAACTCCTAAACAAGTTACTATAAATAGTAAAGTCGATTTTGATCATCTTAAATGTAAAACAAAAAATCTTATACAATCATAGATCTTGAACAAAATTCAAATATGATGTTGTGATGAGTCATCAGGTGCATCTGGAGACCATTTCGAGGAATTCTATGCGTTTCTGGGTAACTCTACCACTTTTACGTAAAAAACTGAAGCTAACGTTGTGCAAGTGCTACCTACAGTGTTTACGTAGTGCATTGAATTTTCATGAAACCTATGCAATCTTCTGGTGGCAACAGCTTGATGGAGACATGTGCTTCCTTCAAAACCTGTATACCCAACACCTCCTACTGATCTTTCTAACCATGTGTTCTTATAGTACTTGCGTAGCGAAAGCTCGCTACGTAAGTGCTGTGCATGACAATTTCCTAGACAAAACTACAATTTTGTCTTAGGAGGTGTTTTTAGGCTGTCATTCTTCTCTGGATCAGAGGTACAGGGAGTGAAAAATGTTTTTCATAACATATCTCGAACTTGATAACATCCTCACTCTTCTCCATCATCATAGATTTTTCACTTTCTCACAGTGAAAAAACTTCTAGAACAAACTCAAAACCTGAGATGACCCTTTTCCCAAAAGACAAAATTGTGAGGTTTCTTCATTCACATTTTTGTTATCTTAGCAAGAAAGTCCAACTTACCTTTTCGCTAAAAATAAAGATGCAAACATTTGGCTCCAATGGGGATGTTTTCCTCCCAGTGAGGTAGGAAAGAACAACAGACCACGTGCCTTATCCATTGGGTTGATCCAAAACTATGACATATGCAACTTGTAAATTAATGTTTCCAACAACCTTACTTGTAACCAACTAATTGTAACTGAAATGAAACTTCTTGCAACTGATAACTTCTTCTAGCACACTCTCACCTTCCCTACAACATCAATCCCTTCACCGATGAGGTATTATGTGACATTGCTCCTCTTGATGTTTGTGATGTATTATTAGGCCAACCATACTTGTGGAAGCGACATGTTGTGTATGAGTCCCAGCCTTGCGTTGTTATTGTTACCTTGGGAAATAAGTTGTATAGGATACCAAAGGTACCACTGCCTGCCTCTATCTCTTTGGTTACTGCAAAACAATGCAGTAAGCTCATTTCTAAAACTGGGAAATTTGTTATCCTGATGATCTGCCCTCAGGGAAAGAAGAATACCATGGCCACGACCTCCAGACAGGGCTCCTCCTCACGACAACAACAGATGGAAAAGGTCGTGGAGGAGTACCGGGACATCTTCACCTTACCCGCAGAGGTGCCTCTGCACTGTCAGGTCAAACACCCCATCGATATGACCCCAGGTGTGCCACTACCCAATGGACCGATATATCGAAGCTATGTTTTAGAGAACGATGAAATCAAGAGGCAGATCCAGGAGTTGTTGCAGAAAAGGTCACATCCGGCCAAGTTCATCACCCTGTGGGAGCTCGATCGTGTTGGTGCAGAAGAAGGATGGGACTTGGAGACTCTGTATTGACTATCGGGCATTGAACAAGATCACTGTCTGAAATAGGTACCCGATCCCACAGATTGATGACCTTCTGGACCAACTCAAAGGGGAAAAATATTTCAGCAAGATTGAATTGAAGTTCGGGTATCACCAGATACCATTCAAACCGTCCGATGTGTGGAAGACTACCCTCAAAGACAAAGAGGGCCTTTTCGAATGGCTAGTCATGCATTTCGGGTTGATGAATGCTCCCTCAAACTTCATGAGGATGATGGATGACATCTTGTGGCCATTCACAAACTCATTTGTAGTAGTGTACTTGGATGACATCCTGATCTTCATCCAGACTTGGGAAGAGCACCTCCGCGACATCCGACAGGTCCTCCAAACATTGCGAAAGCACAAGTTGTGTGCCAATTTGGAGAAGTGCACTTTTGGCGTGACCTAGGTTCAATATCTAGGATACATTATTGATAAGCGTGGGGTGCATGTGGATCCAACCAAGATCCAAGTCATCCGGGATTGGCCAGCCCCGACAACTCTAACAAAACTTCACAGCTTTCTGGGTCTTGCTAATTTCTACCACAAGTTCATGTTGGGATTCTCTCATATCACTTGGCCCTTGAGTCAAGTCACCAAGGGAGGATCGAAAGAAAAATTCTTTTGTTTGGAATCTCAACAGAAGGCGTTCGTAGAATTGAAACATCACCTCTGTTGTTCCCCAGTGCTCACATTACCAGACTTGCAACAACCATTTGAGATCGAGACATATGCCTTTGACTATGTTATTGGGGCAGTTCTTACTCAACAGAGGCATCTGGTGGAATATCATAGTGTGACACTGTCCAAAACAGTCTGAAAGTATCCCACTTATGACAAAGAAATGTATTCCATTGTGCAGGCTTGCCGACAATGGAAGCATTACATTTTAGCGAAGGAAACGATCATCCACACAGACCACTGACCCCTGCAGTTCATAGATACAGAAGGGAAGTTGCAGAATGATCACCATCAGAAGTGGTCCACATATCTGCAACAGTTTCATTTGAGCATCAAGTACAAGAAGGGCAGCACCAATAATTTTGCAGATTGCCTCAACCGACCACCGATCGTGGCAATAACCACCGTGCTCAACTCTTGTGGGCACGAGACTTCTGATTGGTTGCTTCTCTACAAGAGCAATCCAAAATTTGGCCACACATACAAGACGCTCTTGGAGGGTAACCGAGTTCCAAATTTTCACCTCCAAGATGCACTACTATGTCACCTGGGACAGCTTGTGTTCCTTCAAGCGAGCGTGCCAAGATGATTTGGGAAGCGCACTACAGTCGGGTCGCAGGGCATTTTGGGGTCGAGAAAACAGTGGTAGTACTGCAAAAGTATTTCTATTAGCCAAACCTTTGACAGGATGTCGGGAAGTACATCAGATCCTGCACTGCCTGCATCATTGTAAAACCAACCATCAAGAAGCCATGCCTCTATACTCCGCTGCCTACCCCTAGTCGACCTTGGGAATCCATATCCATGGATTACATGTCAGGCCTTTCTTCTACTAAGAATGGAAACAACTGTGTTTTCATGGTCATTGATAGATTCTCGAAGATGGCCATTATGGCGGCCTGCAAGAAGAATATCATAGAAGAAGCCACTACTAAACTCTTCTTTGAATGAGTGTGGGTACACTTTGGTATCCCACGGTCTATCATCTCAGATCGGGACAACAGGTTCCTCAGTACATTTTGGTCCAGGCTCTGGTCAATGCTAGACACTAAGCTCACCAAGTCCAAAACTTTCCATCCCCAAATTGATGGCCAGACAGAGGTCATCAACAGGATGATCGTACACATTTTGCGCATGTACAACTCAAATCATCCATGCACATGGGATGAGAGCCTCCCCTATGTACAACATAGCTATAACCGGGCCCTCCACAACTCAACCGACCACAGCCCCTTTCAGGTGGGCTTGGGATTTCAGCCGCTATGTCCCATTGACGTAGTCATGCCCTTTGTAGCTACTCAAGATGATTCGTCTCATGTCCAGTCTGAAGCTGCCAAGGCGAACAAATTCATTGAGTGCATTAAGCACATTCGCCAACAGGTTCATGACATATTGGACAAAGTCAATGCTAAGTACAAGAAATGACATGATCAACATCAGGTGCAACACAACTTCTAGGTGGGCAACAAAGTGTGGCTACATTTGCAGAAGGAACGCCTCGTTGGACCCCACCGCAAGCTTCGCCCACTCCGATATGGGTCATACACCATCACCAAGGCTGTAGGGGATAATGTCTTTGAGCTTAGTATTCAACCATTCCTTGGTCTGTACCCAGTGTTCAATGTGGACCACCTTCGTCCCTACTTTTCAACTCTACTGGACACATTCGACATGGCAGAACAAATCACACCAACATAGTAAAATCCAAAATGCATGGAACAAGCAAAAAATGACTGGATTATGGAAACACGGGTCAAGAACACCCTCCAACAGAGGATCCAACTATATCGAGTTGTTAAAGCAGGCTAACTCCTTCACCAGTGCAAGTGGCTTACCAGGGACCAAGTTCAACATAAGTTTTCTCATCTCATGGAGGAACTCAAGGCAATGGGGACCATTGCTTCCTAAGGGGGGAGGAATGATCCAGGTGTATATTGATGGCCACCCGCTTATTCCACTTGGACCCCCACCATTTTTTCTTTCAGTTTTTCAGTTTCCTTAGCTGTAGCACAATTTACTATTTTTGGCAGATTTTCGGGTCCTGAACTTCCAGAGCCGTTTTGAGGCCCTAAACGATGTTGTTTGGGCATCAAATCTCCGATGAATAACACTCTACTTCGGACTGGATATTCGTTGTCAACAGTGTAGTCCTCAGATAGATCTTTCTAACGATGTATCATGTGCGTCAAACGAAGATGGTATGCCAAAGTTACGACCTCGAGAAATTGATGTACCAATTTACCCCGATGGGGCCCATATTCCGACGTTTCATCTCCTAGGGTTAGGTTTTTGGATGTTTAGGGTTTCCATTATTTCTCAATAATATATATGCCTTCGAGACTCATTATAACACAAAGTTTAGGGGCATGTAGCCGCCACATCTCTCCTCAGATAAGCTACCAACGCCCTAGCTAGTTTATTTCCATTTTGTCTGTAAAAAAGTTTCAGTTATTTGATATTAATGAAATGAAGTGTTATTTCCACTGCATCTTTGTATTCATGGTTATTTTTGTATTATGTTGTGTTCCTACATAAATTCGGATCAAGACAGGGCATCTTTATGCCATCCTCGCTTGAATCGATGGTGGTTATGACTCGATTTTGAAACAATTTTAGGAAGCCTCTTGTCTTCCATGTTGTTTAACTTGTTCTTATTCATTAGGTATCTAGTCATAGCCATGCTCTCAATGGGGGATATTCTTGTTTCTAAGAGGGGGATGGGATAGGGCGTATTTCCTTTAATTTTGAGATTATAGGTTATAAAATCCTTTTGTATTTTCTTTATCTTTCTCCACGATTCACGAGAGATACTACAATCCCAGACTTCACATCCTTAAAGAATAAAAGGTGTAACAAGAGTCTCAAAGAGGAGTTTATTCTTATCCCAACTCCAAAGATTAGTTGATTTACAATTGTTTTCAAGCCCATAATAAGCTTTCCATCCACCAATAATCCTTTTTTCAATGCTATAATTCCAATTGAGCTTGTGGTGAATATCAATTCCAAGATATTTGTATGAAGTCACTTCCTCTAATTTTTTGTTGTCATATATGAAGGTATCATAAGGGATTTTATTGGATTTAATAATCATGACCTTAGTCTTATCAGTATATAATTAACACTCATACCCGTATTGGAGCAAAAATCCTTGAGGATTCTTAGTTGGTTTTCAAGATCATAGGGACTCCTTGCCATAAGAACGATATCATTAGCATAAAGAAGAATATTGATGACTATACCAGTGAAAGTAGGGACGACACAACCTACTTTTTCCAAGCAATCTTCTAACTTGTCAATGTATATGCCAAAAAGGGTAGGGGACAAGGGACAACCTTGTTTGACTCTAATATTGCAGTTAATCTCTTTTGACCAGCCCTCAATGTTTTTAAATTTAGCAATAACATTATCATACATCCTTATTGCAGCAACCCTCAACTCTAAAGGCACTTTTATCTCTTCCAACTTATTCCAAAGGTTTTTCCGAGGAACCATGTCAAAAGATTTTCTAAAGTCAACAAAACAACAAAAAATATTGGTTTTAGTATTGTAGAACTCCTCTGCAATGATGCTAAAGGTAACAAGATGGCCCACAGTTGAATGATATTTCCTAAAACCGTCCTGGCCTTTAGCTCTTTTACCGTGACTTTGTAGCCAAAGGCTAATATTCTTTTCCAAAATAATTCCATAAATCTTGGTTAAAATCGGGCTAATCATAATGGTCCTATAATTAGAGGGAATGTTTCTATCCCCATTTTTAAAAATAGGAACAATGAGGCTTTGTGTCCAGGGTTTAGGGAAACCCTGCTTGCCTGCTAAATTGAAGAGCTTGTGTATGTGAGGGATAAGGATAGGCCCTCCAATTTTAAAAATTTTTGCCTGGTAGCCTTCAATGACCTTAGCTTTCCCATTTGTAAGCCGCTTAACCCCAAACTCTATGTCATCTAAAAAAAATAATTCTTCCTTTGTAGGGACAACAAGAATGGTGTCCATGGCATTAGGGAACTCGTAAATACTTTTAAGGTAGGAATTCCAGTCTCTTAAGGGAATCCTATTATTTTCTTTAGTATTGCGGTTTATAATTTGGCTCCAGAACTTCTTAGGATCCAACTTATATAGTTGTGAAAGTTGCTCTTTCCTTTTATTGATATAGTACCTTTTTTCCCTTTTAATTAGGGCTTTGTACATATTGATCGTATCGAGTTTCAAGGACTCATTAGAAACATCCCTAATGGATTTCCTAGCAATTATACTTTCTTTATCATACTAAGGGTTGGTCGTTCTATTATTCTTTTTATAGGACACCTCGAAAGAGAACTTGTTAATAGAAGTGGAAAGGGTAGTTGTAAAATTATGATAGAGTTATTCAATGTTGTCCTTATAAGTTATGATATTTAATTTATTATTTAAATCCTTTAATAACATGCCAACTTTACTTTTGTCAAAGTGAAAATTCCTTTGATTATAAGAATTCTCTTCAATGACGCTCCTATGCATGGAAAAATTTAGAGTTAGGGTTAAAGGTTTATGATCAGAATCAGGATCATGGTCATTTAAAAGGTCAAAAGTTGTTATTTGGTTGGAAACAGGGATACCAAATATCACATAATCTACATCACTACTACCTAGCCCATGAATACAAGTCATCTGGTTGGAGTTTGGCAACTTCATTACTCCATTGCAAATTATTAGGTCTTGAGAGTTGCAGAGCTTGACCAACTCAGTACCAAACAAATTCTCAATTAGGTCTTCAGAGCTTCTTTTGTACTATTAGATAAAACAAGGTCCTCATCTAGCCATAAAGGATTATGGTTGGAATCAGTACTTAAAAGTGTAGCTTGTTTAGTTGCAGTCCTAATGTTAAAGTCTCCTAGCAAGAGGATATTACCTTTATTTTTCAAACTATAAATATCTTGTTCTAAATTATTATAGGGACAATTGTTATCTAGATTGTTTTTCTTATAAAAAGTAGAATTAATAGGTGCAAAATAGAAAATTGTTATATACATCTTCTTAGCATTGGTGTCTGAAATTTCTATCCAAATGTACTGATTGAGAGGGTCAATCTTATGAAGTTGAATGTGAGAAGAAATGTTCTTTTTAATATAACAAGCTATGCCTCCTATCCCTCTACGGTGGGACTTTTTGTTACATGCCGATCAAAAACAAATCCTTCTATGTTAAGAACCTTAGACTCCTCATGCTCCCAACTTTTAATAAATATAGAATAAACCAAAAAAATTAATTAATTAAAAGAGAATAGTAAATTTTTAAAATAACTAACTGAAAAAAAAAAGAGTAAGCCAAAGAGATGATAAATTAATTAATTAAGAGAGAGTAAGATGTTTTTAAAATAACGAACTCATTAATAATAATAGAAAAAACCATAAAGAATAAATTAAAAAACAATAAAATAGAATTTATAATAAAACAAAAAGATAAAAGTGACCATAAAAAATAATAAATAAATAAAAAAAACATGGGGTTTTCTCCTTTTACTATGTCCTTTATTTCCCCTCCATATCATTTAGTGTTGTTTTCTTATTTTTTTAAATCTCCCCCTCTTACTCAGTGTTGTGTTTGAATTTGACTTTATATTTTATTTAAAATTTTTATTTTTTAAATTGAATTTCATTTTATATTTATATGTATATATTTTTTTTAATTTTTCTTATTATTATTAATTTGATTCTTCATTGTAGTTTTAATTTTAGATTAAAATTATTGGGGAATCATGGAAGACACCATTTTGAAAAATAATAGTCAATCAAAATTTAAGGAGGAAATGTGGTGTGATAAAGAGTTAGAGGAAAAAAGAAAATTAAGGTATCATAAGGATGTAATTAACCTTAATATAGAAAATCAAAATTATATATATGTTTTTCCAAGTGTAAAGAAAACAATAAGCATTGCTAAGATAAGAATAAATTCTCACAAGCTCTATAGTGAAACTGGGCGTCGGTCAATTCCTAAAATGACATGGGATGAAAGAGTGTGTCACCTTTGTGACACTAGGAAGGTTGAAGATGAAAATCATTTTCTCTTAGATTGTCGAGCCTATTCCCATATTAGATCGCATTTTCAAAATATTTGTCACACTACCAACCTTCCTAACCTCTTAACTCAACAAAAGTATGGTGATGTTGGAAAGCTTCTCTTAATGTTTTTCGAGCACAAAAACAAAATTCTAAAGAATCAAAAGTAATCACTTACCCTCTTAAGGTCTGATAGACCAATTCGGTCTTAGTGGATGTTGATCATCATTATCATCATCATCATTTAAATTTAATTATTAAATTTAATAATTTTTCTTTACTTTAATAATTTATCTTAATGGTTAATTTTTCATGTAATAGTATGTATCAGAACATGAGTTTCTTCCTAAGAGGTCACAAGTTCAAATCCAGAGGAGGGTAGGGTATGTATACCTCTGTAGACTTTACCAGTCAAATTGCTAGACCCTTGTCCTACAAACAAGGGGGTCTCATACACCAATTTGGTGTGTGGCATGGTTGTGACCTTAAAAATAGATTATTATAATAATTATTATAAAATATTTTCTTGATAGTTTCTGTTTTTATTTTCAATATAATTTTTATAGGACTATTTAAACGTTCCACTTTTTGGCAGGCATATTTTCCGATCAATTTTTCTAGAAATCCACTCAAAAACTGTTGGAACTCCATATTTGAGTGATTGAGGGCCTAATGTTTAAGAACATGTGTTTCCTCCTAAGAGGTCACAAGTTCAAATCCAGAGGGGGGTAGGGTATGTATACCTCCATAGACTTTACCAGTCAAATCAGTGGATTATTATTATTATTATTATTATTATTATAAAATCTATTCTAGATAATTTTTATTTTTATTTTCGATATAATCCTTATAGGCCTAGTTTAAATGTTCCACATTTTGGCAGACATATTTTCTGATTAATTTTGGTAGATATCTAGTGAAAAATTGTTGGAAATCCATATTTGAGTGATTGAGTTTGTATAATTCTAGTGCCTTGAGGATTTTTTAGTGTGATGAATCCATTTATGTATTAAAAAATGCAATTTAAACAACAAAAAATGATGATTTCACCAAGATCTATTTCACTGGATTCCTGCGAAAATGTTCAAAAGGTCGAATGTTTAGAAAACACCATAAATGTTTTGTAATTGAGGGATTGAGAGTCCACAAACTTTGACTCTAAAACTTCACCTATACAAATTCTTAATGTGGAAAAATTAATATGTTTTCTACAATTATTGTTAGACTAAAGTATGCTACACCATATTAAATCACAATCATCAAAACATTGTTTACAACCCCTCGATGTATGTTTTTCTACAACCACTATAGATTCCATCTCCAAGGAAAAGTAAACACCATGATACAACATTGAAATCAACACTCTGAACAACAGAATATTCCACTATGCACTCCAACTCTAAGTTTGAAAAAAAACACTTTGTTATAGAATTGTTGATACGCTTCAAAATTATTCACTCTTAAAGGTAAACAAACTTGATCAAGTGAGACTTGAATCTTGGTTTGTTTGTACCAGTGTAACTTCCCTCATAGATTGTTGATCATACCAAGGCAATAACAAAATAAACTAAAAAGGGAATCATTATTTTTGGGTAAGTTAGCCAATGTCTCAAGCTAAAGAGAATCATTGGGAATGCTTCCAACCAATATAAAAACAAAACACAATATGGTTGAGTGCAAAAATGGACATGCTATCTGTGTTAAAAAAATGAGTTATTGTGAGTGTAAAAATGGATTTGTTGCATGTGTATGTATATAGCAGTGTTCCACTACTTGGGGGGATGAAATAGAAGTGAAGGGTGTTGTTTATCTGAATCGGATCTGATAAGAAGAATTGGCCATCAACATAGGATCTAGGATGATCAACACAAGAAAAGTTTAAGGCTATGGGCGATGAAGGAGATCAATTTGTTGTTGTGAAGGGCCCATGCCATCACAATTGATGTCCACTTTTGTATGTAATGTATGTAAATTCAGGGAATATATTGTTTTACGAAAAGAAATAATGAGACTTTCATGATACATTTTCCATCTAGGAAGAAAAACAAACAAACAAAGAGAAGAAGGATAAACGGACTAGAGAGAAGTTGAAGTGGTTGTGGTTGGGATACTTGACCCTCCATCTATCCTCCCACTCAACCGAGTCTTCTATATCATGTTTCCCCACAATGAGAAAGGGGTTCTTTCACTGTGAATGACGTAAAGATGTTTTCCATATGTTACCTAGGATCATAGAGATAAACTAGAGAGCCCATAACTTGCCCATTGCTAAATAATAAAGTACTTTTATTAAACCAAAATAATGTTTGTTTTATCGTTTGCGTTTCCATGGTAAATTTCGAGGATGCATTTTCTATGAATGATAATAGATAGATTTACGATGTCATTTATTAGTTGTACGTGTATTTTTTTAGAAAATAAATATTTTCTAGTGACGATTTGAGTTTGTTCTCCATAGATATGGATCCCATTAGCTAGTAAGCAAGACCAACCACTCTTTAACCATTCATGTACATCCATTGGAAAGTTGGAAACCAATGGCCCTCCTTTCCAAGCCACTAATATTTATTTAGAAGTTGCTAATTTTGTTTTTAAGGATCGTCGGGGGAATTTCATTCACTCCAGGAGTCAAATCCACTAATATTTATTTAGAAGTTGCTAATTTTGTTTTTAAGGATCGTCGGGGGAATTTCATTCACTCCGGGAGTCAAATCATTGTTGTTCGGTTCCTAACTTCGCCCACATACCATTAATTACATTTTTATCATTCCTAGGGCGCTTTTCCTTTGCCCACGGGCCGTACACAAGTCATACTTCACAATCTGGTGTTGTTTGAGAATTTATTATTTTCCCCATAAATTTTATTCATTGTTGGTTTCCCAATTTACCCTTCAAACGTCTTTATTCATCACTAGAAATCAAACCCACCCTATGTTCATTTATCTCCATTGTTGGTCATTTGAACCCATCCATTGAGCATTTGGTTTTTTCACCAACTAACTCATTTTGCATGATTCATTTTCTTATTCTTCATTCGATCGAAAACATTTACTAATTAGGTTGAAAGGGCAATGGGCATATTTAATAATCTTTTAACCTTAAATCTTAATTTTATGGCTAGGGATTGAAGATGCTGGCATATTCTTAGTCGTCCTCCCAAATCAATGAATAAGATTTAGTGTTCATAACTCCCTTACATTACATTTACCTAATCATATTAAGAAATTACTGTAAAGAGTTGGATGTAGATAACACGTATCATATTTAAACACGGTTAAATTCTCAAACTTATTTGAATATAGCGGATGAAAAATAATGTGTATTCAAGTTCTAGGAGCAAGTAATCGTAAATGTGCTCATATAGGTGATGTTATCATTGCTATAATTAAAAAAGCAGTACCTAACATGCCCCTGGAAAAATCGGAAGTGGTTAGAACCATAGTTATACGTACCTGTAAAGAATTTGAACGTGACAATGGAATGATGATACGATCTGATGACAATGCAGCAGTTGTCATTGATCAGGAAGGAAATCCAAAAGGAACTCGAGTTTTTGGTCCGGTTGGTCCGGTTGCGGCAGGCGTGATGATAACATGTATCATATTTGGACAAGTTTCAGTTGCCGCATGTTTGTTGGCCTGTGACAAGTTTCAGTTCATTGAATTATTTACGGTACTTCTCCGAAACAGTGTTTTTAATTATTCTTTTGGTTGTGTCCGTTGTAATGCTTGCATTCCTCCAATCGCCTCAAATCTCTTCCCAATTCTATCGGCCGACTCGTAAAGCTTAAAACCCTAAATATTTCCAGCAACGTGCTCGTTACTCTTCCTTTTAAATGTGACATGATAAAAGTGGAACTGCCGTATTTTATGTGCGTTTCGGCGTTCACCCGCCGCCAGCGACTTTGCGGCTGTGCTAGTCAAATAGATCACCCTCTATTTGAATGGGTTCTCTCTGGTCGATTCACATCCCTTGGTCGACCAAATATTTAGTTTACTCAACTTGCGGACGGTCGACTTGCCTTTCACCTAGTCGACTTTGACTGGACATCCAGTCAAATAGACTTACAGATAGTCGACTTTCCCTTCCAATAACAATTGAACACATTAAATTGTATTAACACATTAAAGCTTCCAATAACAATTTAACGTATTTCTAGATTTCTAGGTAAAGCATTAAAGCTTAGGATTCCAAATTTGTCAAATAGTCCTCTATACATTAAAAAGTTGGATAATAAAACAGTTGTAGCACAATTCAACAAAACCAAATTATAAAGAAGTAATATGATCAACAATTCAAGATGATGTGAAAATTTACGGATGGATTGCAATTTAGAAAATCAATATTCAGATCTGACAGTACTGTTCGTCACTCCTCAATGAGTTTGGCCTTCAACCCATTTGCAACAGTTTCCAGATTTTTGTAGGAAGTTCCTCCTTTCTTTGCTGCCATCTGTACAATGTTTCTCAGTCTCTCTGCCGCCCTTCTCATCTCCTCCCCTTCCATCAATCTCCTCACTTTTTCTGCTATTTCTTCCCTGCCAATAACCTTATCATTATCGTTGCTCTTCAATCTCAGTCCGATCTTCCATTCATCGGCTAAGAGTTTGCAGTTGGTGTATTGGTCATACCCGAGAGGGAAACCCAGCAGGGGGATGCCCGAGGAGATGCTCTCTAAAGTGGAGTTCCACCCGCAGTGGCTGAAAAACCCGCCGATGGACGGATGAGAAAGCACTTTCAGCTGTGAGCACCATGGAACAACCAGTCCTCGATCTTTTGTTTCCTTCAGAAAGCCGTCCGGCAG
>ML784905.1:479503-497755 GCA_009831015.1 Picea engelmannii | reverse complement strand
GCTCAAGACCATACCTCCCTAGCTAGGAGGGAGTGTTAATATTATGGTAGCTTCGGGAGGTATGAACCTCTATTATGACCTATGACGAGATTAGAATCCTTCGGAAGGAAGCAAAGAATTGAAGGAAACCCTAGACAAGTTGTCCGCTGAACAAATATATTTATATTGAATTTATTGATGCCCAGAAGGAGAAGTCGGCCCAGTTAGACTGGCCAGGTCGGCCCCAGTTAGACTGGCCAGTCCACTATAAATACAGGGCGCCAGTTTAATTATTTGTCATCTCAGCAGTTGCAGACAGAGCAATATCTGCGTAGGCAGCAGCAGTTTGGTGTGCAAGTTTTATGGGAAAGCTGGAAGAGTGGTGCGCTAGCTTCTGGGTGGGATCATCTGTTCAGTTTAGTTTCTATTCTTTTGCTTGGTGCATTTAGCCTCTCTTGGCTATAGATTGCAGCCAGAATTCTCTTCTCGGTCAAGGTCAAGGTGCTCGGAGGGTGGCTTAAGGCCTGTGGTTGGGTGACGAGGGTATCGTCAATGGTTA
The DNA here is from genome assembly GCA_009831015.1 of Picea engelmannii. Lineage (NCBI taxonomy): Eukaryota > Viridiplantae > Streptophyta > Pinopsida > Pinales > Pinaceae > Picea > Picea engelmannii. Next base: position 497,217 of record ML784905.1, on the reverse strand, counting down.
AACGAGCACAATCCTCTATATTCTAACAGTACGGAACTTAGCTCATCGTCCATTCATGGCTGCATGATGGAAAAGATGTTGTAATATGTTACAACTATGATAATGTGCTCCCACTTCTTGGGAGGGGAAGAAATATACAGCCCCCCCCCCCATTTGTCTCATATAAACCCTCATTAAACATAGCTTCGTGGTTGGCTTGTGCATCGGCCTCCCAATTTTTCTTTTGCAAAACTTGGAAGAAGTATACCTACTCGAAGTCTTGGATCAAAGTGATGATCCTCTAGGTGAGTTTGGGGAGTTCAAAGTTTTGAAGAGAGATTTGGTGGTATAGTGACCTTAAATTTATTGTTGAATCCTTGACCACTGTCACTTGTCATACTCCTTTCTCTTTAGAGCAATGAAGCATTGATATACTCCTTTCTCTTTAGAGCAATGAAGCGTTTATATATTGCCATTGCTTCTGCATCATTGTTGGTTGCTTTTCCTAATCCCCAAGCATACTCTATTTCCTTTTTTCTTTCGGGATCATAGATGACCTCCCCACACCTGCCGCCCCTTTTGAAGATACAATACTTGAATGATGATATTAAAATTTAATAAATCAACTTTACTACAACCTTGTTGAGAAGCTAGTGCCAAATTCTGCCGTAAGTGGTTTTAATTAGCAGCTCAGACAAATACTCCCATATATATATATATATATATATATATATATATATATATGTTTTGTAACCGTCTCTTTGACTTATTATTATGAATGATAGGGTTCTCTTTTCTTGGTTATTAGGTTTCTTCTTTTGAACTGTTGGGCCTTCTCTTCAGTCTTTGGTAACCGTCTCTTTGACTTATTATTATGAATGATAGGGTTCTCTTTTCTTGGTTATTAGGTTTCTTCTTTTGAACTGTTTGGCCTTCTCTTCAGTCTTTGGGGTTCCCTTTAATATCTATTTGGTTTCTTCCTTGTATATACACGTGAAAATATTTTACATTTTAAGACGTATGGAAAACAGAAAGCATAGAGTTTTCTGATCCCCGAATGGTGGAAAAAATTATGTTGCAGATTTCTTAATGAAATTGGTATTATTTCGTCTAAATTCTGAGTTTCAATTCTGTGTGCTTGCTTGAATTTAGCCTAGATTCCACATTTGTGGAATTCAGATTATTCATACTCAAAGACACTGAATTTGAAATAATTTCTTGGATATATTTGTCTCATTTTTTATACAATGTAAGCAAGTAAGCTTGCCATATTACCATACTTTTATTGACAATGGAGTTTCCTTARATCCTTTTTKGCTCTTAAAAGAGYAGTCGCTCGTGTAAAATTTCRGGTCCAGTAGCATATGGAAATTGAAATTTGGTGATTTTATCTTTTAGATGAAATTTAAAGGCAATCTCGTGTGTAACTTGTCAGTAGTATTCACAAGAGAGAGCATAAAGACCTGAAATATATGTCTTTGAATAATATTAGCAATTTGCGTTTGATTCTCCTTGAGTGCCTGAATATATTGTTTCCTTGTTTTCGAACTGAATTGGATGAATAATTTGGTATTTGAAGGATTTTTCCACTATAATAAACATGGTACATTCCATTATAATGCAATATTGCTAGTTGATTTTATTTGAGATGATATCTTATGACTTTTTGTTGATGATGGGATGATAGGATAGAGTTACCTGTCAAGCTTCCTCTGTTGGGAGAGCAAACATGGGAAATTTGGATTTGTTCTTTTAATACACCAATGTTACCTGGCAAAACACGTTCAATTGTTTGCAGTGCTCGAAACTTCTTCCGCTTTACGATGCCAGGACCTGCATGGTGGCAAGTACGCATCTAGTAAATAGTATCTCTTTCTGATAAATTTATGAAATATGCATGCAATAATTCTCTTTCTGATAAAAGTGATGATGCTCGTTAAATATTTGTACTGAACATGAAAAAAATTGTTGTTTTACACCTAAATCATTTAGCTAGGACTTGTTAGTGGTGATAGTTAGTCTTCCTTTTGGTTTGTTTTTTTGGCAAATGCCCAGTTGTTAAGGAAGTAGGCTCTATCCTTCAGCTTAGATGCTGGGGTGGTTTGTTTTTTTGGTAAATGCCCCGTTGTTAAGGAAGTAGTCTCTATCCTTTGGCTTAGATTCTGGGGAGGGCTATCTATTCTGTCAAAATCAAAATCACCCAGGATTTGCACCTCACAAGATAACACATCATTGGTTGCATTTATACGACAGTGGATTCTTGGGGGATTGAACCTGAGTCTTTGTTAAGAAAGCTCACTTAATTTACAACTTGACCATGGCGCACTTGATGTTTTCATGCCTTTTCTATTGTTGAGCTGATCTGTTGGATTTGGATGCACATGTGTACTGTGTCTGTGTGGGACATCCAAAGTTCAAACATGCCTTTTTAAGCTTTTAGTATGGAAAGGCAATGTTTCACTCAAGTACAAGCACAATCTTGAGAGACTTCAAATAGTGTTAACAATAACCATATAAATATCGCAGGGTCATGTTCATATAGTTTGTCAATTATTAAATAGTCATGTCAAAATAGTTTGTAAAATATGACAATGTTGTAAATGTTTCATGTACGGTTATTCATTGGAAACAATTATCTTTATGTCTACCGACAAGCATGACTTGAATTCATAGATAAATGTGATACTGGTCATTTGTATGGTGATTTCTACATCAGTGAATTGCAATCTTTGGTATGTAATGTTCCCAAACAGATTTGCTTGGAACATTTAAGGTTTTTTATGTTTTCTGGTTGTGGTATTTTGTCAAACAGTTTGCTGATTTAGTCTTCTTGGGTTGCGCTGGGGTTTATGATGATGATTGTTGTAGAGTTTACAGCAAATAAATGATAGAGATACAGCAATGACATATACTCAACAAGATGCAATACATGTAACACAAGAAATAGCCACAAATACCTCAGATCTGAGTTTTATTGAAGTATATAGCTGACCTCATACAATAGTAGAGCAGATCTGGAATACATATGAATAGTATGGATGTTGTGGCTGTAGAACCCTCCAAGATACAAACAAGAGAATGATATGAGTCCCCTTGTACCTCCAATGGCTGCATACAAGAGATCTGATGAAGTGGAAGTATTTCCCTTATTCAATCTGGTGAATAGCTGAGTAGAGTTGCACCCTCCCTGACTTGGTGCACACCCTAGAGACTTGGATCTGATGTGTTGGTCTCCAATCCTCAAGAGAATGGAAGCAATCCTGTAGATATGAAGGAGATGTGGTCATGAAGAGATCTCTTGGTAGTCACCTGCAAAGCTGAACCCTCCCACACAATAACTCCAAAGAAATTGCACCCTCCTTCAGGAAATTCGCCCAATTAGAGAGAATAGTGAATATGGCATGCAATCCCTCAATAGAACGATGAAAAGAGGCACAAGGGTGTTGGAAAACCCTCTGAGAATGGTCTTGGCATCAGATATAACACTCCTAGGCCAAATCGAATCACCTCCTCTTCCACGGTGCGCCCCCCTGTTGACCCCAAAATCTCACCCTTGAGATTTGGATGGTCAAAGGGCCAGTTTATACTTCCAGGCTGACATTCAAAGGTTATTCTTGATAGCACAGGACCATCATTCAGAGGTTTTCCAAGCACATTGATCCTTGTTTTGGTCAGTTGGGGGATGGTTTCTTACATGAGATGAGTTCATAGATTGTTTCAGTGATTTCCGAGTTATTACAGGATGAGGTTTCAGTTCCAGGTTTGAGTATGAGAGATTTACAGCATTATGGGACACTTCTTGCCCATGAGGATCTTATTGACCCCTCACATCAGTTATTTGACAACATATTCTTACTCTTTGTCAAATTATGCTTCCAATGAGTATAAACTTGATGGTATTTGGACAACTTTGCTTTTTGGTGATGAGGTGGCACATGTGATGATGTGGCAGGTTGAGGTGGCGACCCATGTGGGGCCCACACGCTTAAATATGGGCCTTTTTCCTCCTAAAACTGGGTCCACTAAGTCACCCAACACTTGCTAAATTAAAACTGGACAAAGTAAAGAAGTTTCCCAAAGTCATAAAGCGTCTTAAAACCAGTCAAAAGTCAAACTGGGCAAGTTGTCTACTTTCTGCTTTCAGCTTTTAGCTTTATCTTTTTCCCTTTTCCCAGTGTTCCCCTTTTTCTGCTTTAGCTTTCCACTTTTTCCTTTATTCCTTTTTCCTTCTCCTCTTTCACTCATGCGACCTAACTTTCCCTCATTCCATTAACCTAAGCAACCTATTTCTCTCCATGAGGTTCACCCTTCCTACCCTTTTGGCCATAAATTCTTCATACCTAACCAATTTTGACCCATTCAACCTCCATTCTTCTCCAGATAACCCCCAGATTTGACCAGAAGGCTTTGGAAAAGTTCGCTCAGCTAGTTTTAGCAGGTATTCTTACAGTGACACATGGCAGGTGGACAAATTTACACTTGGGCGAGGAATATTTTCTAGCTTTTTGCCCAGTTTGGAAACATCAAGGCGAATTCTTCATGCATTTGGCTATATATGCAACATTCTTCCATAGTTGACAGGTTGATCACTCTATTGCAGGAGCGTTACTACTCTTTCATTCTATTCTATCTCTCATTCTAGCTTTGGATTCTCCGTTTCTTGGAGATCATTGTAGCAGTTCTTGGCTCTTCTCTGTGATGGAGCCATTCCTTTGATTTGACATGAATAAAGAGTCTTATGTGTTGATTTTGGCCTAGATTCTTGTTGTTGCATTGGATTTCTAACTAATTGCATGTGTTTGAAGCTCATCCTTCATCGAGGGTCGATTTGGCACCTTTGAAGCACTCTTCCTTGATTTACTATCTTTTTGCATTCTAATGGTTCGCTTTGCTTAGGGTTTTCCACCAAAATTCATCTAAAATCAATTTTCATGCAAGTTTTGGGTGAGGTTATCTAACCCTCATCCCAGAACCATCTTGTACTTTTTTGATTTGTGTTTTGTAAGTCAAATCTCATTCATCAAGCAACATCCCCTAGGGTAGCCTCCCTGTGGTTAGCATGCAGTAGCCCAAAACGAGAGGGGTGACATCAATTGTGACCTTAGGATCCACCCCTAAATTAAGCCTAGTTTGATTCCTTCAATCTACAACTGACCTAATGCCTAGGGTGTTGGATTTAGCCTTAACAAATTGGCGTCGTTGTTGGGGAAGAAGTTCTAAGCCCTGGTAGACGACATTCTGGTGAGTTTAGTTCACTTGGCGACTCCATGCAGATCTAAAGCAACTCCGTTGAGGACCTTACGCAGATCAACCCTTTTAAACCCAACCCTACAGATCCTTGTTGCAGATTCACATCTTTCCTTATCTTTATCATCTGCGCAAACCCTACTTCCTCCTACCTCTGTTGCATAAGTGAACCCTTTGCTTTTACTAGTTTTCCCTATGGAAGGAGTAAACCAACCTAGGGTTTCCTTCACGCTCAACCTGTATGCACCCTTGAATTTGGCCAATGTAGCAAATCACTGCATAATCACACATCAAAGCTTTCTTGGAGTATCTAGAAAACATAGGCGTGACTGAAGAAGATGTCATCATGAGGCTTTTTGCGTAGTCACTGACTTTGGATGCAAGAGATTGGTACAAAGCGCTTGCAACAAATGGTTGGACTACTTTTCATGATAGATTCATGGACAAATGGTCTCACAAACATGCTAATGCTTTTCTCCTTAAATCTTTTTCCTTGATTAAGAAAGATGAAAATGGATCAATGGAAGAATTTAATTTGCGTTTTATGAAAGCATATTATAATATTCCACATACTGTTAGACCTAATCCCGCTAGTGCGTTAATCTTTTATATTGAACGATTTGATGGATTATTTGGTGTTTTCTTGAAACAGAAGGAACCACATGATCTTGAAGGCGCTTTCAAAGAATCCCTCAAGATGGAGAAGCATTTCGTCACTGCAAATCAGGCCAAGGTTTCATTGCAAGAGTTGCTAGATCCACAAGGCCGAAAAGTATCTCAGACCCCTTCTCCACCTCTCGCCTAGCCTCCTCTAGAACTCAAGAAAGAACCCAAGAAAGAGGAGGATGACTTATCCAACAATCCCCAAGTTGTGAGCCCGCTGCAAGATCTTGTCCAGAAGCTTAATGTCCAAGATAACCCTCCCATCCACCTGCTTCATCCCAAAGGACTTTCAATCAACAGAGGAGAAACTTTCAGGCCCATAGGAATTTTGAAAACCCTAAAAATCCCAATCTAGCTCCAAGAGCAAACTTTGTAGGGAAAAACTCACTTTTCTCCAGCCCATACTGTAGAGCTTGTGACATGCCTCACCATGAGGATACTTGCTAGCTCTTTGCCCAATATGCATGTGTCTTCCTAGGGTCAAATAGTCATGAGGACCACATGGTCAACATGACGGGAGAGCTCCATGAGGAGTTGGAGTACTCTTGAGAGCACCCGTATGCATCCTCATCATAAATCCAATCTCACAACAAAGGTGTCTTTCAGATTGATTCTTCCTTTCACTAGGAGGCCAGGTCCACTTTAGATTCACTTGCTGCATGGATTTCTAGGAGAGAGGAAATCCAAAGAGCTAAGGAGGTGCACATGGCTAGGTTAGAAGAGCTCCAAAGACAGTACGTTCGAAGGAACAACGCCAAATATCCCTAGACTTCCAGGGAGCCTTCCTCATCAAACCGACATACAAATCAAGCCAAAAATGCTCTCTTACCAACTCCATAGGGTCCCAACCGAAATGTCCCCTCTTTCTTTGACCAAAATAGAAGTGGGTAGCCAACAAAGAATGTTTCCAGTAGCGGTACAACCACAAATCAGCAAGCTGCCCAAGGTAAATCTGCCACAAATCAACAAACTGTCCAAGGTAAATTTGCTCCAAATCAACAAACAATTCAAGGTAATGTTGTTGCCCCTAATAATGATTTTGCATGTTTTTCTATTGAGGCTGAATTAGCCAAGGTAAAGATCACTATCCCCCTCAAAGAGTTGGCAAAAAACCCTTCTTATCAGCAATCCATTTGAAAATTTATGGGCTGTCCCGCTGTCCCGTAGATGAAGCGAATCTCAATGATAAGATTCCTAAAATCTTCCTAGGTACAAGCAAGTGAGAGAAAAACCACTTGCCTTTTTTCATTTCATACAGGTTAATGGTTTAATTTTGAGGAATTGCATGCTTGATTCGGGTGCTTCAACTAACATTATGACATTAGAAGTAATGAATCAGTTAGGCTTGCAGATTACTAGGCCTTATAAAAATATTAAAGCCATGGATGTTAGAGAAGTTGAATGCCTTGGTATTATCAAAGACTTACAGTTTTTCTTGCTTGCATGTCCACAGAGGCGCGTGGTTATGGATGTGGTGATCATTGACTGCCCTACTCAGTGGGGGATGCTTTTGTCTTGTAAATGGTGCACAGATGTGGGGGAAACCCTGCAAATGGATTTGACTTATGCTGACATACCGATGAAGGAAAACATAAAGATCCGTATCTTCAGATAACAGAAGATGCTCCACAATGTGGAGGAGCCAAAGATAGAAGACAATGACCTTATGTATCCTGACATCAAGGAACTCGAGGCTGAGGAGGGGGATCTAGGTAACTACATACTTACGGATGATGTAGATCCCCCTATTCCTGTTGTCCCAGAGTACGAGCCAAATCAGGTATGGCTCATGCAGTTTGATAGTTCTAGTTCTTACATTGCAGTTGGCATAGGTATATTTTTCACTGCACCTAATGGTATGATTTATCCATTCTCTTATCACTTAGAGTTTCCATGCACTAACAATATGGCCGAGTATGAGGCTCTTTTGCTCGATTTAAAGAAAGCGAGGAAAATGGGGGTGAAATCCATCAGAGTTGAAGGAGATTCCGAGCTGATTGTGAAACAGGTACGCAAGGAATGCGAAGCAAGACATCCGCGTATGAGAAGGTACAGGAACGCGATATGTGATGAGATTGAGTTATTTGATGCCTTTAATATTTCTCATATTAATAGAGAGATAAATAGGGAGGCTGATTCCCTTACTAGGCCAACCACTTTGTTTGACTCCACTCTCGCTAATCCCTACATCCGACATCTAGTTGAGTTATCTTTTCGCCCGCATGTTCCTGATAACATTACTGCTATGCAAGTCTTTGATGATGAAGAGCAAATTTTAAATTTTATGCATTGGGAGAAATATTTTTCTGATTGTTTGATTGATGAGGTGCAGGATGGGAAGCAAATTTCGTTGATTCAGTTGAGATCTAATCATATACATGTTGGTTTAGTTCCTCTTGAGAATATGTTTGATAGATTAGATAGGTTTTTGAATAAAATAAAGAAAACTGATACAACTGATGTTTCCTTGTAGGTTGAGGACATAAATGTGGGTTCTGAGGACTCTCCTCGCTACATCAAGATAGGTAAAGCATGCACAAAGAAAGAACGAAGAGAGATCATCGGTTTGGTCCATGAGTACAAGGATGTATTCGCTTGGTCATATGATGAGTTGAAAACTTTTGACCAGAATGTCCTTAACCATGAGATCCCTCTCCGAGCAGATGCCAAACCATTCAGACAAAGACTTAGATTCATAAACCCCAAAGTTGCCCCGACCATTTAGAAGGAGCTGCAAAATCTATATGAAGCAAAAATCATTGAGCAGATCAGGTATTCTGAATGGATATCAAACATTGTAGCACTGAGGAAGAAGAACGGGGAGATTAGAGTATGCATTGATTTCAGGAACCTGAATAGGGCATGCTTAAAAGACAACTATCCTTTACCTAGCATGGACCACTTATTGCAGACGGTTACAGGCTCATAGATGATGTCCATGCTTGATGGATTTTCAGGTTACAACTAGGTTGCACTGGCCAGGAAGGATCGCCACAAAACTGCCTTTGTTACTCCATGGGGCACTCACTCTTATATCAGGATGCCTTTTGGCCTGATAAACGCTGGTGCAACATTCCAATGAGCTATGGATCATGCATTTAAAGATTTTTTATTTAAATTCATAGTTGTTTATCAAGATGATATAACTGTGTATTCTAAAAAGAGGTTTGATCATATCTCTCATTTGCGTGCTACATTTGACAGGTGCAAGAAATTGGGCATTTCACTCAACCCCAATAAGTCTTTCATGGGTGTGTTTGAGGCCAAACTGTTGGGCCACATTGTTTCAAAAGAGGGAGTGCAAATTCATACTGAAAGGATCAGTGGTATACAGGAAGTTCCTTTGCCTAGTACTATAAAAGGTATTCAATCTTTTCTTGGGTGAGTAAACTTCATGCACAGATTTACCCCCAAATTTGCAGAGATTGTAAAGCCTATCACATATATGTTGAGGAAGGGGTATGACATGGTTTGGAGAGAGGAAGGGGAGCAAGCTTTCGAGAGCATCAAACATGCTCTTTCTCACTCTCCTACTTTAGCTAGTCCTGATTATGCACGTGATTTTCAGATATTTTCCTTTGCATCAGATCAGACTATTGCTTGTGTTTTATTGCAGAAAAACACAGATGGGCATGAGCAACCGATTGCATATATGAGCATTCCTTGCAGGGATCTAAGCTCAAATACAAGCCCATGGAGAAACATGCCTATGCTATGGTCAAAGGGTTGGCAAATTTCAAGCCCTATTTTTGGAACTCACACATTGTAGCATACATCCCTTTTCATGAAGTCAAAGATATATTGGCTCAAAAGGAGTGTTTAGGAAAGAGAGGGTTGTGGGTGACCAAAATACAAGAGTATGACCAGGGATGATTTTAAGGATGGAAATTTATTTTAAAATGTAGAAACCTTGGCGAATCTTACTAATCCTTCATATGCCAACTATAAATGATTGGCGATATTTTTGTAAAAATATTCAAATTCCTAAGGATTTTATATAGTTTTTATAAAATTTTGGCGATTTTTGAGGTAAGATAATTTTATTCTATAGAATTTGGGCAAATCGTTTTTAAAATGGTGAATCTCGTTTTTGGAAAAACCATGGAAAATTAGCCCATGAGTGAAATTTAGCCCCTAAAATCATCCGTGAGTATGACCTCGAGGTAAAAATTACTAAAACTATTAAAGGCCAAGGATTAGTTGCACTGATGACTAAGAAGGACTTGGGACCTGAGGTAATTGATTTGGTAAATTTTATTTCTGATGATTTACAAGTTTTTGATTAGTATCGTGACATTATCTTTTACTTGCAAAAATTTTAATGTCCTTCTAACTTCAGTAAGACGCAGAAGCGATCTTTGCAGCTCCATGTTGTCAAGTATTGTCTTTGGTAGGGTCGCTTGGGATGGAGGAACCCTCATGGGCTGATTTTGAGATGTGTTTTACTGCATAAGACACATCAGATCATGACTGAGTTGCATGCGGGGGTATGTGGTGGTCATTTCTTTGGTAGGACCACCACCCATAAGATTATGCATGCCAGATACTATTGGTCGACTCTATTAAGAGATACTCATACTTTCATCAGTGCGTGCGAGTCGTGTCTGAGGTTTGAGGGCTAGCAGAGAATGCCAACCCTGCCCTTAGATCCAGTTGTGATAGAGGCCCCTTTCCAGCAGTGGGGCTTGGACTTTATTGGACAGGTTCCACAAGTTTCTAGTGTTGGCCATTCTTGGATATTGGCAGCTACTGATTACTTCACCAGATGGCTGGAAGCCATTCCGCTCAGGACATCATCCTCTGCTGCTATTATTCGATTCATGGAGGAGAATATCGTCACCCAATTCAGAGTTCTGAGGAAGATTACGACTGACAACGCCAGTGTATTCAGATCAATTGAGTTGGTGGTTTTTTGCTTGAGGTTTGGTATCACTCTAGCCCATTCGGCTAACTACTACGGACAGGGTAATGGACTGGCATAGCCCTCCAACAAGAACTTGATAAGGATAATTAGAAGAACAGTCAGAGAAAGCAATAGGGCTTGGGATAGCAGCCTCAAGTATGCATTGTGGGTCGATAGAGTGACAAAGAAGAAGTCAACTGGTAAGGCACCCTTCGAGTTGGTCTATGGTGTTGATGTAGTCCTACCAGTGAACTTGATGATTCCAGTCCACAAGCTGATTAGAGAGTTCACTACAGATGATGAGGCCTTGCATGGTCGATTTGATGATCTAGTTCAGCTTGAGGAGGATAGATCAAAGGCTTTGACACATTTCATTGATCATCAGAGACAGGTAAAGAAAGCCTTTGATAAGAGAGCTAAAGGAAAAGTGTTCCATGTTGGTGATTTGGTCTTGCTGTGGGACAAGAGAAGGGAGAAATCAGGAGACCACAATAAGTTTGATAGTTTATGGTTGGGTCCATTTAGTGTCCATGCTTCAAGGGGGCCCAACACCTTTCAGCTTGCCGATTTGGATGGTGATGTCATGCAACTGCCTGTCAATGGGCAATGTCTTAAACTCTTTTTTCAATGAAGGGTTTAAATCCTTCAACATTTTGGGTACTTGCGGGCATTAGTTTAGATGTTTTTCTTTATTCCATTCGATCACTTTTCTTTGCTTAGCATAGATTCCTTTTCTGCTTTCCAGTTTTCAGTCTAGACTAGATTCGCTGGCTCACTTTCCCTTTGCCAACATGTTGTTTGAGTTGTGTTAGATTAGGACATTTCATTGCTTTTTTCCTGCTTTCTAAGACCCGCTTTTCTAGAGATTTTGTGCTTTTCATAAGCCTTTTTCTACTTGTCAATGGCCTCATGCCAAATGTTTGTGTCAGCCTAGATTGCTAGTTTGGATGAGGGGTCCTTTTTCATCACCTGAGCACAGAGTTTAGGGGGGTAGGATGAAAGACATGGGTGATTGTGTCCATCTTTTCATCATTGCTTCATTGAGTTTTACCATCTTATAGAGTCCCCTCATCCGGCATAGGGATATGATACCGATTTTGAGTTGTTTGATCCACCACACATTTTGATTCACTTTGTTCACTTCGCATTGGGGGAGGAGAGTCATCATTGCTCCTTGTTCAGTAGGTTGCCTTGTATCGACATCGACAACCAGGGAGTGTTGAACACCTTAATGGCTGCAAGCCTCATTATCAGTTGTTTCACACTTGACATGGATGAGTATCATTGGGCCTTGATCATGTGACTCTTGTCAAGATTCGACTCCAAATCATTTTTCATTATGACAGAGTGTGTTCGTGCCTTAGGCCATGTTTCCGCCTTATACACACCTGGGCTATCGTGGAAGAAATCTTCAATCCACTTGGTGTGTCCTTGGGGGCAAGTTTCGAGTCAAGGTGTTGTCACCTGATCCTCAACTCCTCCGTCTAGGCCAACTCCTAGCGAAGCCAAGGGGGGTAGTCCCTAACAAAATACTAAGGCTCTTTTAAACTAAGAATAAACAAAACGAACTACTTTTAGGAGTTTATTGCAAAAATAAAACAAAGGCATTCAACACTTATCATTCATCATTTGAGATAATTATATATAAATCATTTGTCCATAAGCATGCATATATCAAGTAGGATACAAGATTTGCAAGATTAACGAAATTAGTTAGACAATTGCATGAATGAAGTAAATTGCTCACATACATAAAGATAAACCAAGAGTACTGGTGCCTTAAAAGGATTTGTGGGCAATTGTTGATCGTGTGTTTTATTAAGGTAAATTAAAGGTAGATTAATGAGAAAATTTTATTTGCATGAAAGGTAAATGTTCGTCTAAACTAGATGTGGTCCTTTAGAAAGGGTCCCTAAAGTGGAGGTTGAGCAATGCCGAAGATCCAATAGGGAAACCCTTTGATTTTACACACAAGCTCAAGAAAATGTGGGGGGATCCGACAGGGAGAACCTGGATCTCAAAGTTCCCGCCAGATAACCTCACAGATTCTCTTACGTTTCCACTAAAGTGAAAATTCCTTTAGGATTTCCCTAATTAAACTACAATCAAGACTTATTTTAGCTTTGCACAATTGAAAAGAGATAGACTTTGAAGACTCCTTGTAACTGAAATGAAACCTTGCAAGATACTCGAAACTGGAAAGAGTTTTGCAAGAAACTTGAAAAAATTAGAACTTGCAAAAAACTATTATTGATAGCAGAAAACAAGCTCTAAACATGCATAAAGATTGAAAGTAAATTTTTAAACATGCATGTGAAATATGAGTGTTATGTGTGTTAGATTAGCTTATGCTTGTATGTGTGTTTAAGATTAAAAGATGAAACTTGCACATAAAGAAAGTAAAGCCAAACACACGACACATAAATCCTCCTAATGGGGATGGAGAAACTGGGCTTAAATGGCCCGCTTTTATTGATCCTATTACAATGAGAACTAAGTTCTTTTTTTCTCTCTTTTAGAACTTTTTGGATCCTTATAAGTTTTGGATCTATGGATTACAAGAAACTTGAAAAGACAAATTATTTCTTGATGAAGTAGGAGGCTCCCGGATGCTCCAAAAACCTTGATTTCGCCAAAATCGACGGAATCTCCTTTTGGCTGTCCAATGTCCTGCAAAACACAGCAAGCAAAATACCCCAAAAGATGCCCAAAATTACTTTGGGACGGCTTGGGGGGTACGTCAAATCTTATAGAAAAGTGCAGAAAAGAAAGGAAACTAACTAGTAACTAGCAAACTGATATTTTTTGGGAAATTTTCAGACTGTAACAACTAATTTAGGACAGCAAAGTAAGGAACTTTTAATTTGCCAAATCTTGAAATGAAAAAGCACAAAGAATGACTACACTTTTAGCTTTAAAAAAAAAGAATTGAAACTAGCTAAAAATGCCTAGAACCTTTGCCAAATCTACCCTTTTTTGAAATATGAAACTATAAGCAATTAGTAGATTTAGAAAAGTACACATGCAAAGTAAATAATAACTTTAATATCAGATTTGCTCTTTGCATGCAAGCAACCAAGTAACCGAAAAACCTTTTTTTTTAAAGAATTTTTAGAAAGGAGAAAGAGAGAAGCTTGAAATGCTTGGAACCCTTGAACAATGGAGTCACTTTGATGGCAAGACAAGAATGAGAAGGTTGTCCAACTCCTTGAAGAATGAAGGATGCAAGCAAACTCCTTCACTTCTTCTAGATGAGGTAATCCTGTCTATTTCACAAAAAACCCCTTGCAATAAACTTGTTAAATAAAGGTGTTACCTACACACAAGACTTAAAATAACACATTAGTTTTAGCATAAACGTCACATGCATATTCAATCTTAAATGTAAATAATCAATAGAATTGAAATACAAACTAATTAACAATTCTATTCAATTTGAATAACAATATTCCTCTATATTGACCAATAATAACAAGATATAAAGCAATGCATGAAACTAGATCGCCTCATATGAACCACATTCATCAAAATGAGAACCGCACCACCATAGATTTGAACTCCAAAGACTTTTTATTCCATAGCACGAGAAAATATTACAATGATGTACAAGCTCGCCCAAACTCCCACCTTCTTATGGGAGGAGGGTAGCCTTGTTTATATAGCAAACGGGGTGATACTTCCAAGAGAGATGCACATAGGTTAAGGGGGAGATGCGCATGAGCTAAGGGTAGTGGCACACTAGTGAGGTGGGAGATGTGTGGACTGTAGAGGTATGAGGGAGTGAAGTGAGGGTGAGTGGGAGTGATGTGAGGTGAAACTTGAGTAAGTGGGAGTGTGAGGGCGAGTGGTATCTTTGGGATGTGCGCCATCCCTTCTAAGTGTGCCAACTATGTAAGTGGGGTCAAGTCCCTTCATTGGGATCTCCTCCACGCCTATGTCACTCTAGTTGAAGTCGCCTCCCTCTTTACTAAACTCGCCCAAGCCTCTAGTTGACTGGGGACAAGGAAAAAACATGTTTCTGACAAGTTCCCCAGTTTCCCTAAAAAATAGGGAATTTAATTAAATGACCAATTTTCCGTAATTTTTGAGACAAATTCATTTTTTAGTGATAATAATCACTTTTTTGTCTCGACAGAAGGGAAATAGGGGTTTACATGGTACTCTGGACTAGAAAACGAGCATAAATATAGCATTTGACAATGTTTGATGCCATATTTTTACAACTTATTGACTTACAATTAAAAAAAATCATTTTTGCGGGAATTTTATTATTTCACTAAAACATTTAAAAAAACCTATCAAACCTAGCCACAACTTCCATATGAATCAATAGATATGATCTAGTATGAACTGATATACATTTAGACACTAGGCATTGGTTATACCATGCCAAGGCCTAACCACCAACACATACTCCAACTTTGGAGTCACTCTCTAAGTGAAAAAACTTAGAAATTATTAATCGCCCACTAAGGCAGGCAAAAAATAATTAACAAGTGAAAAAAACACTCTAGAGTACATGCTCGTACCGAGGTCTTAGGTGGCCAATAGCCTTTTACAATATTTCATACTCAAGTCATTTATTACAATGTCCCCGAAGGGATGGAAATGCGAAAAAATGTGGTCTTTTGAAAGACCTGTTGAACTCTGAACTCTGACTTATGAGCATCTGTCTGCTCAGTCTTTGGCGGCTCAACTTCAATTCAGCTAGTGCAAACCGGTGGATAACAGGCCCCATTGTCATCATTGGTGGGTGACCTTCGCACTTAGCAGGGGCTTACCTTATTGGCCTCTGACTAAGTGACTGCCTCTTTGTGTCGACATCAACACATATACCACATAGAGTAGTGAATTGGTTGGCGAGTGGCAGCAGTTTCAGAGTGTAGCAACTGTCAGATCAGATTTTCCATTTCATGTGATTTTTAGAGGTATTCTGGTTTGAGTTTCATTGTTTGTCAAGCTGGACTACATGGCCCAATGGACCAATTACTGGTATCAGTAAGCAGGTTTTATGATTATTAGTTTGACTCCGTTGGCATCATTTTTTCGGCATCATTGGCATCAGATGGTTTTAGTTGCAGACATGAGTTCTAGGTTCTCGAGACCCGCAGGGGGTCCCGCCCCTTGAGTCGCCATTTGTTGACCCCAAAATCTCACCCTTAAGATTTGGATGGTCAAAGGGCTAGTCTATCTTTCAGGTTGACATTCAGAGGTTATTCCTGATAGCACAGGATCGTTTTTCAGAGGTTTTCCAAGCACATTGATTATTGTTTCGGTTAGTTAGAGGATGGATTCTTACATGAGATGAGTTCAGAGCTCGTTTCAGTGATTTCCGAGTTATTACAGGATGAGGTTTCAGTTCCAGGTTTGAGTATGAGAGATTTGCAGCATTATGGTGTTGGATTACTGAGAGGGGGGGTGAATCAGTAATAGCGTAATTATAATTATTTTTCTTCAAATGTTATATCAATGTAGAATTATTATCCAATAATGAGCAGTAGAAAATAAACAATCACACACATACACAGTACACCAATGTTTTATGTGGAAACCCAAATCGGGAGAAAACCATGGAATGTTTTTTCTTATATGTCTTGAAGAATTACATTCATTGGAAACATCAACTTCCTTTGTTTTCCAGCTGCAACTGGAAGGAGGCTCCAACCCCCTAGTTTCTCAGGCTACAACCTGAGGGAAGCTCCAACTCCCCATTTCTCTGGCTACAACCAGAAGGAGGCTGCAACCCCCAATGTTCTCCGGCTACAACCACCTATCCTTGCCTCGTCCTGCCACCCTGAAGTAGAAGTAGAATGATGGAACCACTGTCACACTATCAATGTGAGATATACCGCTGTAAACCTGTACCAATAAATCTGAACCATGCATCAACCATGCATCAACCTGTACCTCAACCTGTAATTAACCTGTACCATAAACAAGTGCATCAACCATGTACCAAGTATGTACTAATCATGTGTTAACTACTCATCAACTATGACTCATCAATATGTACCAACATCATCAACTATACACCTCATGTATGTGCGCCAACTCATCAACTACTTGTCTCAACCATGTACTCAACATGTACCGCAACCAAAAAGCCCTCATCAATTTCATTATCCAAATTTGATTTGTAGCTCTGTAATAGACCTGGTGTATATGATAACATTCCTGCAAACCTTCCTTAACTTTAAAAACAAGAGACTAGCATTTCCATCAAACTTTTCTTTAGTCTCACATGCCTAGTTTTGGATTAGTCAACAACCCTAACTTGAAGTGATCATAACTTTGAACCTGTAATGTATAAAGATATGAAACCGATACACCATGTTCTTCAGTGTGTTTTATGCAATTCCTCCAAGTGTCACTACTTGGAACCTCTCAAAAAAGGCGTTATAGCAAAAATGACATACCTTGCTGAATTCTGACTTATTCTAGAGAGCGACCTTATAGAGCTTGCCCCGCACAAATATTTGATGAATTCATCTGAAACTGTTACACAACATACTAAAGACTGTACCCTAACCAACACATTTGGTCTCACTGAATTTGGATCTGTTATGAAGAAGTTATGACTTTTTTACCCGAAACACCTGATTTTGACTAGTTTCAGGACTAGCCACAAACCCTATTTTCCACGGAGTGTAACTCCCAAAATACAATGACCCACAAGCTGAATTTTTTACCACAGATAGAAAAAAAGTTATAGCGAAAATGGTGAGATGACCTGTAAATAACATACCTTAGAAAGAACCATCAAAAGAATTTATCCTTCTTTGCATTTCGGCCTTCTTTTCTTCACCTTCACTCAGAATTCCGGTTTAGATATCCTTGGTTACCTCAGACACATATAGATATTCAATATGCTCAAGTGTGATTCAAATGAGAGAGCCTTGCCTCTTATTTATACTCTCCAAGT
>ML784905.1:455885-465992 GCA_009831015.1 Picea engelmannii | reverse complement strand
CATTATATCGAATTTCACCATTCGCCATACAATATATACAATGTTTTTAGGTATTTCGTAGATACCAAAACCCTAATCCCTTAATCCGGGATTAATTTACAAATCCGCTAAAAATAGAAAAAACCGCCTCAAAAAAAAATTCGGGGCGCTGCCCCGAACCCCGTCAATCTCGGGCTATCGCCCGTTGCCGAATGTTGCACATAACCAGGGGAGGGCATACCTACCCCCCTAGGAAAGCGCCCGACGCACACGACATAGCTCTAGGTGAAGGGATTGTCAGACGCAATTGTCGTATCTGACGCGTCCACACACAAACACATGCAAAGAATATAACACACACCCAACAATGATGAGACCCCCTTTCTCTCAACCATGCAACTGAGAGCCATTACCCTGTCTTGATGACCAGATGATGGTAATGTCATACCACTAGATATTCATGGACATGATAGGCCGGCTCGTGATAAGATCTCCTATCCTTCAACTAACCTTTTAAGCATTCTTTATCATATTTTATTGTGGGTCCCCCTTTACTCAAAGATAAGCGTTTCATTGCTTTCTTGGGTGATCCCTGGGCGAAGCATATAGAAGGTTCATACAAGGCTTTTATCTTTTACACAACATTAATCCCTCTGGGCCTTCAACCCCTTCTTCCCATAGAATGAGGGACCACCCCTTCTTGGCTCAATACCCCCTAAAATCCCAAGAGATAAGGAAATGGGGGGGAAACGGTGATGGAAAGTTGTAAGTATGGTTGGGAACGATACAATGGCTCTTCAAGGGAGTTCCTAGTAGAAAATCCATCCCCAAGGAAGACCACTTACTAGGGCACAATGTCAACCACCAAGGTGAAGCAGGGAAAAAGGCATAGTTTCCAAGCATATATCATGAAATATAGAGAAATCTAAGATACAACATACTCAAATGGCTTAAATATTGAAATGATGCTCACCAAAATACTGACTTGTGCCTCATGGAGCAAGGCCCACTGACTTCCGGAAGCTAGTTGATGTGTTGGATGCCATCTAAAAATCTGCGACCATCTGTGGTGGTGAGAAGGGTATCCATCCGTGCAAAAGGACATTGTTGTTCATGTAGTCTCTCGGCACTCCATATCTGCAACCCGAGGGCCTCAAGACATAATCTCCTTAGTTATCCACAAAATCAGGATAACACTCTAATTTCGAGGCTCCAAAGGCACATTTAGATTGTTTGAGGAAAAGTTGGTGCCGAGAGAGTAGATGGAGGACTTGATCCACATGGGCGAGATGGGATGTCCAAGTTTTACTATGGATGAGAATATCATCAAAGAAAACTAAGACAAAATGACGAAGAAAAGGACGAAATACATGATTCATGAGACTTTGGAAAGTGGAGGGAGCATTACACAGACTAAAGGGCATTACCAAGAACTCATAGTGACCCTCATGAGTTCTAAATGCAGTTTTTGGAATGTCAGCCTGTTTCGTACGTATCTGGTGGTATCTAGAACAAAGATCAAGTTTGGTGAAGTATTGAACACCTCTCAATTCATCCAATAGGTCATCAGTGATAGGAATAGGGAATTTTTCTTTGATTGTGAGTTTGTTGAGAGCACAAAAATCAAGACACATTCTCCAAGTACCTTCTTTCTTAAGTACCATGACTACAAGAGAAGAATAGGGTCTGGTACTAGGACAAATAACACCTGCTTCGAGTAATTATTGAACAATTTTCTCAATTTCATTCTTCTGAGAAAAGGGATGACGATAAGGGCGAACATTGGGAGGAAGACTGTCCGATATGAAAGGAATGGAATGGAATGATCACGGACACCACGGGAAGGGGAAAGTCCTTGAGGAGTGGTAAAACCAACTTGGTGTTTTGAGAGGATAGATTGGAGGTCGAGATGCACAAAGGGTGTCTCAACGACTTGAATGGAGTGGAGTTGGGAAATAATGTTGGAATGACCTTTTTTGAGGAGCTTTTCCATTCGATGGGAACTGATGATCTCAGGGGAGCTTGTTGTGATGCCTTAGAACTTATACTATTGTCCCTCCTATTGGAATTGCATGGTTAATTCCTTAAATCCCATGAGAATGGGTCTGAGAGTGCGTAACCATTCGACACTGAGAGTGCGTAACCATTCGACACTGAGAACAATGTTAGAACCACCCATATCTATAGCAAACATATGGGATTTCATGTGATACTGACGAATTTGGAGTTGCACATTTTCACAACATCCTCCACATTTCATGGAACCTCCATTTGCAATCATGATTTGAACATTATTGACTACACGAATATCACTGTTGACTTCTTGGGCAATGCAACAATGAATAAAATTATGGGTGTTGTTATCGCACAATTTGTACTTTGATAGAAGGAAAGGTAAAAGGAAAGAAAATTGGTGTAACTTGAGGTTATCCTATCACTTTCACCTCAATAGGATTCCTGTTTCTATTTAGGGTGGTAGGCTCAGGGGAGATGTCCCCGACGACCCGTGGGTTTGAGAAAGGCAAGGTCAAAATGGATAATAAAAGATCCCCTCTCACAAGTCACGACAGATCCGAAAGTTCGGTTTTATAACCAATGAAACGATAATGTATCAAGGTGTACCTGCCCGAAACAAAGCAATAAGAAAATATATATTGCAAGTACAACTTGTTGGTTAACACTTCATAAAACCATAGACTTTCTCAAATAAAACAATTGGATGATAATGATGAAGTAAATAGAAAATTATAACAACAAATATTGATGAGGCATTACTTCACATTAAATTCCTTGAAATGGCTTCAAAATGACTAAGAATCATCAACCATTAAAATCATAATATTGACATTTATTAGAAGCAAACAAGACAATGTATTAATCAACCTTTTCAATTGAGTTTATAAGATTTTAATGCTGCAATTAATGGATGTAGCTTACTTTAGTAACAACAACAATAATGTTAGTAGGTTAGGCTATTCTGGTGTTAGAAATGGTTAGTAGGGAGCTCAAGGAATAAGTTTTGATGGTTGTTTTGATCAATCACTCAAAAGAGGACTTAGACTAGTGCTTTAGGGAAAATGGATTCAATGATGTGGCAACAAATGTTGAAGAGAAATAATGATAGTAGGAGACTCAAAGACAAGAGAGATTGATAGATTGGAGTGTTGGTAACCCAAGGCTCCAATTATCAAACCCTGGGGAAAACTAGCTATTAAGGTGTAGGTAACCCTAGACCTTAGTAGATTTCCTCCCTCTTTAACTCAATGATGGAGCAATGGATACTAAGGTGTTTCCATGGCAAGGCCTTAGTACATGCTTCAAGAAAAATGGCCTCTTGACAAGATCTAGTGGGTGAAGGCTTTTGAAGTTAGGACAATAACATGTGCTAGTCTTCCTAGGGTTTAATCAAACAATTTTATAATATTTTATGTAAATGCAAAATAAATAAGACTATAACCATTCAATTAAGAAGAATTGCAGAAATATCACTTACATACATCAAGAAAATCCCTAGTTGAACACATCCACCAAGAAACTTGCCAAAATACTCCAAATTTAGCCTTCCTCAACAAGTGCGCCTAAAATTTCAGCCAAGAAACCCTAGATAGGGTGCAAATTTCAGTCCTCACAAGTGTGAGTGAAATATGATGAATAATACAAGGGTTTAAACCCTTATTTATACAATACTAATGACCAAAATTAGGTAAAAAAAGGCTGACATGGCCTGTTACACATAATATCCAGTGTTTACATTAAATGTCATAATTAAACTCTAAAACAAGCTGTAAAGGTGATGTCATGCCCTTTTAGGGTGACATTAGGCCCTTTTCGGGCAACATTGGCCTCCTGGAGCAAAACGTTAGGCCTCATTGGGCCTCAGGATCCTGCCACAAGTGCCACTTGGCACACAACTGCCTCCAAAGTATCCAAAATGTTGGGTGATGTTATGGGTGACTTGGGTGATGTCATGGGCCTTCCAAGGCCTACATCATGGTGAAAAGGGAAAAACCCCCTGGGTCCAGGCCTGCCAGGCTATCCCTGGTGGAACGTCCTCCTCTCTCTCTGGTGCAATCCCCTGATCTGTCTCTGCCCCTGGTTGGGGTCTCAACATCCATTTGGTGGGATTCTATCCCTATGGAGGTTCGAACTAATCATCTCCCCATATGTACCTGTCCATTAGGTGTGGCCCTGCAACATGTGAGTGAATGAGGTGGTAAGGGATCTCTGGGCAATGGGTGTCATGATAGCAGGGAAATGTATGGCTTACCTGTGGATGTCTCTAAAGAGGGTGAGATGCACCTTGTCATGGATGCAAATGTTTCCAAGCCCATTCATGCCTTTTTATCTTTTATTCTTATTGCTTTTCTTTCAAAAGGCTAGTTAGGGGACATTGCCCTGGCGTGGTGACCAATGGTGACAATGTTACCCACAAACATTTCACGGAAATGGGAAGGTTGGATCGTGATTAGACCCCCTTTCTCCCAGCTATGCCACCAAGAGCCACTAGCCTCGCGTGGTGACCAACTGAATGGTAGTGTCATACCGCTACATGCCCATGGATCTAATAGGCTGGCTTGTGATGAGACCCTCTATCCTCCAACTAGGTCTTGATTTATTATTTTTATGGGTCCCTATGTTTCTTGTTGAGAAGCCTTTTATTGCTTTCTCGGGGATCCCTAGGCGAAGCATCTCAAGGTTTCATTCTTTTGGCTTTTATCTTTTCCCAACTACTTTTACCCCCTTGGCATTTAGCCCCTTCTTCCCACAAGGTAAGGTACAACCCTTAGATATTTGGCCAACCCAATGCCCAGACCAGTGTAATGGGGATGGATGAACAAGAAAAAGATGAAAAGTGGTAAGTATGGTGGGAACAAACGATGACCTTTCATGAATCCCCCCAGTGGCAACTCAAACCCTATGGGAACCAGCTTACTAGGGAATCCTGTCATTTCCCCCAGGTGTGGTAAAGTGAAAGGGAATAAGTTCCAAGCACACATTAGAAGCAAAAAGAATTAAATGTACATATTCAAATTTTTTGAGAATCAGAGTGACACATACCATGATACCCGAACTCATTACCTCATGGAGCAAGACCCATTTCTGCTGCAAGACCAAGCCGGTGTGATGGATGTTGTTGTTGCTGACAAAGTGGAGGCGCTGAAGATGAAAAGGATGGGCCCTCCAGGGCCATGCTCAAGTTGATCTAGCTCTTGGTACTCCATGTCTAGGACCTGTGGGCCTCGAGACATAATCTCCTTAGTTATCCCTAGGCTAGGGTATAACATCCGGCTCCAACTCGGGGACATGTGCTCACTGTAGAGCGCATGAGAACCTCAACATCTCTGGCATAACTTGTGACCTCCTTGATCTCAACATAAGACTATTAGTAATCATTTGGGGTGGTGATATCACCCTCGACTCACATATATATAATACAGAAAATGAAAACATGCATATGTACAAGTGGAAATACAAACTACTTTGGCATGAAATGAAAATGGTATATACAATGAATGCAAATGGCTACCTACTTACATGTACTTACCTGTGAAGTGAATTTTCTGCCCCCTGATGGGGTTGGAGGAGGTGCCTGCTAACTGGTAATGGGCACCTTCTTCCTTCTAATGTAGATAAATAGTAGGCATTATTGACTGACTTTCTTCGAACTTTGAAGGGTCCAAGCCAAAACTGTGCATTTCCCTTGACATTAGTAGCTCTGCCTTCTTTGTGTCCCACATCCATACCATGTCTCCCTCTTTGTAATATTTGGTTTTGAACTTGGTTGTTTCTTGAACAACCCCGGTGTACTGTGTAGAGGGAGGAGGGTGGGATTCTGCTGTGAAAACTTCTTGTCGAAATGGCTGGATCAATACACTATCTTCTCCTTTCTTTAGTAGCCTGACACCCCCAAATTCCTTGTCTTTATACTTGTTCAGGAGTTGTTGATAATCTTCCTTCTTCGGCCATTTTATCTGATCAAAGTCTTCCTCTGTAGCAAAAGGCATATCATCAGGAGAAAATTCAGGAAGACTTTCTATGATTGGCTCATGTGCTTCGTCAGTCTTGATGTGGTCACTAATTTCTCGCACATGGATTTTGGTCATTGGCACATTCGAGAGACGACTCATTGTTCCATCGTTCATAAGCACATTGATATAAGTGAGGTCCATCTCTAGAGTGCCTCCCATCATTGCGGAAAATTTCCTGGACAACAACATCCCCCACACATCTGGGACATTTACTACTACAATGTCCATATGGATCACTCTCTCAGGGTATCTTCCAAGGCATACTTCCACATTTTCAATCACCCCATGTGTGGGTATCGCTCTAGACTCAAATCCACACACATTCCTATAAGGTCGTGTGACTTTTAGGCCCAATTGTTGCATGACCTCTAGAGACATCATGTTGGCACCTTCCCCTGAATCCAGCATACAGTTGTTAAGGCACTTGTTATTTATCACTAAGGTCATAAAGAAAGGTGGGTGTTCATCATACTGGACCCTAAAGTGATCGACTTGCAACATAATAAGAGGGTCCATTGGTCCATCTGATCCTTTGAATAAATTATCAAATCTTTCTTTGACAGATGGTGCCTTGATGTCTTCTCTCAAGGGGATGGTCACATGCATCTTGAATAATGCCCCTTCAAAGTCAAAGTTTAAGTCCACTCTTTCAGTCTTGGAAAGATTCTTGGGAAGGAGAATGCTCATGGGTGGAGGCCTCGTTTGGGATACTGCAAGACCAGTAGAGAGAGGTTGGTTCAATTTCTTTTGTCTAATATACACTTGGAATTCTTGCTTTTTCAACTTTTCTCTTGATTCTTGGTCCAAGTTATTTATCACCTCCATCCTAGCCTTCCTGGTTGCTTCCTTTATGCCCTCTTGATGTTCCTCAGGGGAAATATTAAGGCAGATTTGGGGGTCCTCTATGGTATGGTCAGTTATGTTCACTTGGTCATGGCCTCCATTGTTGTAAGGACATTCATGTTCCCAGTGTGACTCATTGCATTGCAGGCACCAAGGGTTTTCATCCACCACATTTGCAGGGGATAAAGTATTTGGAACCTCTTGATCATTCTTTGGTCTAAAAACTTGGTTCCTTTCTGGAATTGACCTTTGTATGGAACCCTAGGGGATTTTTGCTGAGTCCTTTCTAGGTTGACAATCCTATTCATCATTAGTTCTTGGGTTTTTACCATGCCATCTACTGTCAGTGGCAACTTTGCCAAGCTAGGACTAATGTTTGAAGTAGGTTCAACATTGTGGACTATCTTAGGTTTAGTGTCCATTCTGACTCTTGGGGATGAGAAAGGTTCAACTTTGGATGATAAAAGGTTGTCTTCGATCCTTGTGACTACATCTTGGGCTTCTTGGATCCTTTGAGAGTTTTTATCTCTGAGGAGATACCCTAGTTGACCAGTAAAGGCTTTGGTATAAATGAACAGAAGGAAACTAGGAGAAGGATGATGACTCGCAAGGAGTTTTTGGAACAGGGTTTCAAACTTGCTATGGAATTCTCTAATGGTCTCATTCTCTTGTTTCAAGAGGTTATTCAGCCTTATCCACAACATGCTGGGGTCTTCCTTGATACTCCATTGTTTAAGGAAAACTTCTTCTAACTTATCCATGGTTTTAATACCGCAATCAAGAAGACTATTGTACCAGCGCCTTGTGCCATCATGGAGGGTAGCAGAGAACAATTTCGTAGCCAAATCTTCAGCATCATCACTAATGGGGTGAAGCTGGAAGAATGCCCAAAAATTGCTCATGTGATCCTCGACACTGGTTACATAATTTCCTGTGAATTTAGGCAACCATTTTTCATACTTAGGGGGCATTTGCCTAGGGTAGCCTGGTATAGCTGTCATGTCTAGTGGTTTCAAAAGATTGGATGACCATTGTTTTTGGTTATTGGCTTGGTTTGAAATGACGGTCTAAGTTCCCGTGCTAGACATTGTGTTTAAAGGAAGATTTCCTCCAAAAAGTGATTTTACTACAGGAGAGTTTCAGAGAGGCTTTCTTCTAAAGGACTGGGGAGGGTTGTTGTACCTCCCTATGGATTGTGGATTCGCCCGATAATTTTCTTGAAATGATCAAAGGAATAAGGGAATCACCCTTAGTGGAGTCGTCAGGTAAGCTTGTAAGAAAATTTCTCTGGATAAAGGCTTACTGAAAAAAGTGTTGTTTGAGGAATATTGACTCAGTGTTCCTTGAAAACGACGCCAAAATGTTATCGCGCAATTTGTACTTTGATAGAAGGAAAGGTTGCAGGAAAGCAAGGTTGCAGGAGGCAAGGTTACACGGAAATAGATCTGTATGTTCCTTTTTTGTTTTGTTTTCGTCCAAAGGGAAAGGGTGTTCAGGGATTCTACAGACAAGGGTTTACCCTGTGCTATAGCTCTCTGATATACGTGCGAGGTTGAACAGTAGTACGCGACCCAATATCTCAGGGCACCAATTAAGGAGGCTAGACCGTACCCTTAGTCGTACTACTCGATTACCCAGGTACTAGAGAGTATCTTCTTGAGCGCTGTTCTCGGTGGCACTATAGCAATCAGGCGACCGATCGATTGATCTATGGAGGGTTTCAGGATACCTAGGCCAGTCTGTATACAAGTGTTGTTTGATGCGCTACCACTCGAATGGGTACCAACAGGGGTTACAAGGGTGTCTAATAATGTGAGGTTAAAAACCTCTTGTATTTCCTGCGTGTATGCTTTCCCGACCGCAAATTTATGTGCTGAACCACAAATCACTATAGTTTTAAGACGTTGGAATACGTCTCTACCCTGAAAAAAATTAACCCATAATTCCTGCCAAGGAAAGTGCTCTGATACCACTTGTAAGGTACTAGATGTAATATAATATGCAAAAACATGAACATTTAGCAGATATCAATGGAACACAAAAATATTGAGAAGAACAAGATAAAAAATGATACCTTTATTCATAGAAAAGAATGTTCACTTGCCTCTTCGAGGGGGAAACCTCTAGCAGAGCATAGCTCTATTACAATAATTCTCAAGACAAAGTTTGTCATGCCTCCTACTCTTATTTATACTAATTCTATCTTCCAAAGAACATTCTAGAGGAAGATCTTTCTAGAAGCAAAAACTTCTATTAGGTCTTCTTACATTGACTTGTTCACATTTATTAAATAGTCTTATTAATTAATGTCGACCTTTATTACATGGAAAATATATTATTCTACCTACTTGAGGGGTTAGGGAGGTTAGGTCCCTAACAAGGTGATAATGGCAAAAGTTCGAATGTTCCACTTGTCTTTCCCCTTGTGAAAGGATTTGCACGACGACACTAGATTTTGTGATAACAAGTTTCACTAAGGAGGGTCATGTACACACCCTTTGAGGGCTTTAGGCAGGCTCTCCTGAAATAGTTATCTCTCATCGTATGGAGAAGTTATTAAAGAAAGGCCAATTTGGCGTTATTGCCTAATTTAATGTCATATAGGTTATGAAATATAAAATATCATTTAGGAATGATTGGAGGTAGGGTCTACATCCCAGTACAAACCCTTACTCATCACTAGTAGTCATGGTGTTATAGAAGGAAGGCACTTGGCACATGTGTCTTGATTTTAGGGCTCTTAATAAGTTGAGACCAAGGGAAAATTGTCCATCCTAGTTATTGATGATCTCCTTGATGAACTTCATGGAGTAAAGTTTTTCACTAAGCTTGATTTGCATTTAGTATATGACCAAATCAAGATGAAAGAGACAGACATCCCTAAGACAACTTTCAGAACACACGAAGGTTAGTATGAGTTTCTAGTGATGCCTTTCGATCTTTGTAATGCTCCATCCATGTCCTTATCGACACCCTTTGTACAAAATAATGAAATAGAAAATATCATTCAAGAACAGTTGGAGGTAGGGGTCTACATCCCAGTACAAACCCTTACTCATCACTAGTAGTCATGGTGTTAAAGAAGGAAGGAACTTGGCGCATGTGTCCTAATTTTAGGGCTCTTAATAAGTTGACGATCAAGGGAAAATTTCCCATCCTAGTTATTGATGATCTCCTTGATGAAATTCATGGAGCAAAGTTTTTCACTAAGCTTGATTTGCATTTAGTATACCACCAAATCAAGATGAAAGAGACA
>ML784905.1:399135-417735 GCA_009831015.1 Picea engelmannii | reverse complement strand
TCATCCCTAAAAGACAAAATTAGGGTTTTAAATGTTAATTTTATGTAAAACTGGATTTTTGATGTAAACTGGCCATGTCGGCCTTTTTTGACCTAAATTGTAATTAAAGGTCATGATTATTGTATAAATAAGGGAAAAATGTCTTATATTTTTTCATCATCTTTCACTCACACAAGTGTGAGCTCTAAAATTCAGCCTCTTTTAAGGCTTATTGGCTGAAATTAAGTGGTGCGCAACTCTTGGAGGAGGCTTCTTTTGGTGTATTTTTGCATTTTCATGGTGGAAAGTTTTCAACTAGGGTTTGTGGCTAGATTATTCTTGATGAAGTAAGTAGAAATCTGCAATCCTTTTTTATTTTGAATGGTTATGGTGCATTTACTTGTTCATTTCTAAGATTATGAAATTACTAGTGTGAAACCCTAGTAGAAAAGCACATGTTATTGTCCTTTTCTTTATAACTCTTCACCTACTTGATTTTGCTAGAGAACACCTCCCTTGAAGGATATACAAGAGCCCTACCTTAGTAGCACTCTAGTATCATTGCTTCATTAAGCTTCATACATTTATTTCAAGTTTGATCTAAAGAAGAAGGAAATCGCTAGGGCCTAGGCTTACCTACTTCCTAGCATTTTTTCCTTCTAGGATTTTAGATATTGAGGCCTTAGGTTACTAACACCTCAATCATCTCCCCTTTTCCTTTAGCTCATATATTATCATTTGTTTTTTCCTAAGAATTGTTGCTGCAACATTGACTCCATTTACCCTAAAAGGCACTAGTTCAAACTTCATACCTTGCAAGTGATTGATTGACTAAAACAACTCTTAAACCATCTACCTTAAGACCTTTACTAACTATTTCTAACTTTAGATTAGACTAACCTACTAAATAATTTGTTGTTGTTGCAAAAGATTGCTACAGCCATCTATAACAGCAGTAAATTCATTTTAAAAGCAAGTTTCAAAGCTGATTATACATTGCCATCATTGCTTCTGACAATTACTATCACTTTGTCAAGTTTATGTTATCATTTCTGGTCATTTTTTAAGCTTTATTGAGACATAATTGTGAAGCTATTGCTATATATATATTGCTGTTATAAATACTTCTGTTGCTTCAGCTTTTATATCAGCTTGTCCTTTTTATCAAAAGTCTATGGTTTTATGAAGCACTAACATCATATGGTACTTGCAAATAGTATTTTTCTTGTTGTCTTGTTCTGGGCAGGTACACTTAAATATTATCTTGTTTCATCTCATTAAAACCTTTGGAACTTTTGATCAGAGTGACCTGAGAGAGGGGTGGGACTTTCTTGATACTTTAGCCTTAGCCTTCTCAAACCCCCAGGTCACTGGGGACGTCTCCCCTGGGGTACTACTCCTAAATAGAAAGAGGTGTCTTGTTTAGGTGACAATGATACGACATCCTCCTTGTTACGCCAATTTAGTACCCACTTGCCTTTGACTTTGGGCAAGTACAAATTGCACGATAACACTCCCGATAACATTGTAATAGACAACTGGAGCATTGGGGCGCTCTCATTATTGGTACATAATCATCGTCCATCATCCATAGGCCAAAATCAACTGAGCCATGTACAAAATGCCCATTGCCATGCTAGCATCCATCATGGAACCATCAATGTTGGGGCATATCAACTGTGTAAAGAGAGACCATCATGCAACAAAACCTGTGAAAAATATCCTCCACCATGTGCTTTGAATGACAAATCTGAGGTGCTCATATCATGTACCAACTGTATCATCATGCTTTTGGACTATTGGTGGTTGTATTGGAAGCTTGGAAATATGATCACAATATCCTCTTGCAATATGAGGGGTAACACACCCCACATCACATGAGTTGCACCCCTAACATGGTGTAAACACTTTCGGAGCAAACCCAAAATATAACAAGCATAAATAAGAAATATGATAGGAAAATAAGGTACTCTGGACAATCTAACATCCTGAAGATACCATAATTTTTTTTTCACTATTGGAAAAAGTTGCGGCTGAACCGGATAGCATTGTAATACGAATTTACGAAATTGAAGTGTTTGGTTGTAGCTTGCTATCCAAAACATATAATCTAACATCTAGAAACTCCCTATTCCTAACCTTCCTATTCTAAACAAACACTGTAGAGAACCCATTTTAGATGCTAGATTTAGGTATTTTTGGTGGTGAATTTGTATGAATGCACTAACCTCCTCCATTTCCCTGAGTTCTAGAAGATGTGTTGTCGTTTCTATTGCACATTGGTCCTTGACCTTGTTTTCTACCTGAAGCTTCTTGCCTAGTTCTTCTTGCCAATAATTCCAGTGGATGGTGGAGTTCGTCACATTGCATTGTGCTTAAACAACCTCATGCTAATAGCATTTAACCCCCCTCTATACCTCCTTAATCTTGCATGCATATGTAATGTGCCATTGCCATTGTAGGGGTGTACATAATCCCAACAATGTCATTCCCATTCAGAGCATCCCAACCTGCTTCCAATGCTCGTTCGTTGCTAGAGTTGAGAGTAGAGGTAGCGATAATAGCATTGGACTAGACCACTAAGGCATTCCCATTAAACCCACATGCATACCTCAAATCGCCTATCGTACGGAACTTAGCTCATCGTCCATTCATGGCTGCATGATGGAAAAGATGTTGTAATATGTTACAACTATGATAATGTGCTCTCACTTCTTGGGAGGGGAAGAAATATATAGCCCCCCCCATTTGTCTCATATAAACCCTCATTAAACCTAGCTTCGTGGTTGGCTTGTGCATCGGCCTCCCAATTTTTCTTTTGCAAAACTTGGAAGAAGTATACCTATTCGAAGTCTTGGATCAAAGTGATGATCCTCTAGGTGAGTTTGGGGAGTTCAAAGTTTTGAAGAGAGATTTGGTGGTATAGTGATCTTAAATTTATTGTTGAATCCCTGACCACTGTCACTTGTCATACTCCTTTCTCTTTAGAGCAATGAAGCATTGATATACTCCTTTCTCTTTAGAGCAATGAAGCGTTGATATATTGCTATTGCTTCTGCATCATTGTTGGTTGCTTTTCCTAATCCCCAAGCATACTCTATTTCCTTTTTTCCTTCGGGATCATAGATGACCTCCCCACACTTGCCGCCCCTTTTGAAGATACAATACTTGAATGATGATATTAAAATTTAATAAATCAACTTTACTACAACCTTGTTGAGAAGCTAGTGCCAAATTCTGTCGTAAGTGGTTTTAATTAGCAGCTCAGACAAATACTCCCATACATATATATATATATATATATATATATATATATATATATATATATATATATATGTTTTGTAACGGTCTCTTTGACTTATTATTATGAATGATAGGGTTCTCTTTTCTTGGTTATTCGGTTTCTTCTTTTGAACTGTTTGGCCTTCTCTTCAGTCTTTGGTAACCGTCTCTTTGACTTATTATTATGAATGATAGGGTTCTCTTTTCTTGGTTATTAGGTTTCTTCTTTTGAACTGTTTGGCCTTCTCTTCAGTCTTTGGGTTTCCCTTTAATATCTATTTGGTTTCTTCCTTGTATATACATGTGAAAATATTTTACATTTTAAGACGTATGGAAAACAGAAAGCATAGAGTTTTCTGATCCCCGAATGGTGGAAAAAATTATGTTGCAGATTTCTTAATGAAATTGGTATTATTTCGTCTAAATTCTGAGTTTCAATTCTGTGTGCTTGCTTGAATTTAGCCTAGATTCTACATTTGTGGAATTCAGATTATTCATACTCAAAGACACTGAATTTGAAATAATTTCTTGGATATATTTGTCTCATTTTTTATACAATGTAAGCAAGTAAGCTTGCCATATTACCATACTTTTATTGACAATGGAGTTTCCTTARATCCTTTTTKGCTCTTAAAAGAGYAGTCGCTCGTGTAAAATTTCRGGTCCAGTAGCATATGGAAATTGAAATTTGGTGATTTTATCTTTTAGATGAAATTTAAAGGCAATCTCGTGTGTAACTTGTCAGTAGTATTCACAAGAGAGAGCATAAAGACCTGAAATATATGTCTTTGAATAATATTAGCAATTTGCGTTTGATTCTCCTTGAGTGCCTGAATATATTGTTTCCTTGTTTTCGAACTGAATTGGATGAATAATTTGGTATTTGAAGGATTTTTCCACTATAATAAACATGGTACATTCCATTATAATGCAATATTGCTAGTTGATTTTATTTGAGATGATATCTTATGACTTTTTGTTGATGATGGGATGATAGGATAGAGTTACCTGTCAAGCTTCCTCTGTTGGGAGAGCAAACATGGGAAATTTGGATTTGTTCTTTTAATACACCAATGTTACCTGGCAAAACACGTTCAATTGTTTGCAGTGCTCGAAACTTCTTCCGCTTTACGATGCCAGGACCTGCATGGTGGCAAGTACGCATCTAGTAAATAGTATCTCTTTCTGATAAATTTATGAAATATGCATGCAATAATTCTCTTTCTGATAAAAGTGATGATGCTCGTTAAATATTTGTACTGAACATGAAAAAAATTGTTGTTTTACACCTAAATCATTTAGCTAGGACTTGTTAGTGGTGATAGTTAGTCTTCCTTTTGGTTTGTTTTTTTGGCAAATGCCCAGTTGTTAAGGAAGTAGGCTCTATCCTTCAGCTTAGATGCTGGGGTGGTTTGTTTTTTTGGTAAATGCCCCGTTGTTAAGGAAGTAGTCTCTATCCTTTGGCTTAGATTCTGGGGAGGGCTATCTATTCTGTCAAAATCAAAATCACCCAGGATTTGCACCTCACAAGATAACACATCATTGGTTGCATTTATACGACAGTGGATTCTTGGGGGATTGAACCTGAGTCTTTGTTAAGAAAGCTCACTTAATTTACAACTTGACCATGGCGCACTTGATGTTTTCATGCCTTTTCTATTGTTGAGCTGATCTGTTGGATTTGGATGCACATGTGTACTGTGTCTGTGTGGGACATCCAAAGTTCAAACATGCCTTTTTAAGCTTTTAGTATGGAAAGGCAATGTTTCACTCAAGTACAAGCACAATCTTGAGAGACTTCAAATAGTGTTAACAATAACCATATAAATATCGCAGGGTCATGTTCATATAGTTTGTCAATTATTAAATAGTCATGTCAAAATAGTTTGTAAAATATGACAATGTTGTAAATGTTTCATGTACGGTTATTCATTGGAAACAATTATCTTTATGTCTACCGACAAGCATGACTTGAATTCATAGATAAATGTGATACTGGTCATTTGTATGGTGATTTCTACATCAGTGAATTGCAATCTTTGGTATGTAATGTTCCCAAACAGATTTGCTTGGAACATTTAAGGTTTTTTATGTTTTCTGGTTGTGGTATTTTGTCAAACAGTTTGCTGATTTAGTCTTCTTGGGTTGCGCTGGGGTTTATGATGATGATTGTTGTAGAGTTTACAGCAAATAAATGATAGAGATACAGCAATGACATATACTCAACAAGATGCAATACATGTAACACAAGAAATAGCCACAAATACCTCAGATCTGAGTTTTATTGAAGTATATAGCTGACCTCATACAATAGTAGAGCAGATCTGGAATACATATGAATAGTATGGATGTTGTGGCTGTAGAACCCTCCAAGATACAAACAAGAGAATGATATGAGTCCCCTTGTACCTCCAATGGCTGCATACAAGAGATCTGATGAAGTGGAAGTATTTCCCTTATTCAATCTGGTGAATAGCTGAGTAGAGTTGCACCCTCCCTGACTTGGTGCACACCCTAGAGACTTGGATCTGATGTGTTGGTCTCCAATCCTCAAGAGAATGGAAGCAATCCTGTAGATATGAAGGAGATGTGGTCATGAAGAGATCTCTTGGTAGTCACCTGCAAAGCTGAACCCTCCCACACAATAACTCCAAAGAAATTGCACCCTCCTTCAGGAAATTCGCCCAATTAGAGAGAATAGTGAATATGGCATGCAATCCCTCAATAGAACGATGAAAAGAGGCACAAGGGTGTTGGAAAACCCTCTGAGAATGGTCTTGGCATCAGATATAACACTCCTAGGCCAAATCGAATCACCTCCTCTTCCACGGTGCGCCCCCCTGTTGACCCCAAAATCTCACCCTTGAGATTTGGATGGTCAAAGGGCCAGTTTATACTTCCAGGCTGACATTCAAAGGTTATTCTTGATAGCACAGGACCATCATTCAGAGGTTTTCCAAGCACATTGATCCTTGTTTTGGTCAGTTGGGGGATGGTTTCTTACATGAGATGAGTTCATAGATTGTTTCAGTGATTTCCGAGTTATTACAGGATGAGGTTTCAGTTCCAGGTTTGAGTATGAGAGATTTACAGCATTATGGGACACTTCTTGCCCATGAGGATCTTATTGACCCCTCACATCAGTTATTTGACAACATATTCTTACTCTTTGTCAAATTATGCTTCCAATGAGTATAAACTTGATGGTATTTGGACAACTTTGCTTTTTGGTGATGAGGTGGCACATGTGATGATGTGGCAGGTTGAGGTGGCGACCCATGTGGGGCCCACACGCTTAAATATGGGCCTTTTTCCTCCTAAAACTGGGTCCACTAAGTCACCCAACACTTGCTAAATTAAAACTGGACAAAGTAAAGAAGTTTCCCAAAGTCATAAAGCGTCTTAAAACCAGTCAAAAGTCAAACTGGGCAAGTTGTCTACTTTCTGCTTTCAGCTTTTAGCTTTATCTTTTTCCCTTTTCCCAGTGTTCCCCTTTTTCTGCTTTAGCTTTCCACTTTTTCCTTTATTCCTTTTTCCTTCTCCTCTTTCACTCATGCGACCTAACTTTCCCTCATTCCATTAACCTAAGCAACCTATTTCTCTCCATGAGGTTCACCCTTCCTACCCTTTTGGCCATAAATTCTTCATACCTAACCAATTTTGACCCATTCAACCTCCATTCTTCTCCAGATAACCCCCAGATTTGACCAGAAGGCTTTGGAAAAGTTCGCTCAGCTAGTTTTAGCAGGTATTCTTACAGTGACACATGGCAGGTGGACAAATTTACACTTGGGCGAGGAATATTTTCTAGCTTTTTGCCCAGTTTGGAAACATCAAGGCGAATTCTTCATGCATTTGGCTATATATGCAACATTCTTCCATAGTTGACAGGTTGATCACTCTATTGCAGGAGCGTTACTACTCTTTCATTCTATTCTATCTCTCATTCTAGCTTTGGATTCTCCGTTTCTTGGAGATCATTGTAGCAGTTCTTGGCTCTTCTCTGTGATGGAGCCATTCCTTTGATTTGACATGAATAAAGAGTCTTATGTGTTGATTTTGGCCTAGATTCTTGTTGTTGCATTGGATTTCTAACTAATTGCATGTGTTTGAAGCTCATCCTTCATCGAGGGTCGATTTGGCACCTTTGAAGCACTCTTCCTTGATTTACTATCTTTTTGCATTCTAATGGTTCGCTTTGCTTAGGGTTTTCCACCAAAATTCATCTAAAATCAATTTTCATGCAAGTTTTGGGTGAGGTTATCTAACCCTCATCCCAGAACCATCTTGTACTTTTTTGATTTGTGTTTTGTAAGTCAAATCTCATTCATCAAGCAACATCCCCTAGGGTAGCCTCCCTGTGGTTAGCATGCAGTAGCCCAAAACGAGAGGGGTGACATCAATTGTGACCTTAGGATCCACCCCTAAATTAAGCCTAGTTTGATTCCTTCAATCTACAACTGACCTAATGCCTAGGGTGTTGGATTTAGCCTTAACAAATTGGCGTCGTTGTTGGGGAAGAAGTTCTAAGCCCTGGTAGACGACATTCTGGTGAGTTTAGTTCACTTGGCGACTCCATGCAGATCTAAAGCAACTCCGTTGAGGACCTTACGCAGATCAACCCTTTTAAACCCAACCCTACAGATCCTTGTTGCAGATTCACATCTTTCCTTATCTTTATCATCTGCGCAAACCCTACTTCCTCCTACCTCTGTTGCATAAGTGAACCCTTTGCTTTTACTAGTTTTCCCTATGGAAGGAGTAAACCAACCTAGGGTTTCCTTCACGCTCAACCTGTATGCACCCTTGAATTTGGCCAATGTAGCAAATCACTGCATAATCACACATCAAAGCTTTCTTGGAGTATCTAGAAAACATAGGCGTGACTGAAGAAGATGTCATCATGAGGCTTTTTGCGTAGTCACTGACTTTGGATGCAAGAGATTGGTACAAAGCGCTTGCAACAAATGGTTGGACTACTTTTCATGATAGATTCATGGACAAATGGTCTCACAAACATGCTAATGCTTTTCTCCTTAAATCTTTTTCCTTGATTAAGAAAGATGAAAATGGATCAATGGAAGAATTTAATTTGCGTTTTATGAAAGCATATTATAATATTCCACATACTGTTAGACCTAATCCCGCTAGTGCGTTAATCTTTTATATTGAACGATTTGATGGATTATTTGGTGTTTTCTTGAAACAGAAGGAACCACATGATCTTGAAGGCGCTTTCAAAGAATCCCTCAAGATGGAGAAGCATTTCGTCACTGCAAATCAGGCCAAGGTTTCATTGCAAGAGTTGCTAGATCCACAAGGCCGAAAAGTATCTCAGACCCCTTCTCCACCTCTCGCCTAGCCTCCTCTAGAACTCAAGAAAGAACCCAAGAAAGAGGAGGATGACTTATCCAACAATCCCCAAGTTGTGAGCCCGCTGCAAGATCTTGTCCAGAAGCTTAATGTCCAAGATAACCCTCCCATCCACCTGCTTCATCCCAAAGGACTTTCAATCAACAGAGGAGAAACTTTCAGGCCCATAGGAATTTTGAAAACCCTAAAAATCCCAATCTAGCTCCAAGAGCAAACTTTGTAGGGAAAAACTCACTTTTCTCCAGCCCATACTGTAGAGCTTGTGACATGCCTCACCATGAGGATACTTGCTAGCTCTTTGCCCAATATGCATGTGTCTTCCTAGGGTCAAATAGTCATGAGGACCACATGGTCAACATGACGGGAGAGCTCCATGAGGAGTTGGAGTACTCTTGAGAGCACCCGTATGCATCCTCATCATAAATCCAATCTCACAACAAAGGTGTCTTTCAGATTGATTCTTCCTTTCACTAGGAGGCCAGGTCCACTTTAGATTCACTTGCTGCATGGATTTCTAGGAGAGAGGAAATCCAAAGAGCTAAGGAGGTGCACATGGCTAGGTTAGAAGAGCTCCAAAGACAGTACGTTCGAAGGAACAACGCCAAATATCCCTAGACTTCCAGGGAGCCTTCCTCATCAAACCGACATACAAATCAAGCCAAAAATGCTCTCTTACCAACTCCATAGGGTCCCAACCGAAATGTCCCCTCTTTCTTTGACCAAAATAGAAGTGGGTAGCCAACAAAGAATGTTTCCAGTAGCGGTACAACCACAAATCAGCAAGCTGCCCAAGGTAAATCTGCCACAAATCAACAAACTGTCCAAGGTAAATTTGCTCCAAATCAACAAACAATTCAAGGTAATGTTGTTGCCCCTAATAATGATTTTGCATGTTTTTCTATTGAGGCTGAATTAGCCAAGGTAAAGATCACTATCCCCCTCAAAGAGTTGGCAAAAAACCCTTCTTATCAGCAATCCATTTGAAAATTTATGGGCTGTCCCGCTGTCCCGTAGATGAAGCGAATCTCAATGATAAGATTCCTAAAATCTTCCTAGGTACAAGCAAGTGAGAGAAAAACCACTTGCCTTTTTTCATTTCATACAGGTTAATGGTTTAATTTTGAGGAATTGCATGCTTGATTCGGGTGCTTCAACTAACATTATGACATTAGAAGTAATGAATCAGTTAGGCTTGCAGATTACTAGGCCTTATAAAAATATTAAAGCCATGGATGTTAGAGAAGTTGAATGCCTTGGTATTATCAAAGACTTACAGTTTTTCTTGCTTGCATGTCCACAGAGGCGCGTGGTTATGGATGTGGTGATCATTGACTGCCCTACTCAGTGGGGGATGCTTTTGTCTTGTAAATGGTGCACAGATGTGGGGGAAACCCTACAAATGGATTTGACTTATGCTGACATACCGATGAAGGAAAACATAAAGATCCGTATCTTCAGATAACAGAAGATGCTCCACAATGTGGAGGACCCAAAGATAGGAGACAATGACCTTGTGTATCCTGACATCAAGGAACTCGAGGCTGAGGAGAGGGATCTAGGTAACTACATACTTCGGATGATGTAGATCCCCCTATTCCTATTGTCCCAGAGTACGAGCCCAATCAAGTATGGCTCATGCAGTTTGATGGTTCTAGTTCTTACATTGCAGTTGGCACAGGTATATTTTTCACTACACCTAATGGTATGATTTATCCATTCTCTTATCACTTAGAGTTTCCATGCACTAACAATATGGCCGAGTATGAGGCTCTTTTGCTCGGTTTGAAGAAAGCGAGGAAAATGGGGGTGAAATCCATTAGAGTTGAAGGAGATTCCGAGTTGATTGTGAAACAGGTACGCAAGGAATGCGAAGCAAGACATCCGTGTATGAAAAGGTACAGGAACGCGATATGTGATGAGATTGAGTTATTTGATGCATTTAATATTTCTCATATTGATAGAGAGATAAATAGGGAGGCTGATTCCCTTACTAGGCCAGCCACTTTGTTTGACCCCACTCTCGCTAATCCCTACATCCGACATCTAGTTGAGTTATCTTTTTGCCCGCATGTTCCTGATAACATTACTGCTATGCAAGTCTTTGATGATGAAGAGCAAATTTTAAATTTTATGCATTGTGAGAAATATTTTTTTGATTGTTTGATTGACGAGGTGCAGGATGGGAAGCAAATTTCGTTGATTCAGTTGAGATCTAATCATATACATGCTGGTTTAGTTCCTCTTGAGAATATGTTTGATAGATCATATAGGTTTTTGAATAAAATAAAGAAAACTGATACAACTGATGTTTCCTTGCAGGTTGATGACATAAATGTGGGTTTTGAGGAGTCTCCTCGCTACATCAAGATAGGTAAAGCATGCAAAAAGAAAGAACAAAGAGAGATCATCGGTTTGGTCCATGAGTACAAGGATGTATTCGCTTGGTCGTATGATGAGTTGAAAACTTTTGACCAAAACATCCTTAACCATGAGATCCCTCTCCGAGCAGATGCCAAACCATTCAGACAAAGACTTAGATTCATAAACCCCAAAGTTGCCCCGACCATTCAAAAGGAGCTGCAAAAGCTATATGAAGCAAAAATCATTGAGGAGATCAGGTATTCTGAATGGATATCAAACATTGTAGCACTGAGGAAGAAGAACGGGGAGATTAGAGTGTGCATTGATTTCAGGAACCTGAATAGGGCATGCTTAAATGACAACTATCCTTTGCCTAGCATGGACCACTTACTGCAGACGGTTATAGGCTCATAGATGATGTCCACGCTTGATGGATTTTCAAGTTACAACTAGGTTGGAAGGATCGCCACAAAACTCCCTTTGTTACTCCTTGGGGCACTCACTCTTATATCAGGATGCCTTTTGGCCTGATAAACGCTGGTGCAACATTCCAACGAGCTATGGATCATGCATTTAAAGATTTTTTATTTAAATTCATAGTTGTTTATCAGGATGATATAACTGTGTATTCTAAAAAGAGGTCTGATCATATCTCTCATTTGCATGCTACATTTGACAAGTGCAGGAAATTGGGCATTTCACTCAACCCCAAGAAGTCTTTCATGGGTGTGTTTGAGGCCAAACTGTTGGGCCACATTGTTTCAAAAGAGGGAGTGCAAATTCATCCTGAAAGGGTCAGTGGTATATAGGAAGTTCCTTTGCCTAGTACTATAAAAGGTATTCAATCTTTTCTTGGGTGAGTGAACTTCATGCGCAGATTTACCCCCAAATTTGCAGAGATTGTAAAGCCTATCACATATATGCTGAGGAAGGGGCATGACATGGTTTGGAGAGAGGAAGGGGGGGCAAGCTTTCAAGAGCATCAAACATGCTCTTTCTCACTCTCCTACTTTAGCTAGTCCTGATTATGCACGTGATTTTTAGATATTTTCCTTTGCATCAGATCAGACTATTGCTTGTGTTTTATTGCAGAAAAACACAGATGGGCATGAACAACCGATTGCATATATGAGCATTCCTTGTAGGGATCTGAGCTCAAATACAAGCCCATGGAGAAACATGCCTATGCTATGGTCAAAGGGTTGGGAAATTTCAAGCCCTATTTTTGGAACTCACACATTGTAGCATACATCCCTTTTCATGAAGTCAAAGATATATACAGAGGGTTGTGGGTGACCAAAATACAAGAGTATGACCTGGAGGTAATAATTGCTAAAATTTTAAAGGCCAAGGATTAGCTGCACTAATGACTGAGAAGGACTTGGGACCTGAGGTAATTGATTTGGTAAATTTTATTTCTGACGATTTGCAAGTTTTTGATTGGTATCGTGACATTATCTTTTACTTGCAAAAATTTTCATGTCCTTCTAACTTTAGTAAGATGCAGAAGCGATCTTTGCAGCTCCATGTTGTCAAGTATTGTCTTTAGCAGGGTCGCTTGGGATGGAGGAACCCTCATGGGCTGATTTTGAGATGTGTTTTACCGCATGAGACACATCAGATCATGACTGAGTTGCATGCGGGGGTATGTGGTGGTCATTTCTTTGGTAGGACCACCACCCATAAGATTATGCATGCCAGATACTATTGGTCGACTCTATTCAGAGATACTCATACTTTCATCAACGCGTGCGAGCCGTGTCTGAGGTTTGAGGGCTAGCAGAGACTGCCAGCCCCGCCCTTAGATCCAGTTGTGATAGAGGCCCTCTTCTAGCAGTGGGGCTTGGACTTTATTAGACAGGTTCCACAAGTTTCTAGTGTTGATCATTCTTGGATATTGGCAACTACTGATTACTTCACCAGATGGGTGGAAGCCATTCCGCTCAAGACATCATCCTCTGTTGCTATTATTCGATTCATGGAGGAGAATATTGTCACCCGATTCCGAGTTCCGAGGAAGATTACGACTGACAACGCCAGTGTATTCAGATCAATCGAGTTGGTGGCTTTCTGCTTGAGGTTTGGTATCACTCTAGCCCATTCGGCTAACTACTACGGACAGGGTAATGGACTGGCATAGTCCTCCAACAAGAACTTGATCAGGATAATCAGAAGAACAGTCAGAGAAAGCAAGAGGGCTTGGGATAGCAGCCTCAAGTATGCATTGTGGGTCGATAGAGTGACAAAGAAGCAGTCAACTGGTAAGGCACCCTTCGAGTTGGTCTATGGTGTTGATGTAGTCCTACCAGTGAACTTGATGATTCCAGTCCACAAGATGATTAGAGAGTTCACTACAGATGATGAGGCCTTGCATGGCCGATTTGATGATCTAGTTCAGCTTGAGGAGGATAGATCAGAGTCTTTGACACATTTCATTGATCATCAGAGACAGGTAAAGAAAGCCTTTGATAAGAGAGATAAAGGAAAAGTGTTCCATGTTGGTGATTTGGTCTTGCTGTGGGACAAGAGAAGGGAGAAATCAGGAGACCACAATAAGTTTGATAGTTTATGGTTGGGTCCATTCAGTGTCCATGCTTCAGTGGGGCCCAACACCTTCCAGCTTGCCGATTTGGATGGTGATGTCATGCAACTGCTTGTCAATGGGCAACGTCTTAAACTCTTTTTTCAATGAAGGGTTTAAATCCTTCAACATTTTGGGTACTTGCGGGCATTAGTTTAGATGTTTTGCTTTATTCCATTCGATCACTTTTCTTTGCTTAGCATAGATTCCCTTTCTGCTTTCCAGTTTTCAGTCTAGACTAGATTCGCTGGCCCACTTTCCCTTTGCAACATGTTGTTTGAGTTGTGTTAAATTAGGACATTTCATTGCTTTTTTCTTGCTTTCTAAGACCTGCTTTTCTAGAGATTTTGTGCTTTTCAGAAGCCTTTTTCTACTTGTCAGTGGCCTCATGCCAAATGTTTGTGTCAGCCTAGATTGCTAGTCTGGATGAGGGGTCCTTTTTCATCACCTGAGCACATAGTTTAGGGGGGTAGGATGAAAGACATGGGTGATTGTGTCCGTCTTTTCATCATTGCTTCATTGAGTTTTGCCATCTTACAGAGTCCCCTCATCCAACATAGGGATATGATACCGATTTTGAGTTGTTTGATCCACCACACATTTTGATTCACTTTGTTCACTTCGTATTGGGGGATGAGAGTCATCATTGCTCCTTGTTCAGTAGGTTGCCTTGTATCGACATCGACACCTTATCTACAGGCAACCAGGGAGTGTTGAACACCTTAATGGCTGCAAGCCTCATGGTCAATTGTTTCACACTTGACATGGATGAGTATCATTGGGCCTTGATCAGGGGACTCTTGTCAAGATTCGACTCCAAATCATTTTTCATTATGACAGAGCGTGTTCGTGCCTTAGGCCACGTTTCTGCCTTATACACACCTGGGCTATCGTGGAAGAAATCTTCAATCCACTTGGTGTGTCCTTGGGGGCAAGTTTCGAGTCAAGGTGTTGTCACCTGATCCTCAACTCCTCCGTCTAGGCCAACTCCTAGCGAAGCCAAGGGGGGTAGTCCCTAGCAAAATACTAAGGCTCTTTTAAACTAAGAATAAGCAAAACGAACTACTTCTAGGAGTTTATTGCAAAAATAAAACAAAGGCATTCAACATTTATCATTCATCATTTGAGATAATCATATATAAATCATTTGTCCATAAGCATGCATATATCAAGTAGGATACAAGATCTGCAAGATTAACAAAATTAGTTAGACAATTGCATGAATGAAGTAAATTGCTCACATACATAAAGATAAACCAAGAGTACCGGTGCCTTAAAAGGATTTGTGGGCAATTGTTGATCGTGTGTTTTATTAAGGTAAATTAAAGGTAGATTAATGAGAAAATTTTATTTGCATGAAAGGTAAATGTTTGTCTAAACTAGATGTGGCCCTTTAGAAAGGGTCCCTAAAGTGGAGGTTGAGCAATGCCGAAGATCCAATAGGGAAACCCTTTGATTTTACACACAAGCTCAAGAAAATGTGGGGGGATCCGACAGGGAGAACCTGGATCTCAAAGTTCCCGCCAGATAAACTCATAGATTCTCTTACGTTTCCACTAAAGCGAAAATTCATTTAGGATTTCCCTAATTAAACTACAATCAAGGTTTATTTTAGCTTTGCACAATTGAAAAGAGATAGACTTTGAAGACTGCTTGTAACTAAAATGAAACCTTGCAAGATACTCGAAACTGGAAAGAGTTTTGCAAGAAACTTGAAAAAATTAGAACTTGCAAAAAACTATTATTGATA
The DNA here is from genome assembly GCA_009831015.1 of Picea engelmannii. Classification (NCBI taxonomy): domain Eukaryota; kingdom Viridiplantae; phylum Streptophyta; class Pinopsida; order Pinales; family Pinaceae; genus Picea; species Picea engelmannii. The sequence goes on along the minus strand of ML784905.1, from coordinate 402,409 downwards.
GCAGAAAACAAGCTCTAAACATGCATAAAGATTGAAAGTAAATTTTTAAACATGCATGTGAAATATGAGTGTTATGTGTGTTAGATTAGCTTATGCTTGTATGTGTGTTTAAGATTAAAAGATGAAACTTGCACAGAAAGAAAGTAAAGCCAAACACATGACACACAAATCCCCCTAATGGGGATGGAGAAACTGAGCTAAAAGGGCCCGCTTTTATTGATCCTATTACAATGAGAACTAAGTTCTCTTTTAGAACTTTTTGGATCCTTATAAGTTTTGGATCTATGGATTACAAGAAACTTGAAAAGAAAAATTATTTCTTGATGAAGTAGGAGGCTCCCGGATGCTCCAAAAACCTTGATTTCGCCAAAATCAATGGAATCTCCTCTTGGCTGTCCAATGTCCTGCAAAACACAGCAAACAAAATACCCCAAAAGATGCCCAAAATTACTTTGGGACGGCTTGGGGGGTACGTCAAATCTTATAGAAAAATGCAGAAAAGAAAGGAAACTAACTAGTAACTAGCAAACTGATATTTTTTGGGAAATTTTCAGATTGTAACAACTAATTTAGGACAGCAAAGTAAGGCACTTTTAATTTGCCAAATCTTGAAATGAAAAAGCACAAAGAATGACTACACTTTTAGCTTTAAAAAAAAGGAATTGAAACTAGCTAAAAAAGCCTAGAACCTTTGCCAAATCTACCCTTTTTTGAGATATGAAACTATAAGCAATTAGTAGATTTAGAAAAGTACACATGCAAAGTAAATAATAACTTTAATATCAGATTTGCTCTTTGCATGCAAGCAACCAAGTAACCGGAAAACCTTTTTTTTTAAAGAATTTTTAGAAAGGAGAAAGAGAGAAGCTTGAAATGCTTGGAACTCTTGAACAATGGAGTCACTTTGATGGCAAGGCAAGAATGAGAAGGTTGTCCAACTCCTTGAAGAATGAAGGATGCAAGTAAGCTCCTTCACTTCTTCTAGATGAGGTAATTTTGTCTATTTCACAAAAGACCCCTTGCAATAAACTTGTTAAATAAAGGTGTTACCTACACACAAGACTTAAAATAACACACTAGTTTTAGCATAAACGTCACATGCATGTTCAATCTTAAATGTAAATAATAAATAGAATTGAAATACAAACTAATTAACAATTCTATTCAATTTGAATAACAATATTCCTTTATATTGACCAATAATAACAAGATATAAAGCAATGCATGAAAATAGATCGCCTCATATGAACCACATTCATCAAAATGAGAGCCACACCACCATAGATTTGAACTACAAAGACTTTTTATTCCATAGCATGAGAAAATATTACAATGATGTACAAGCTCGCCCAAACTCCCACCTTCTTATGGGAGGAGGGTAGCCTGGTTTATATAGCAAATGGGGTGATACTTCCAAGAGAGATGCACATAGGTTAAGGAGGAGATGCGTATGAGCTAAGGGTAGTGGCGCACTAGTGAGGTGGGAGATGTGTGGACTGTAGAGGTATGAGGGAGTGAAGTGAGGGTGAGTGGGAGTTATGTGAGGTGAAACTCGAGTAAGTGGGAGTGTGAGGGCGAGTGGTATCTTTGGGATGTGTGCCATCCCTTCTAAGTGCGCCAACTATGCAAGTGGGGTCGATTCCCTTCATTGGGATCTCCTCCACGCCTATGTCACTCTAGTTGAAGTTGCCTCCCTCTTTACTAAACTCGCCCAAGCCTCTAGTTGACTGGGGACAAGGACAAAACATGTTTTTGACATGTTCCCCAGTTTCCCTAAAAAATAGGGAATTTAATTAAATGACCAATTTTCCGTAATTTTCGAGACAAATTCATTTTTTAGTGATAATATTCATTTTTTTGTCTCGACAGAAGCGAAATAGGGGTTTACATGGTACTATGGACTGGAAAACGAGCATAAATATAGCATCTGACAATGTTTGATGCCATATTTTTACAACTTATTGACTTACAATTAAAAAAATCCATTTTTGCGGGAATTTTATTATTTCACTAAAACATTAAAAAAAACCTATCAAACATAGCCGCAACTTCCATATGAATCAATAGATATGACCTAGTATGAACTGATATACATTTAAACACTAGGCATTGGTTATACCATGCCAAGGCCTAACCACCAACACATACTTCAGCTTTGGAGTCACTTTTTAAGTGAAAAAACTTAGAAATTATTAATCGCCCATTAAGGCAGGCAAAAAATAATTAACAAGTGAAAAAAAACACTCTAGAGTACATGCTCGTACCGAGGTCTTAGGTGGCCAATAGACTTTTACAATATTTCATACTCAAGTCATTTATTACAATGCCCCCGAAGGGATGGAAATGCGGAAAAATGTGGCCTTTTGAAAGACCTGTTGAACTCTGAACTCTGACTTATGAGCATCTGTCTGCTCAGTCTTTGGCGGCTCATCTTCAATTCAGTTAGTTCAAACCGGTGGATAACAGGCCCCATTGTCATCATGGGTGGATGACCTTCGCACTTAGCAGGGGCTTACCTTATTGGCCTCTGACTAAGTGACTGTCTCTTTGTGTCGACATCAACACATATACCACATAGAGTAGTGCATTGGTTGGCGAGTGGCAGTAGTTTCAGAGTGTAGCAGCTTTCAGATCAGATTTTCCATTTCATGTGATTTTTAGAGGTATTCTGGTTTGAGTTTCATTGTTTGTCAGGTTGGATTACATGGCCCAATGGACCAGTTACTGGTATCAGTAAGCAGGTTTTATGATTATCAGTTTGACTCTGTTGGCATCATTTTTTCAGCATCATTGGCATCAGATGGTTTTAGTTGCAGACATGAGTTCTAGGTTCTCGAGACCCGCAGGGGGTCTCGCTCCTTGAGTCGCCATTTGTTGACCCCAGAATCTCACCCTTGAGATTTGGATGGTCAAAGGGCCAGTCTATCTTTCAGGCTGACATTCAGAGGTTATTCCTAATAGCACAGGATCGTCATTCAGAGGTTTTCCAAGCACATTGATTATTGTTTCGGTTAGTTAGAGGATGGATTCTTACATGAGATGAGTTCAAAGCTCGTTTCAGTGATTTCCGAGTTATTACAGGATGAGGTTTTAGTTCCAGGTTTGAGTATGAGAGATTTGCAGCATTATGGTGTTGGATTACTGAGAGGGGGGGTGAATCAGTAATAGCATAATTATAATCATTTTTCTTCAAATGTTATATCAATGTAGAATTATTATCCAATAATGAGCAGTAAGAAATAAACAATCACACACATACATAGTACACCAGTGT
>ML784905.1:368730-389765 GCA_009831015.1 Picea engelmannii | reverse complement strand
ACAAGTCTGGCTGAGAAGAAGAAAAGATGGGCCCTCAAGGGCCATGCTCAAGTCAATCTGCTCTCGTACTCCATGTCTAGGACCATGTGGGCCTCGAGACATGATCTCCTAGTTATCCCTAGATATCGGGGATAACAGTCCCCCTTTACATGCAAGTTTTTAATGTTCATGTCGATGGCCAGGTTGATGCCTAGGGTAAGGGCTTCGTACTCTGCAACGTTGTTTGTGCAGTTGAACTTGAGTCTATATGAGAAAAGGGTAGTCACGTCATCTGGTGATCTTAAGACTATCCTTGCACCCGAGCCTGTGTTTGAGTGTGCACCATCAAAATCCATGCCCCAGGATCCTTCTCTTCTTTCTTCATCAATGAAAGGGGAGTTTGCCAAAATAAAGGCGTTCTCTATTCCTTCTTCTAGAACCTGATGGTTTACATTGATATGTCCCATAGTACTTTGAACTTTGGTCCTATCCGGGGAAGAAACTTTCTCTTCACTTTCGACAATTTCAATCTTCTTTTCTTTGAGAGGTTTTGAATTTTTTTTTTGAAGGTATTGCAAGATTTTTTCTTCAGCTTGTTCTGTTGCTTGCCTCTTTTCGAGGTCCATGATCCTACCCGGTGGGAAAGGTTTTTTCTCTAATGTTACCTCTCTTTCTTCTTCTAAAAGATTGATCATGAGACAAGATGCCCTTTTAGCTAATTTTTCTCGCTCCTCTTGTAAGTAAGTTCTAATGTCTGAGGGAAAGTTTGGTGAGGCAAAGTCATCAATCTGATTAATCTGAAGGGTCTCTCTAAGGCACTCTTCTTCTTGCAAGGGAGAGGAAGCCACGTTTTCTTCTATTTCACATGCTCTTTCTTGAGCTTCGAACATAGTGGTAGGGCGTCTCCCAATCAAAACCCCATATGGGTCTTCTCTCATGGTTGATTTATAGGTCTTGAGAATGGTAGCTTTGGGAGGTTTAAACTCTTGAGGAAAACATCTCACGAGGGTGTTAAACCTATCATTGAAATCCTTTATATTTTCCCCTGACTTTATTTTGCAGTTGTGGAGTTGATTATACAAGGATTGATAATCTCTCTTTCTCCCAAATCTTTTGGAGAAGAGTTCTTGAAAGAGGTTCCAATTTGTGATTGTTCCTGGGGAAATATCATCAAACCAATCCTTGGTCCTTCCAATGAAAGTGTAAGTGAAGAGTCTCATTACAATATCCTCATGTTGGTCGAAAGGTTCTAGAATATGTAGGAAAAGATGCAAGTGATCTTCGGGTGAAGTGAGGTCTTCTTCTGAAAATATGGGTAGCCACTCTTTGAAGTCCTTTGGGAGTTTATGACGGGATCCAGGGATCTTAGTTATGTCCAAAGGTTTGTGTGCCTCTCTGGACTGCAGGTTCCATGTAACGCTTGGTGAGGTGGGTATGAGTGAGAGTAGAGGTGTGGAGGCAGTAGGTGAGGATGGAGGGCTAGGAGAGGTAGATGGACAATTATGAGGTATGGGTGAGGTTGGGGGACTAGGCCTTTTGGGTGGGGCCTTACGACCTTTGGAAGGTTTGTTGGGAGTTGGAATATGCTTCTTTGGTGACATGGTGGAGTAGCTAGACAAGCTTTAGGAAAATCTTTATCAAAAAGGTGGAAAAGGAACATCCCTTGGGTGGAGTCGCAAGGCAAGCTAAGGGACATGCTTTGGGATAGCTTGCCAAAGTGTTGTTTAGGGCTCCGAAAAGGATTCAAAATCCTCCCCGACAATGACGCCAAATTGTTATCGCACAAGTTGGAGGTTGGGAAAAGCCTGACCCAACCACTAAATGACGACAACTAAGAGGTCCCCTACCCACTGTCACCTTAGGCAGGGGTCCCCGTCACTTTAGAGGTGAGGTAATCACCTCAAGGGGGGAATCTGAGTGACCCTAGGGGGAAAGGGATGAAGACGGATGAAGATGGATATGAAGTCCCTAGAAGTCAAGTCTTAATGGTATGAAGGTCTTGAGAAGGTTCAAGGGTTGCCAAGTAGGTTGAGTGACCCGCCAGGTGTGAAATACCTTCCCGAGACACAAGAAAAACAAGCATATGTTGCAATATAATGAGATGCCTCAATGAGGCAAGAGAGCCAAGGCCTCAAGGAAAAAATTCCAAATGAGATAGACTTATAATTCACAAAAATCACATTTCCCAAGGCAATGATTTTATATCTCCATTGCAATAATAAATGACTAGTGCTCTTATTAATTGGGTAAATGGGGTCATGCAAAGAAAGAGCTAGAGAAGCTACCTCATTGGGGGTGTAAACCCTCTTACTCCCAAAGGGAAGTTTCTTTAGCTAGAGTTTAAGTCAAGAGGGTGTATGCCCTTATACTTCTCTTAACAAACCCTTGTTTAACCAATAACATGAAGCATAAAATGATGAAGACTATGGTGGGGGTGTATGCCCTTATACTTCCCACTTAGCTCCTAGCACAATAACGTTGACTTGAAACAAATGATTGCGTGAAAGTAAACACCATACCAATTCAAGGAAAAATGCTAAGATAATCCACCACAATAGGAAGAGAGGAGCTTTCCAAGGCTAGCACATCACTTCAATCAACCATAACATCAAGAGATAACCATAAACAAGAGCCAAGAGAGACAAATTTGCCAAAGGTAGAGAAAATTTCAGACCAATACTTCTCACAAGAGGGAGAGTTATGTTCAAATGAGATCTTATGATCTCTTGTTTATACAAAATGTCACCAAGGTGACTTGTCCACATATTTAGGGGTAAACCACAAGATTAGGGGTCAACAACCATAACCTTGCCCCCTTAACAAAGTAATATTAAATAATTCATTAAAATTCACTTTTGCACATAAGAAAAACCCTAATTCATATGGACGTCACCCCTTTAGGGCACGTTTTGGCACAAAGGTTGTTGGTGATGGAGGAGTGTGGAGGGGCTTCCCAAAGCCATATATCAAGCAATAAGACCACTTCCTTAATTATTCCTTCAAAATGTCTATGTGCCATTGCTTGCACCTCACCACCATGCCCTAACCCCCCTAGGTGACGTCATGCTAAAAAAGGAGATGTTTTGCCCCTCCTGGGAAAATCATTTGGCATGTGATGGTTAGGCTAGGTCTTCCACGTTATCTTCTAAGTTTCCAACACTGTCTTTCTCATCCGGCATGCGGGCCCTTGGCATCCACCTGTGGGCTTCAAGCCCCATGGAAGCCCAAGCTAGGCTTGTTCTTCCAAAACTGTCCACCAACTAGGTCCTGCAAAGATAAATAAGCACGCCCTCCAAGGATTTCAAGTCATAACATCATGATAAGTGAATCCAATCAATAAATGAGCCATCTAAGCATGTGCATCAAAGACCACTATATCAAACAATTAATTGCTCAAAGACATTATGCGACTTGTCAAGCTTGAATGTGGGAGGGTTGACGAGGTGTCCCATTATGTAGATCTTGCCCTAGGTTAAGGAAAGTTTCCAAGAGATCACTCTCTAAGCCATGTAAAGTGGGTGAGGTGGTTGGGGTTAAAACTCAATGGGCATAGGGCTCATGACATACAAGAGGTCGTAGTGTCTCATTCATGGGTGCCTTTGTATAGGGTGTGTGGTACCTTCGCCCACAATGCACTTTTTCCAAGCCCTTTATTTGCCATTCTTTCATTTTTTCATAATTTTAAGGAAAGGTTGAAAGCCACTGCCCTAGTGTGGTGTCCAGATAATGACAGTGTCACCCACGAACACCTAGTGGAAATGAGAAGGTTGGCTCATGATGAGACCCCCTTTCTCTCAGCCATGCAACTGAGAGCCATTACCCTGTCTTGGTGACCAGATGATGGTAATGTCATACCACTAGATATTCATGGACATGATAGGCCGGCTCGTGATAAGACCTCCTATCCTTCAACTAACCTTTTAAGCATTCTTTATCATATTTTATTGTGGGTCCCCCTTTACTCAAAGATAAGTGTTTCATTGCTTTCTTGGGCGATCCCTGGGTGAAGCATATAGAAGGTTCATACAAGGCTTTTATCTTTTACCCAACATTAATCCCTTTGGGCCTTCAACCCCTTCTTCCCATAGAATGAGGGACCACCCCTTCTTGGCTCAATACCCCCTAAAATCCCAAGAGATAAGGAAATGGGGGGGAAACAGTGATGGAAAGTTGTAAGTATGGTTGGGAACGATACGATGGCTCTTCAAGGGAGTTCCTAGTAGAAAACCCATCCCCAAGGAAGACCACTTACTAGGGCACAATGTCAACCACCAAGGTGAAGCAAGGAAAAAGGCATAGTTTCCAAGCATATATCATGAAATATAGAGAAATCTAAGATACAACATACTCAAATGGCTTAAATATTGAAATGATGCTCACCATAGTACTGACTTTTACCTCATGGAGCAAGGCCCACTTCCTTCCAGAAGCCAGCTGATGTGTTAGATACCATCTAAAAATCTGCAACCATCTATGGTGGTGAGAAGGGTATCCATCTATGCAAAAGGACATTGTTGTTCATGTAGTCTATCGACACTCCATATCTGCAACCTGAGGGCCTCGAGACATAATCTCCTTAGTTATTCACAAAATCAGGATAACACTCTAATTTCGAGGCTCCAAAGGCACATTTAGATTGTTTGAGGAAAAGTTGGTGCTGAGAGAGTAGATGGAGGACTTGATCCACATGGGCGAGATGGGATGTCCAAGTTTTACTATGGATGAGAATATCATCAAAGAAAACTAAGAAAAAATGACGAAGAAAAGGACGAAATACATGATTCATGAGACTTTGGAAAGTGGAGGGAGCATTACACAGGCTAAAGGGCATTACCAAGAACTCATAGTGACCCCCGTGAGTTCTAAATGCAGTTTTTGGAATGTCAGCCTGTTTCGTACGTATCTGGTGGTATCTAGAACAGAGATCAAGTTTGGTGAAGTACTGAGCACCTCTCAATTCATCCAATAGGTCATCAGTGATAGGAATGGGGAATTTTTCTTTGATTGTGAGTTTGTTGAGAGCACAAAAATCAAGACACATTCTCCAAGTACCTTCTTTCTTAAGTACCATGACTATAAGAGAAGAATAGGGGCTGGTACTAGGACAAATAACACCTGCTTCGAGTAATTCTTGAACAATTTTCTCAATTTCATTCTTCTGGGAAAATGGATGACGATAAGGGCAAACATTGGGAGGAAGACTGCCCGATATGAGAGGAATGGAATGATCATGGACACCACGGGAAGGGGGAAGTCCTTGAGGAGTGGTAAAACCAACTTGGTGTTTCGAGAGGATAGATTGGAGGTCGAGATGCACAAAGGGTGTCTCAATGACTTGAATGGAGTGGAGTTGGGTAATAATGCTGGAATGACCTTTTTTGAGGAGCTTTTCCATTCGATGGGAATTGATGATCTCAGGGGAGCTTGTTGTGATGCCTTGGAACTTATACTATTGTCCCTCCTATTGGAATTGCATGGTTAATTCCTTAAAAGCCATGAGAATGGGTTTGAGAGTGCGTAACCATTCGACACCGAGAACAATGTTAGAACCACCCATGTCTATAGCAAACATATGGGATTTCATGTGATACTGACCAATTTGAAAATGCACATTTTCACAACGTCCTCCACATTTCATGGAACCTCCATTTGCAATCATGATTTGAACATTATTGACTACACGAATATAACAATTGACTTCTTGGGCAATGCGATGATGAATAAAATTATGGGTGTTGTTATCGTGCAATTTGTCCTTTGATAGAAGGAAAGGTAAATGGAAAGAAAATTGGCGTAACTTGAGGTTATCCTATCACTTTCACCTCAATAGGATTCCTCTTTCTATTTAGGGTGGTAGGCCCAGGGGAGATGTCCCCGACGACCTGGGGGTTTGAGAAAGGCAAGGTCAAAATGGCTAATAAAAGATCCCCTCTCACAAGTCACGACAGATCCAAAAGTCCGGTTTTATAACCAATGAAATGATAATGTATCAAGGTGTACCTGCCCGAAACAAAGCAACAAGAAAATATATATTGCAAGTACAACTTGCTGGTTAACACTTCATAAAACCATAGACTTTCTCAAATAAAGCAATTGGATGATAATGATGAAGTAAATAGAAAATTATAACAAGAAATATTGACGAGGCATTACTTCACATTAAATTCCTTGAAATGGCTTCAAAATGACTAAGAATCATCAACCATTAAAATCATAATACTGACATTTATTAGAAGCAAACAAGACAATCTATTAATCAACCTTTTCAATTGCTTTTATAAGCTTTTAATGCTGCAATTAATGGATGTAGCTTACTTTAGTAACAACAACAATAATATTAGTAGGTTAGGCTATTCTGGTGTTAGAAATGGTTAGTAGGGAGCTCAAGGAATAAGTTTTGATGGTTGTTTTGATCAATCACACAAAAGAGGACTTAGACTAGTGCTTTAGGGTAAATGGATTCAATGATGTGGCAACAAATGTTGAAGAGAAATAATGATAGTAGGAGAGTCAGAGACAAGAGAGATTGTTAGATTGGAGTGTTGGTAATCCAAGGCTCCAATTATCAAACCCTAGGGAAAACTAGCTACTAAGGTGTAGGTAACCCTAGACCTTAGTAGATTTCCTCCCTCTTTAACTCAATGATGAAGCAAAAAATTGGTTAAGATGAATCAATGGATACTAAGGTGTTGCAATGGTAAGGCCTTAGCACATGCTTCAAGAAAAATGGCCTCTTGACAAGATCTAGTAGGTGAAGGCTTTTGAAGTTAGGACAATAACATGTGCTAGTCTTCCTAGGGTTTAATCAAACAATTTTATAATATTTTATGTAAATGCAAAATAAATAAAACTATAACCATTCAATTAAGAAGAATTGCAGAAATATCACTTACATACATCAAGAATCATCAAGAAAATCCCTAGTTGAACACATCCACCAAGAAACTTGCCAAAATACTCCAAATTTAGCCTTCCTCAACAAGTGCGCCTAAAATTTCAGCCAAGAAACCCTAGATAGGGCTTAAATTTCAGTCCTCACAAGTGTGAGTGAAAGATGATGAATAATACAAGGGTTTAAACCCTTATTTATACAATACTAATGACCAGAATTAGGTCAAAAAAGGTTGACATGACCTGTTACACATAATATCCAGTTTTTACATTAAATGTCATAATTAAACCCTAAAACAAGCTGTAAAGGTGATGTCATGCCCTTTTAGGGTGACATTAGGCCATTTTCGGGCAACATTGGCCTCCTGGAGCAAAACGTTAGGCCTCCTTGGGCCTCAGGATCCTGCCACACGTGCCACTTGGCACACAACTGCCTCCAAAGTATCCAAAACACTAGGTGACGTTATGGGTGACCTGGGTGATGTCATCGGCCTTCCAAGGCCTACATCATGGTGAAAAGGGAAAAACCCCTTGGGTCCAGGCCTGTCAAGCTGTCCCTGGTGGAACGTCCTCCTCTCTCTCTGGTGCAATCCCTTGATCTATCTCTGCCCCTGGTTGGGGTCTCAACATCCATCTGGTGGGATTCTATCCCTATGGAGGTTCAAACTAATCATCTCCCCATATGTACCTGTCCATTGGGTGTGGCCTTGCAACATGTGAGTGAATGAGGTGGTAAGGGATCTCTGGGCAATGGGTGTCGTGATAGCAGGGAAATGTATGGCTTACCTGTGGGTGTCTATAAAGAGGGTGAGATGCACCTTGTCATGGATGCAAATGTTTCCAAGCCCATTCATGCCTTTTTATCTTTTATTCTTATTGCTTTTTCTTTCAAAAGGCTAGTTAGGGGACATTGCCCTAGCATGGTGACCAGTGGTGACAATGTTACCCACAAGCATTTCACGGAAATGGGAAGGTTGGTTCGTGATGAGACCCCCTTTCTCTTGGCTATGCCACCAAGAGCCACTACCCTCGCGTGGTGACCAACTGAATGGTAGTGTCATACCGCTACGTGCCCATGGACCTAATAGGCTGGCCCGTGATGAGACCCCCTATCCTCCAACTAGGTCTTGATTTATTATTTTTATGGGTCCCTATGTTTCTTGCTGAGAAGCCTTTTATTGCTTTCTCGGGGATCCCTAGGCGAAGCATCTCAAGGTTTCATTCTTTTGGCTTTTATCTTTATCCAACTACTTTTACCCCCTTGGCATTTAGCCCTTTCTTCCCACAAGGTAAGGTACAACCCTTAGATATTTGGCCAACCCAATGCCCAGACCAGTGTAATGGGGATGGATGAACAAGAAAAAGATGAAAAGTGGTAAGTATGGTGGGAACAAACGACGACCTTTCATGAATCCCCCCAGTGGCAACTCAAACCCTATGGGAATCGGCTTACGAGGGCATCCTGTCATTTCCCCCAGGTGTGGTCAAGTGAAAAGGCATAAGTTCCAGGCACACGTTAGAAGCAAAAAGAATTAAATGCACATATTCAAATTTTTTGAGAATCAGAGTGACACATACCATGATACCCAAACTCATTACCTCATGGAGCAAGACCCATTTCTGCTACAAGACCAGGCCGATGTGATGGATGTTGTTGTTGCTGACAAAGTGGAGGCTCTGAAGATTAAAAGGATGGGCCCTCCAGGGCCATGCTCAAGTCGATCTAGCTCTTGGTACTCCATGTCGAGGACCTGTGGGCCTCGAGACATAGTCTCCTTAGTTATCCCTAGGCTAGGGTATAACATCTGGCTCCAACTCGGGGACATGTGCTCACCGTAGAGCGCATGAGAACCTCAACATCTCTGGCATAACCTGTGACCTCCTTGATCTCAACATAAGACTATTAGTAGTCATTTGGGGTGGTGATATCACCCCCGACTCACATATATATAATACAGAAAATGAAAACATGCATATGTACAAATGGAAATACAAACTACTCTAGCATGAAATGAAAATGGTATATACAATGAATGCAAATGCCTACCTACTTACATGTACTTACCTGTGAAGTGAAGTTTCTGCCCCTTGATGGGGTTGGAGGAGGTGCCCGCTAACTGGTAATGGGCACCTTCTTCCTTCCAATGTAGATAAATAGTAGGCATTATTGACTGACTTTCTTCGAACTTTGAAGGGTCCAAGCCAAAACTGTGCATTTCCCTTGACATTAGTAGCTCTGCCTTCTTTGTGTCCCACATCCATACTGTGTCTCCCTCTTTGTAATATTTGGTTCTGAACTGGTTGTTTCTTGAACAACCTCGGTGTACTGTGTGGAGGGAGGAGGGTGGGATTCTGCTGTGAAAACTTCTTGTCGGGATGGCTGGATCAATACACTATCTTCTCCTTTCTTTAACAACCTGACACCCCCAAATTCCTTTTCTTTATACTTGTTCAGGAGTTGTTGATAATCTTCCTTCTTCGGCCATTTTATTTGATCAAAGTCTTCCTCTGTAGCAAAAGGCATATCATTAGGAGAAAATTCAGGAAGACTTTCTATGATTGGCTCATGTGCTTCGTTAGTCTTGATGTGGTCTCTAATTTCTCGCACATGGATTTTGGTCATTGGCACATTCGGGAGACGGCTCATTGTTTCATCGTTCATAAGCACATTGATATAAGTGAGGTCCATCTCTAGAGTGCCTCCCATCATTGCGGAAAATTTCCTGGACAACAACATCCCCCACACATCTGGGACATCTACTACTACAATGTCCATATGGATCACTCTCTCAGGGTATCTTCCAAGGCATACTTCCACATTTTCAATCACCCCATGTGTGGGTATCGCTCTAGACTCGAATCCACACACATTCCTATAAGGTCGTGTGACTTTTAGGCCCAATTGTTGCATGACCTTTAGAGACATCATGTTGGCACCTTCCCCTGAATCCAACATACAGTTGTTAAGGCACTTGTTATTTATCACTAAGGTCATAAAGAAAGGTGGGTGTTCATCATACTGGACCCTGAAGTGATCGACTTGCAACATAATAAGAGGGTCCATTGGTCCATCTGATCCTTTGAAGAAATTATCAAATCTTTCTTTGATAGATGGTACCTTGATGACTTCTCTCAAGGGGATGGTCACATGCATCTTGGATAATGCCCCTTCAAAGTCAAAGTTTAAGTCCACTCTTTCAGTCTTGGGAAGATTCTTGAGAAGGAGAATGCTCATGGGTGGAGGCCTCGTTTGGGATACTGCAAGACCAGTAGAGAGAGGTTGGTTCAATTTCTTTTATCTAATATACACTTGGAATTCTTGCTTTTTCAACTTTTCTCTTGATTCTTGGTCCAAGTTATTTATCACCTCCATCCTAGCCTTCTAGGTTGCTTCCTTTATGCCCTCTTGATGTTCCTCAGGGGAAATATTAAGGCAGATTTGGGGGTCCTCTATGGTATGGTCAGTTATATTCACTTGGTCATGGCCTCCATTGTTGTAAGGACATTCATGTTCCCAGTGTGACTCATTGCATTGAAGGCACCAAGGGTTTTCATCCACCACATTTGCAGGGGATAAAGTATTTGGAACCTCTTGATCATTCTTTGGTCTAAAAACTTGGTTCCCTTTCTGGAATTGACCTTTGTATGGAACCCTAGGGGCTTGTTGCTGAGTCCTTTCTAGGTTGACAATCCTATTTATCATTAGTTCTTGGGTTTTTACCATGCCATCTACTGTCAGTTGCAACTTTGCCAAGCTAGGACTAATGTTTGAAGTAGGTTCAACATTGTGGACTATCTTAGGTTTAGTGTCCATTCTGACTCTTGGGGATGAGAAAGGTTCAACTTTGGATGATAAAAGGTTGTCTTCGATCCTTGTGACTACCTCTTGGGCTTCTTGGATCATTTGAGAGTTTTTATCTCTGAGGAGATACCCTAGTTGACCAGTAAAGACTTTGGTATAAATGAACAGAAGGAAACTAGGAGAAGGATGATGACCCGCAGGGAGTTTTTGGAACATGGTTTCAAACTTGCTATGGAATTCTCTAATGCGTCTCATTCTCCTGTTTCAAGAGGTTATTCAACCTTATCCACAACATGTTGGGGTCTTTCTTGATACTCCATTGTTTAAGGAAAACTTCTTCTAACTTATCCATGGTTTTAATACCACAATCAAGAAGACTATTGTACCAACACCTAGCGCCATCATGGAGGGTAGCAGAGAACAATTTCGTAGCCAAATCTTCAGCATCATCACTAATGGGGTGAAGCTGGAAGAATGCCCAAAAATTGCTCATGTGATCCTCGACATTGGTTACATAATTTCCTGTGAATTTAGGCAACCATTTTTCATACTTAGGGGGCATTTGCCTAGGGTAGCCTGGTATAGCTGTCATGTCTAGTGGTTTGAAAATATTGGATGACCATTGTTTTTGGTTATTGGCTTGGTTTGAAATGACGGTCTGAGTTCCCGTGCTAGACATTGTGTTTAAAGGAAGATTTCCTCCAAAAAGTGATTTTACTATAGGAGAGTTTCATAGAGGCTTTCTTCTAAAGGACTGGGGAGGGTTGTTGTACCTCCCTATGGATTGTGGAGTCGCCAGATAATTTTCTTGAGATGATCAAAGGAATAAGGGAATCACCCTTAGTGGAGTTGTCAGGTAAGCTTGTAAGAAAATTTCTCTAGATAAAGGCTTACCGAAAAAAGTGTTGTTTGAGGAATATTGACTCAGTGTTCCCTGAAAACAATGCCAAAATGTTATCGTGCAATTTGTACTTTGATAGAAAGAAAGGTGAAAGGAAAGCAAGGTTGCAGGAGACAAGGTTGCACGAAAATAGATCTTGTATGTTCCTTTTTTGTTCTGTTTTCGTCCAAAGGGAAAGGGTGTTCAGGGATTCTACAGACAAGGGTTTACCCTGTGCTATAGCTCTCTGATATACGTGCGAGGTCGAACAGTAGTACTCGACCCAATATCTCAGGGCACCAATTAAGGAGGCTAGACCTTACCCTTAGTCGTACTACTCGATTACCCAAGTACTAGAGAGTATCATCTCGAGCATTGTTCTCGGTGGCACTATAGCAATCAGGCGACTGATTGATTGATCTATGGAGGGTTTTAGGATACCTAGGCCAGTCTGTATACAAGTGTTGTTTGATGCGCTACCACTCGAATGGGTACCAACAGGGGTTACAAGGGTGTCTAATAATGTGAGTTTAAAAACCTCTTGTATTTCCTGCATGTATGCTTTCCCAACCGCAGATTTATGCGTTGAACCACATATCACTATAGTTTTAAGACGTCGGAATATGTCTCTACCCTGAAAAAAATTAACCCATAATTCCTGCCAAGGAAAGTGCTCTGATACCACTTGTAAGGTACTGGATGTAATATAATATGCAAAAACATGAACATTTAGCAGATATCAATGGAACACAAAAATATTGAGAAGAACAAGATAAAAAATGATACCTTTATTCATAGAAAACAATGTTCACTTGCCTCTTCGAGGGGGAAACCTCTAGCAGAGCATAGCTCTATTACAAAAATTCTCAAGACAAAGTTTTTCACGCCTCCTACTCTTATTTATACTAATTCTATCTTCTAAAGAACATTCTAGAGGAAGATCTTTCTAGAAGCGAAAACTTCTATTAGGTCTTCTTACATTGACTTGTTCACATTTATTAAATAGGTCTTATTAATTAATGTCGACCTTTATTACATGAAAATATATTATTCTACCTACTTGAGGGGTTAGGGAGGTTAGGTCCCTAACAAGGTGATAATGGAAAAAGTTCGAATGTTGCACTTGTCTTTCCCCTTGTGAAAGGATTTGCACGACGACGCTAGATTTTGTGATAACAAGTTTCACGAAGGAGGGTCATGTACACACCCTTTGAGGGCTTTAGGCAGGCTCTCCTGAAATAGTTCTCTCTCATCGTATGGAGAGGTTATTAAAGAAAGGCCACTTTCGCATTATTTCCTAATTTAATGTCATATAGGTTATGAAATAGAAAATATCATTTAGGAATGATTGGAGGTAGGGTCTACATCCCAGTACAAACCCTTACTCATCACTAGTAGTCATGGTGTTATAGAAGGAAGGCACTTGGCACATGTGTCTTGATTTTAGGGCTCTTAATAAGTTGAGACCAAGGGAAAATTGTCCATCCTAGTTATTGATGATCTCCTTGATGAACTTCATGGAGTAAAGTTTTTCACTAAGCTTGATTTGCATTTAGTATATGACCAAATCAAGATGAAAGAGACAGACATCCCTAAGACAACTTTCAGAACACACGAAGGTTAGTATGAGTTTCTAGTGATGCCTTTCGATCTTTGTAATGCTCCATCCATGTCCTTATCGACACCCTTTGTACAAAATAATGAAATAGAAAATATCATTCAAGAACAGTTGGAGGTAGGGGTCTACATCCCAGTACAAACCCTTACTCATCACTAGTAGTCATGGTGTTAAAGAAGGAAGGAACTTGGCGCATGTGTCCTAATTTTAGGGCTCTTAATAAGTTGACGATCAAGGGAAAATTTCCCATCCTAGTTATTGATGATCTCCTTGATGAAATTCATGGAGCAAAGTTTTTCACTAAGCTTGATTTGCATTTAGTATACCACCAAATCAAGATGAAAGAGACANAAAATATCATTTAGGAATGATTGGAGGTAGGGTCTACATCCCAGTACAAACCCTTACTCATCACTAGTAGTCATGGTGTTATAGAAGGAAGGCACTTGGCACATGTGTCTTGATTTTAGGGCTCTTAATAAGTTGAGACCAAGGGAAAATTGTCCATCCTAGTTATTGATGATCTCCTTGATGAACTTCATGGAGTAAAGTTTTTCACTAAGCTTGATTTGCATTTAGTATATGACCAAATCAAGATGAAAGAGACAGACATCCCTAAGACAACTTTCAGAACACACGAAGGTTAGTATGAGTTTCTAGTGATGCCTTTCGATCTTTGTAATGCTCCATCCATGTCCTTATCGACACCCTTTGTACAAAATAATGAAATAGAAAATATCATTCAAGAACAGTTGGAGGTAGGGGTCTACATCCCAGTACAAACCCTTACTCATCACTAGTAGTCATGGTGTTAAAGAAGGAAGGAACTTGGCGCATGTGTCCTAATTTTAGGGCTCTTAATAAGTTGACGATCAAGGGAAAATTTCCCATCCTAGTTATTGATGATCTCCTTGATGAAATTCATGGAGCAAAGTTTTTCACTAAGCTTGATTTGCATTTAGTATACCACCAAATCAAGATGAAAGAGACAAACATCCTACGCAATTTTGTGTTGGTCTTCTTCGATGATATCTTGATCTACAGTAAAGCATGGGATTCACAAAGAGCATGTTGATAAGTTCTTGCAACTCTTGAGAGACAACCAATTATTCGTGAAGCGCTCCAAATGTGCTTTTGGGGATCTTGAGTTGAATATTTGAGGTCACATTGTAAGTCAAGAGAGAGTACAAGTCGATCCCAAGAATGTGGCGACTATGCAAGATTGGTTCCGTCCCAAAACTCTAAAGAGCTTGAAGGGTTTCTTAGGGCTTATAGGCTACTACAAGAAATTTGTGAAAAATTATGGCAAAATTGTAGCTCCCTTAACTTCACTCCTTAAAAATAATGCCTTTGTTTGGAATGAGGTAGTAGCACATGCCTTCACTGCTTTAAAGGATTCCATTTGCACTACTACAGTTTTAGTAGAGCTTGATTTCAAAAAGACTTTTAATAATGGAATGTGATGCTTAAGGTAGAGGTATCAGAGAAGTATTGATGCAAGAAGGATGCTTCTTGGCATTCACCAATAAGCAATTGTGTGACTGCAATTTGGAAAAATCCACATATGAGAAGGAAATGATGTCTATCCTTCATACAGTGGAGACTTGGAGGCCATATCTCACAGGGAGGCATTTTCAGATCAAGATTGACCATCATAGTCTGAAGTACTTCCTTGAACAACGATTGTCTTCACCAGAGAAACATACATTAGTAAATTTGGGTCATTTTGTGACGACCATTTCGACGCTCTTGCGATGTTATGTCGTGGAGATTGCGACGAATCTTGGGCCCCTAAAATGTCACATCATATCCTGTGGCAGGTGCGACGAACCTGAAATAACGTTGCAAGAGCGACGACACAATGAGGCCGTCGCAAGAGAGACGACTTATGGAGGTTGACGCAAGAATGACAACCTAGGATAATCGTCACAAGAGAAACGACATATCCTAGTTTCTGCGACGAACAGGTTGTCGCAAGAGCGACGAAATGTCGATTGATGAGATGAACTATTCATATGATGGACGATCCTCTTTGTCGCAAGAGAAACGACATATCCTAGTTTCTGCGACGAACAGGTCGTCGCAAGAGCGACAAAATGTCGATTCATGCGACGGACTATTCATATGATGGACAACCCTCTTCGTCGCAAGACAAACGGCATTTTCTAGTTTCTGTTTTTAATTAGTGCTTGATTTTAGGCTGTTGTTACTCAAAGGAGTGGTCGTGAAACTGATGGCGTTTCGACTCGACTCTTTAAACCATGCAAGAGGAAAATGAAATGCAAGAATTTCAACTTCGATGAAAACTAGCTATGGGAAGGAGCAAGAGGTTTTAAGCAAAGAAATAATTTCTTGATAAATTACTATGTGTGCACTTCTAATGACAAAAAGTATGAGCTAATTATCCAGATAAATGGAAGCAAAATGACCCAAATTTTAAAAATACCATGCAAATGTAATAGTTCACTTAGTACACCTATACAACATTGAATCAAATGTCATCATTTCTAACATAGTAAACTTTTATGATTATAGAGACCACCATACACATCTTAAATACTCATAAGGATCACGGGGGATTCATAAAGTTTTTTTTTTAATTATGAACCCACATGTTGTGAATAAATGTGTTCGCGTCAAACACTGAAAAGAACAATGTTATAATAGAAAAAAAGTGATACAAATCCTTGTTTCATAAGAGGAATGTGACATCAGGATTTCAAATTTTTATGTTCTCTGGAAATTCGTAACCTTGCCAAGACATAAGAGGTGTAAATATTGTGATCTTAGTACCCAAGAAATCTACGTTCCTACAAAACAAAGGTTAACAAATTTCCTTAAGTAGGGAAGGGATAGTGACAGCGATTACCATGAGAGCACAACATTCAAGCAAAGGTGAAAGAGAGAGGAGACAAGAGGTTAGAGGATACCACACTAGGATTGAACTAGTGAAGGAAAGAGAGGTGAGAGGAAACAACTATTATGAGGGAGGGTGAAATTTGGAAATGCTAGCCTACAGCTAGTGAGGGAATTAGAGGTGGAATTATCGTGAGGTGACATGAATGAAGACATGAAGTGACGATGTTAAAATGAACCATTGTAGAAATTTCCTTAGAGACGCATGGGCCATTCATCATAGTGATCTAGCCCCATTCACAGGTAAAAGCAACATTGTATGTTGATATGCTATATCTGCATGTTGCAACCCTCAAATAGTCAATAAGGTAGTAACATTATATGGCATTGAAAGAACTTAAAGACTACCTTAATTGAACAACCATGGATGAGTATAAAAAATCCTAGATATTCTCATAAGATTTTAGAGGGGGAAATTACATAGTTGTTACCACAAAAGGGGAAAAGTTATCCAATTGTAAGAAATGGTTTAACATTGACCCATGCACAAAAGAGAGTGTGGTTAAATGATGTGTTGTAAGCAAATTCTAAAGTTGGAGGTAAGGAAATATCTAAAAGGTCTTGCCTAACATCATATTGCAAAATATTGTATTGTGTATTTCTCTTTAGCAAACTCTTCACTATTGCACCCACCACCTTAGATCACCTAGTTTTAATATTATAAGGTCCAACAATTGATTCTTGGGTATATAAACACTTAACACTACATGATGGGATAGTAGGGAACAAGCTCGGGTTGGCTTTGCTAGACACATTTCTCATAGGCTCAAGAAAATGCCTAAATTTAGTTTTTTCCCTTGTATGCCCAACTTCACTTATGGGGTTAGGAATAACTATAGGAGATATACTTCCATCAAGGATATACTTCTAATCTTGAAACATAAACTAAATATGTCATTCAAGGATATAATAGCCTCAATGCCACAGGGTACATGATTACCACATGATTACCTTGACTCACTCCATCCAAAAAAGGACAAATTTTTGAATTACCTTGACTCACTCCATCCAAAAAGGACAAATGGGACAAGCCCTTATTCAAAGGCCACAATTACATGGTCGAATTAATGGTGAATGGGCAAGACTCAAGACCTAATACCACTTATAAAATTGTAGGATAAGGTGCCACAATATTAATTCTCTGGATAAGGGTGATACTGATAGCTACCCAAACTAGAAGTGATGACATATCCAATAATACAAAAAAAACATTGTTTCCTCTTTTTTGTTTTTTTTTAATGTTTTGGGAATGATGTGTTTTTCATTTCTTGTTATTAATTTTTTATTTTTATAAATATTAAAATAGTGTTTTTGTTATTTATGTTACAATGAGGAGGCGAGTTCCATATGCAAAAAAATGGTTTTAAGGAACATGATAACAAAGGCCGGAAAGTAACCAATGATGTGTCTCCTCAAGTGGGATGAATAATGATGGTAGCATTATTGGAGGTGAAGATTTAAAACAAGAATGGGGTGAAACAATGGTTCATCAACATGATTCTAAAGTAAGACAATAAACTAAGTGTAACGACTCAAGACTCCATTAGGTAACTTAATTTGCTTCATATTTTTCTTAACCTTCTATGTAGATTGGGTTTTAAGTTTTAAGTTTTTCTACAAATATATATGAATGTATTTGTGTTAGCCTTATGGGGACAATTCAGTTATATAATGTTTGAAAGTAATGAATTATCATGGCTTGCAATGGTAGTGCTTTGAGAAACTTGGATTTTGTTAGGATGGGGTTTGTTGGTGGTTGTTTTTAGATTAGAGTGTTATGTATAGATGGTGCACACTACAACTTGAACCTAGTTTATTATATGATTGTAGATCGATGGGCTACACCTGTGGAGACAAATTCTTTCAAGTTATTGAACAAAGAACTAGATATAACGAAGAAGCGTATTGAGAAGCTCTTGAAAGTTGTTGCAAATTCCATATTGACAACAAAAGGAATATATGACATGCCTTTTAAGGTGCACAATTTTTCTTGTGCATGCTCATAGAAATTGTAGTTGAGACATTTGAAACTATCACTGATGTTTGGGTTAGTTGGCCAATGCATTTTTTTGGCTATGTATGTGCAATTTCTTGTGGAAGTTGGGGCTATTGTTGTGTCATGTTTGTTAGCCCTCAAAATGCATGAGTATTCTTTAGGGATTCTTCTCAACATGTTAGTATATTTTTCATATCTAGGATCAAGTTTTTTCGTTGATTGAGGCAATTTTATGACCATGGATGGAGCTATAAATACAAAGGAATAGTTCCTAATGAACTGGATTTGCAAGTTCTTTTGGCAGCCATAATTGGCATCACTGCATAGCACATTATTCATGAGATCACTCTAAGGTAGGTCGAATCTGATAAAACCAATAGTATTGTGTAGGAAATGGTCTTGACATTGAAACTAAGGGCACATCTCTAGCAAATTATCTTTTCTAGTTAACATTTGAAATGTGCAACAAATTATGAGTAGCAATGAGCTTGTTTTTAAGGAAGCTTTGGGAAGACTCTAAACAAGCCACACCTCAGGAAAATTTAGCGGTAGTCTTAAGTCCAACATGTAAGAAAATGATGGTATTGCATTTCACTTCACCCAAATAAACATAACAAAGAGATGCATTATGGATTTATTTGTGGGAAAACTTATCTGCATACAATGTTTAAGATGAAAATATGGACATTTACAATAGTTGATCAATTGAATACAAAGCATGGATTCTTAGTCAAGAAAGCACCAAACAACAGTGTGATATAGCAAAGTTTAAAGGAGAGAGAGTGTTGGTTCTTTTCATTTTGCAAAGGCTAATCTCAATTGTTGGATCATTGATCTGCCAAGGAGAACAATTGTTGGATCGTATTACATGTTTTGGGCATTCATGACTGAAATCTTGATGAGAAAGCAACACAAAGCATAGGTAAATGAATGTTGCGATTGCAATTTAAACTGGAAGCTAAATGGATTCATATTAGAGCAACATCACAAAATATTCAAAGGGATTTTAGCGACATAACTAGTAATGGAGATAGAATCTTTAGATTACAAAGATAATAGAAAAGAGGACTCACTTTGCTCTAATTTACATGTATTAATAGAAGGTATTGGTATGGTTTTGCCTCAACCATCACTACAATAGGATTGCAAATTTTGCTAAGAATCTATTAATATCTTACATCTAGAGTAGAGTTCTGAGTTGTACGAAGGGTTTCATGAATAGAATGCTACATAAACATTAGGGCCGACCTTGTTTCATGAATAGGGCCAACATTAGGGTTTCATGAATAGAATGCTACAGAAACATTAGGGCTAGAAACCACAATCTCTCAGGATTTGGGGGAAATATAGGGCGCTAAGGTTGCATAGATCTTACTGGTATTACACATCATTATCCTAAAATTGCATCTTTATCCTAAAATTGCTTAGGGTTAGAAGCATTACCGATTTGGAAGGCATTTTTGGTCTTTGTGGCTCTCATATGGTGAGGTCGTCATATCTCTTGTTGCTATTTGTCCAAGCTTCAACGCGAGTTCATAGGAACGGTCTTTGTCTCTTTGGTGAGGTCGTCGTGTCTCTTTTCTCTATCTGTCCAAGATTTCGCGCGGGTTCACAGGCATGGTCTCTGTTGAGGGTAGGCACAATCTTGGGTTTCTCTGTCGAGGGTTTGGATGATAGAGACCAGAGGTCGTCGTGTCTCTTTTCGCGGGTTTGGATGACAAAGACTAGAGGTCTTTGTCGAGGGTTTGGATGCTAGGTCTTTGTCGTGGGTTTCTCTATCGAGGGTTTGGATGTGGCCAGGTCTCTGTTGAGGGTTTGGATGCAGCCAAGTCTCTGTTTGTCATATGCTATAACATATTTGTTATATATGTTATAATATGTATACCATATATGTTATAACATGTGCAACCCTATATGTTATAACATATACGCTTATATATGTTATAACATATATAACCCTATATGTTATAACATATACATAATAAATTAAATTATTATTACATAAATTAAATTAAATTATTATTAATAATAAATTAAAATTATATATGTTATAACCCTATATTGTAATAAATTAAATGTATAATGTATATAAACAAATCTAGCCATAAGGTTAAAAAGGGATTGTTGGGTTTGTGAAAATGTGGGGTTACTAAAGTTTTTACTAATATTGAAGCACTCATGTGTATTTGTGCTCATGTTTGTTGTATATCAATGTTTGAAATAGTGGTTGGGGCCAAGTGCAAGTCATAGGCCCACACAATGGTTGGGGATAAACACAAGTCCTAGGCATGTGTTTGTATTGACTTGAAGCATCAATAAAAAGAAGAGCACAATACAACTATGATGTGAAACTTCTAAAAGAAGCATTAACGAAGAATACATTATTACATGGAGAGAGGAATGTCATGCCCATGAAAATAAAATCGATTCCCATTTCTAGTGTATCAAAGAAGGTCATGAACCTACCATATTTTATTTTGGATATCTTGAGCATAAATATATGTATGAACATATCATGATCGGGTTGAGTAATAATCATGGTATTCTCACTAAAGACTTAGATAAAAATAATAAGAATTTTGGGCTAGACTTCCAAATCATTTTTGTCAAAAATATTGTGATATAAAGTCTTGAAGTTGCATGAGAGGATTGTCAAAAAGTAGTTATTTCCAAGGTATGGAGAACTATGTGAGATATTCTTTGCTAATATGTTTCGATAGAGAAACTTCTTGAATCTATACACAACAATAAAAATGGTAAATCCTTAGGGTTGGATGGTTGCTATGCACAATGCACAAGGTGTTTCACACTGGCAAACTTGATGGATTCCAAAGTCAAGGTTTGATAAAGCACATTTGTAAGAGAGAATATAATAGAGACATTATTACCTCATGGTGCCCTATTATATTGCTTGATGTGTCTTCCATTATCTAAGTGGTGAGCACTAACTACC
>ML784905.1:295177-362615 GCA_009831015.1 Picea engelmannii | reverse complement strand
ACAAAAAAAAATGAATCGTTATTTGTTTCAAATAACGATTCTTTTTTTTTTTGTTACAATATGTTCTACAAATATCTCTCCCAAACGACTTTGTAGCTCTGTTAAGATATTATTTATGTTTGAAGCAAAACCCGTGAGAAATTTAATTATTTGAATGACCTCTTTTACATCATTGCTTTGTTGCTCTGTTAATAACCATTGAAGGTTATTTCGGTCTCCATCTCTATTTAATCGGATAACACTTCGCATTGCATGATTGGCTTCCTGAATGTCAGTACAAATTTTGACAATTTTTTATTTATTCCTCCTACCATCTATGATTCACCATAACGTTTCTATCACATTCTTCTCGATATGCATTGTATCAAACAAATGAACTATTTTTAGCTCCTCATAGTAGGGCAACCTCATGAATTGAGTGGGATAACATTTCATTTCTCGTGGAAGCCCATTATTAATACCTTCATGATGGCGGCCTTCATGAAGCATAAAAGAAATCACAACAATAATTATCAAATACGGTAAAATAAATTCAATGATTAAAATAAAAATTCAAAACATTACATATTATATGATACATAAAGAAATTGTGTACCAACTTGATGTTTTCTATTATATTCCAACCTCCATAGGTGAGGTGCCAATCTTCGTGGTTTTAAACTAGTCTCTTCTTTCCCATTGAAAATATGTTTTTCAGTAGTACGATACCTATGGTTCTTCGGGAGGAGGTGCTTATACTCATCAAACACCACCTTTCCTAAACTTTTTGAATGGCGATACTTCATTTTAGGACCACAAAATGGACATGAAAATTTACCCTTTGTTTGAAGACCTGCAACAAATGGATTAATGTCAATTATACGATGAGATTATTTAAAAATTAAACATGCAACATGATATCTTTAAAACAAATATAGTATTAAAGAGTAATATAAGAATGCTACATACCACAAAAATGTGTTAGTCCTGGCGCATCATGAATTGTCCATAAAAGTATTCCACAAAATTTAAATTTCTTCTCCCCGATTGGTTTATAGAGGTCGTACATAGTGATGCCATCCCATAACTTTAATAGCTCATTGATAAGAGACTCGATATATACATTCATATCTTTAACTTGGTACTTACCTAATTGTTTGAAATTACACATAATTACCATAACCATGATATGTATATATAAGTAAATAAATAAAAAAGATATTATGCAAAAAACGAAACAAATGAAAATGTTACATTCAAAAAAGTAATGTAAACAAATACCTGGAACAATCATTGTCAACATTATGTGCTCCCTCTTTATTGACATCCAAGGAGGAATGTTATTGTTGATAAAAAAAATAGGCCACATTGAGTAAATAGACCTAAGCTCTCTGAATGGATTAACACCGTTCGCTGTCAATGAAAGCCTAACATTACGAAGTTCATCTTTGAAATCTGCCCATTTTTCCTCAATTTCCCTAAATGCATAACCATTGACAGCCATTCGAAGAACACCATCTCCACTTCTGTTACGTGCATGGTAATCCATAAATTGTGTTATGCTTTCACACCTGAACAATCGCTGCAAACATGGAATTATGAAAATATGACGAAGAACCTTTCGAGACACCCTTTTTGTTACTTGATCGATTCAATATCTACTGAGAAGACATTGCGGACATTCTGTTTTCGAAGCATGTTGTCCATAATGTATAATATGATCATTAGGACATGCATCTATAGTTTGATAATCCATTCCAATGTCTTTCATAATGACATGCAAATCTCGATATGTGCGAGGTAAAATATTTGACGATGGTAACGAAAATTCACCTAACAATCTACAACATAACAAATAATTAGTTAATGTAAAGAATATTAATCGTAAAAATTGCATTTTTGTTTCACATTAATTAACACTAAAAACAAATAGAAAAAAGTCAACATTTATGTATATCAGATGAAACATATTACATACCTTAGGATCTGTGTCATACAAGTGTTCGAAAAATTATTCATAACCTTTAAGTTCACTAGCAACAATGTAGCGGAGAGAAGATTTTATGTTGAGCCTTCATAAAGTCGTTTATTTGCCCTTTCTAATAGAGGTTTATCATAAATACCATCACTGTTCCCATCCTCATCCGGCTGAGCAAACAAATCTTGGATCATTTGATTTGTCCCATCATCTTCTTCCATGGGATCGTTAACTTGATTTGTCCCATCATATTCATCCATGAGATCCTCATTTGTTTGATCATGTTCCTCAGCTTGTACAACATCATTTCTACTAGTACTACTTGGTGCAATATTCTGCAGAAAGTTAGAGGGCAACTCTAACTTTATAATTACAAACAATCATGCAAAATTAGTGTGTATAACAAATATTCAAACAATATATATATATATAATCGACAATATAAAAACAAATAATGAATATATAGCTAATTACCATGGGACGATATTCATTCGATCCCCCATCAATGTGCCCATATTTGCTACAATGTTTTGTAGCTGTTGCTATTAAAATTATTACGGGACGTGTAGTGCAACATTTTTTGCAAGGGCAATAACATCTACCATCACTCTTTCCACCTGTTTTATTTTTTTTCCCACCTCAAATATTCCGCGACATTCTTCCGCACAAAAATACTCTTTCTGAACTGTCGTTGTTATAACAGGATTGTTGCAACATCTCTAAGTTTCAAAATATTTGTCGATATTTTTCATTGACCAAGTCAATGTTGATTTTGTCAAACAGTGTAACGGTCAATGTTGAGTTTGTCAAATAGTGTAACGATCATCATTTAATCGTCGCTTTTGCGATGATAGACAAAGGTCGTCGCAAGAGAGATATGAGTCCACTATCTTCATGTTCGTCGCTCTTGTGACGTACAACTGGTTTCGTCGCAAGAGAAACGAACTTGGACTGGATTTATAAAAAAAATTAAAAATTCAACTCTTTATCTTCAATTTTGCGACGAAAGTTACTTTCGTTGCAAATTTTTCAATATGTAGTAGTGATAAATGGGTAACCAAAATGTTGGGGTATGATTATGAGATCATATATAAGAAGGGTAAAGAGAATGTTGTGGCTGATGATTTATCCAAACAATTTGAGGAGGATGGGTCGCTCCTTGCCTTATCATTACTGAGTCTAGGATGGCTCGAGGAAGCCCACAGGGAATAGCTAGAAAACAATACTTTAAGGTAGCCCATCCAACGACTTCAAGTAGATCATGTTATCGCGCAAATTGTTGATTGGGCAAATCCTGACCCAATCCACAAGATGGCGAGAACTATGAGAGTCTACCCACTGTCACCTTAGATAAAGCCTCCCCTCGCTTTAGTGAAGGAGAAATCCTACATAAGGGGGGGATCCCAGGTGACCCTAGGGGGATTGCAACGAGATAGTGAGGAAATGAGAAGAACACTCCTATGGTCAAAGGCATGAGAGGCTTTGAGGCTCAAAAAATAAGTCTCGGAAGGTGGGAGATGGTTTCCAAGGTTGTATCCCTGCAAAACAATGTTAGAACACCAAAACAAGACAATATGTTGCAATATAAGCCTCAAAAACTAAGGAGAATCATCAAGATAAGCATGTTGTCCCAGAACTGCAACATATATCAGATTTATATCAGCAATAAGAAAGTTATAACAGCTGCACAATTAACCATCAAAAGCATAAAAACATTATTGGATAATGGGGCACTAAACAGGTAAGCAATTATCCAACACTCAAGAACAACCTTTGATGGCAACTTAGGACTGCAAATAGATGTTTTCAGAAGTTTATAACAACAACGTTATGGATGTAGCAAAGGTTTTCCACAACAAAAAATTCTAACCCCAAAAATCCACAAGTAAATTGTCAAGATGATAGACAATGCGAAGCTGAACAAAAGTACAAGTTTACAAGCAATTTTGGAGGTTGGCAAGTAATGAGTGAAAGAAAGATGTTTTCTGCAGCCCTAATGGCTGTAGCATTAGATTTATGACAGCAACAAGAATACTTTGGCTAAATGAGATGCCCTAGTGGCTCAAGTAGGCATATAAAACATACAATTGATTGCACTTTGAACCAAATAAATATCTTGTTAAATCACGTTTTCCAATGCAAGTAATTTGTTTCTCCAATGCAATTTTCATATTAGTGCCTTTAATCTATTGGGTAAATGGAGTCTTGGATGTGATAGTTAGAGCCACAATATCCTTAGGGGTGTAAGCCTTTTTACTCCCTAGGGCATGTAAACCAAACTAAGGTAAATCTAGGAGGGTGTACACCCTTGTACTCCTCCTAGCAACCTTGCCAAAAATAACTTATCAACCAACAAATGAGATGAAACTTGGTGGAGGTTGTATGCACTTATACTCCTCCTAGGGTTTCAAACAAGAATAGCATGGAACACGAAGAAAATACGAACTAATTTAGAAATTTCCTTACCAATTCCACGAGATGCAAGATCAAACCCTAGTTTACCAAGTAAATTCCACCACAAAGCAAGAGACGAGCCTTCCAAAGATAGTGCACCACTTTCCTCCACAAGATCAACACTTAGCATCCAAAAATTGCATAAGAGAGAGAGAAATCGATTTCGTCCAAGGAGGGCAAAAATTTCAGCCAAGTATCTTCTCCAAGATAGGAGAGTTATGTTTCAAATGAAATGAGTTTGATCTTTATTTATACCAAACCTCTAAGATAAAGTTTGTCCACTTAACAAGGGTAAACCACAAAATAAGGGAGACATTTCCCTTTGTTTTTTCCCTTTACAAAATAATATTATTTTAACTTTAAGAATGCACATAAGAAACCCTAGAAACATGATGTTACACCCTAAAGGGTGTCGTTTTGGTACTTTGAAGAAGTCGTTGGGGTTATAGGAGAAAACACTAGGCCTCCAAAGGCCATGTGTCCTCAAGCCAAGTGTCTCCTCCACAATGCAAGTGTTCCTCCCATCCAAAAGTGTCAAGTGTCCATCAATCATCATCATCACCACCAAACCCTAGCCCCCAACAAGACACAAGCCCAAAAAGTGCAACGATTTAGCCTCTAAAGGCAAATCATTGGGCTAATAGGGGCTAGGTGAGGTCCTCTAAGGTGCCCTCTCAAACCTCCAAAGGCTACATCCATTTTCCTAAGCATGGGACAAGGCATCCAACCTGTGGGCTTCATGCCCCAAGGAATCCCAAGCTAGGCTTGCTCTTCCAAAAATGTCCACCAAGCAAGGTCCTGCAAAAACAATGAATGTGCCCTCCAAGGGTCTCAAGTCAAACATATCACAACAAGTAAAATCACGTCTAATACATAAGCCACCTAAACATGTGCATCAAAACTACCTCATCAAATTAAACGAGTGCTGAAAGACCCTATGCAATTGACCAAGTTTAGGTATGGGAGGGGTGTCATAGAAACCCTATTGGGTGAGCCAAGACCCTCAAGTAGGGGATGCTTGCAAAGGTAACCCCTTCAAGGTCATGTAGTCGATATGAGGTGGATGGGGATTAGACTTCATAGGTTTATGGGTTTCGTGACATACAAAGGCTCCTATTGTCTCATCTATGGGTGCCTTTGTAGAGGGTGTGCTGCACCTTCCTTTTCAATGCTTCCTTTTTCCAATCCCATTTATTGTCATTAATTAGTTAAGGTCCAAACATTTGGGTGCTCTTAGTGGGAAACGTTAAGCTTGAAGGAAACACCACAATGCCACTTGAAGCTAGAGGTACACATAGTGCCATATGGGTAACACAAAGCTTATAACGCACTTGTGTAAGTCTTTCAGCAAGCGGGACATTTATTTATGTGACTTATTCTTGCAGGTCTTCAATTCAAGAGAAACAGTTCATCGTTTTCAAGACCTGTTTGGGCGAGCATTTGGAAGGTTATGATTTTGGATTTTAACTTTTTCCAGCTACAATCCCTCTGGGCCTTCAGCCCCTTCTTCCCATGAAATGAGGTACACACCCTTCTTTGGTCAATAAGGCCAGAAAACTTAGAAGTGGGTGATGTGGTAGGGGAACAAGAGATAGAAAGTGGTAAATATGGCCGGGAATGGTACGATGACCCCTCAAGAGACCCCTAGTCACACCCTTTCTCCAAAAGTTGGCCACTTACTAGGAAATCGATGACACTAACCAAGGTGAAACATGGTCAGAGGCATAATGTCTAAACAAATGTTTTATAATCAAAAGCAGCTTCAATACAATATATTCAAATGCCTCAAATATTAGAGTGATACTTACCACAATCTCTGACTTGTACCTCATGGAGCAAGACCCAATGTCTTCTGGAAGCAAGCTGGTGTGGTGAATGCCATGGTGATGGATCTAGAAGCGTGGTGGTGAAGTGGGTCTCCAACTGTGCAAGTGGTCATCACCAGTATATCTGTCTCTCAGTACTCCATGTCTGCAACCTGAGGGCCTTGAGACATGATCTCCTTAGCCATACCTAAAAATTGGGGATAACGGATCCCAACCCACCTAAAAGTTATACATGGAAACAATATACATTGCGGTATAAAGGGCGTGTTATCGCACAAACTATAGGTTGGGAAAATCCTGACCCAATCCACGAGATGGAGATAACTGTGGGGGAGTCTACCCACTGTCACCTTAGATAAACCCTCCCCTCGCTTTAGTGAAGGAGAAATCCTACACAAGGGGGGAATCTTGGGCGACCCTAGGGGGAAATGAGATGGAAAGTGGTGTTATGGAAGTGATACCCCTATAGGTCAAACTACTAAGTGGAAAGTGGCTTGGAAACAAGTCTCAGAGATGGTTAATGGTTGCCAAATGCTTGCGTACCCGCGAAAGATTATTGTACCTGCCTGAGACACAAGAAGAGACAAGTATACAAGCTCAAAGATTAAGTGGACAAGAAAGTTAAACTTGCTGTCCCAAATGACTATTCTAAGTGGTAAGTTCAATATATAGTATCATTTGTGAAGTTAAGGTGATGGGACCATTCTAGATGTTAAGTTTAAGATCTAGTATCAAATGTGAAGTTGAGGTGATGATAATGAATAGAGTCAAAGAAGTTTAGTATTTTGTAACTCTTTCATGATACTATAGTTAAATCATTTCACATGTATTCTATATGTATTAAGTTTATAACTTGGTTGTCGAGGATAAGAACGCGAAGTTAATTAACAATAAAGTGGTGTAGGTTGCAAGTCCTATTACAATACATTCTAGGTCAATTGAAACTCGATTTCCTATCACATTCATGGTTAAATTCGTGCTTGATAGATATTGTTGGCGCAAAATAGAGACCAAGGTTCTCATGGGTGTCCAACAAAGGGGATCCGTCGTAGTCTAGCTATGCTGGCATTTTAAATCCCCTTGCAGGGAAGGTCTCACTACAATAGTAAACAAGAGTATATATTAGCAAGGACTAAAACTAATTAATGCAGATTTAACCACTCAAAGCATCAAAGATTTATTGAGAAATGAAGCATAAAACAAGTAGATTAGTTGCCAATACTTTAACACAAACTTCAGTGGTATTAGAGGGCTATCGTATGAATTTTTCAGAGTATGTTTGTAACAACCAAGTGGTTGTGGCAAAGAATTTCTACAGCAACAAGTTTCAACCACGAGAACAAGCAAGTAATCTGACCAAAATTTCTCCAATTAGCAGTGGAATGATGGTAATGGATTGCTAGCAAATTTCCACGGTTGAAATGCAAGTTAAATTCAAAGATATAGAGTAGTTTGATGCAACCCTAATGGATTTAGCTTTAATTTATGACAGCAATAGGATATCCATGGCAAAAGAATACGCCCTAGTGGCTCAAGCAAGCTATTAGAACATAGAATTGATTCCACTTCAAACAGTTTGAAAATCTCGTAAAATTGTGTTACCCAGTGCAAGCAATTTTATTTCTCCAATGCAAAATTCAGATTAGTGCCTTTAAAATATTGGGTAAATGGAGTCTTGGATGTAAGAGTTAGATCCACAATATCGCTAGGGGTGTAAGCCCTTTTACTCCCTAGGTCATGCAAATCAAACTTAGGTAAATCTAGGAGGGTGTACACCTTTGTACTCCTCCTAGAAACCTTGTCCAAAAATGACTTATCAACTAGCAATGAGATGAAACTTGATGGAGGGTCTATGCACTTATACTCCTAGGGTTTCAACCAATAACACTATGAAACAAGCAAGAAGAACTAACAAATTGCAGACTATTCTAATCAATTCCAAGAGAGATGCAATATAAAACCCTAGTTCACCAAGCACTGTCCATTCATAAGCAAGAGAAGAAGTCTCCAAGAGGTGCGCACCACCTTAGCTCCACAATACACCAAGAGAATTCACCAAAAGACATTTGCATAAGAGAGAGAGATCCAAATTGCCCAAAGAGGGCGCAAATTTCCGCCAAGTATCCTTCTCCAAATGGGAGAGCTATGTCTCAAAATGAAATGAAATAATTCTTATTTATACAAATATTCTAAAAAGTGTTTGTCCACTTAACTTAGGGTAAACCACAAAATAAGGGAGACATTTCCCTTTATTTTTGCCCCTTTACAAAGTAATATTATTTTTGCACATACGAAAACCCTAAAAAGACATGACGTCACCCTTCCAGGGCAACATTTGGCACTTTGAGCAAGTCGTTTGAGCTTGGAGATGAAATGTTGGGCCTCCAAATGCCTCATCCTTGTGCACTAGGGTCTCCTCCATCAAGCCAAGGCTTCTCTCCATCAAAAAGGTGCCAAGTGTCAAGTCAACAACACCACCACTCCAAATCCTAGCCCCCGACAAGACGTCAAACCCCAAGATGTAGCACTCTAGCCTCCAAAGGAAAATCGTTGGGGTGTTGAAGGGCTAGGAGAGGTCCTCTGAGGTATCTCCCAAGCCTCCAAAGGCTACAATCATCACCCAATGTGCGGTCCATGACATCCAACCTGTGGGATTATTACTCCAATGAAGGCCCATGCTGGGCTTGTTCCTCCAAATCGTTCACCAGTCAAGGTCCTGCAAAGACAAACGAGTGTGCCCTCGAAGGATCTCAAGTCTAAATATCATGGAAAGTAAAATCACATTTAATATAAGAGCCATCCAAGCATGTACATCAAAAACTACCTCATCAAATTAAACAAGTGCTTAAAGACCCTATGCAATTTTCCAAGTTTAGGTATGGGAGGGTTGACAAGGTTACCTATTGGATGCTTCATTCCTCAAGTCAAGGAGTGTTTCCCAGGTGAACCCCTTTTTAAGCCATGTGGAGAAAATGAAGTGGATGGGGGAAAGACTTTTGGGCATGGGGTTCATGACATACAAGGGTTCGTAGTGTCTCATTTATGGGTGCCTTTGTAGAGGGTGTGTTGTACCTTCATTTGCAATGCATCATTTTTTCAAGCCCAATTATTGCCATTAATTAATAAGGTTGGAAACGACTTGGGTACTCCTTATGGGTAAAATAAAGCTTGGGGGCAAGTACCACGGTGTCACTTGAAGGGATAGGTACACAGAGTGTCGTAGGGGTAAAATCAAGTTTGTAATGCACTTGTGTAGATCCCTCAACAAGTGGGACATTATATATATATATATATATATATATATATATATTTCTTTTGCAGGTCTTTGATTTTTTAAAAGAAACATTTCATTGTTCTCAAGACCTCTTTGGGCGAGCATCTGGAAGGTTATGATTTGGCTTTTATTTTTTCCAGCTACATTCCCTCCGGACCTTCAGCCCCTTCTTCCCATGAAATGAGGGACAATCCCTTCTTGGGTCAGTACACCCAAAATTCCCAAAAGATTGGGAGATGAGAGGATGAAGGGTGGAAAATGATAAGTATGATAGGGAATGACACAATGAATTGTCAAGGGGACCTCCCAGTAGCAAACCCATCCCTAAGGGTGACCACTTACTAGGGCACAATGTCAACCACCAAGGTAAAACAATGCAAAAAACATAATTTTCAAGCAAACGTTACATAATCGAAAGCAGTTCAAAATGCAACATACACAAAATGCCTCAAATATTAAAGTGACACTTAACACAATACCTGAATTGTACCTCATGGAGCAAAACCCATTATCTTCTGGAAGCAAGCTGATGTGGTGAATGCCATTACGATGAACTGAGGTGGTGTGGCGGTGATGTAGGTCTCTGCCTGTACATGTGGATGTTGTCAGCCATATGTCTCTCGGTACTCCATGCCTGCAACCTGATAGCCTCGAGACATCATCTCCTTAGTTATCCCTAGGAATTGGGGATATCAGGGCTCATTGTTCTAGCAAAAGATTTGACCCTAAAGCAACGAGTCTTAGAGGAGCTAAATCATCATCGATAGTAGGTCACTCTGGCTTTCATAAAACCTATGAACGAACTAAGCGTTCATTCTTTTTGGAAGGCATGAAAACATATATCCAGGATTCTGTAGCATCTTGTGACACTTGCCAAAACAACAAGGGAGACGGTGAATAGGGCAGGGGCATTGCAACCACTACCAATCCCAACACAGATCTAGATAGACATTTCAATGGATTTTATTGTGGGACTCCCAAAAGTGGGCAACAAACCAATCATCACGATGGTTATTGACCGTCTTTCAAAAGTTGCTCATTTTTGTGCCCTAGCTCATCCTTTCACTCCTTCCTCAATTTCTCAGGCCTTCATGGATCATACCTTTAAGCTACATGGTATGCTCACTTCCATTGTCTAGTATTGGCACTCCACATTCACGAGAAAATTTTGGTAGGAGCTATTTAAACTTTCAAGGTACAAAGTTGAATATGAGCATGAAATATCATCCTCAAATTGATGGTCAAACAAAAGTGGTCAACAAGTGCTTAGAAACCTATTTGAGATGCTTTGCTTCTGAAACACCACACCAATGGGCACATTGACTTCCCTTTGTCGAATGGTGGTACAATATCACTTATCATGGAACTACCAAAATGACACCATATGAAGTTGTTTATGGCCAAAAAGTCTTGTTAAAGGAATTTTATGTACCAGGCATCTCCAAGGTTCATGCAATAGATAGAACGTTTCACACAACAGAAGCCATTATCCGTATCCTCAAGGACAACTTGGTTATGGTGCAAAATTGAATGAAACAACACGCTGATTAGCATAGATCCGAACGTTCTTTTGTCGAAGGGGATCAAGTGTTTCTTCGCTTGTGGCCTTATAAATAGACATCACTCAAAAATAAAGTTCTACATAAGCTAGCTCCTAAGTTCAATGGTTCATATCAGATCATACAACGCATTGGTCAGGTCGCCTACAAGCTAATTCTCCCAGCCCACTCCAAGATTCATTTAATGTTTCATTTGTCTTGTTTGAAGAAGGTGGTGGGATCAAATAGCAAAGTGCAGACCAACCTACCATAACTCGATGGAGAAGGTTCCATTTGGCTCTAGCTAGAAGCAATATTGGATACCAGAGAGCGTTAGTTCCGTCAATTCACAATCAGGGAAGTATTGATCCAGTGGAAAGATATGCAACCAAAAGATGCCACATGGGAATCGACAACGATTCTACAACAATTTCTTCACCTTCAACCTTGAGGACAATGCTGCTTTTGAATGGGGAGGGCATGTTAGGGTTCTACCCTAACCCCTTTACATACTTTATTAATGTATGAGGCCACCTTCCTTGAATAAAGCCCATTAAATAGTTAGTTAATAGTCATTCATTATCAAAAGGGTCCTCTTTATTAATAGGACACAAATTAGTTAGTTGACCCTCATTATAAGTGGGCCCGTAGGTAGTTAAGATTCTCTATGGATAGCTATATATTGAGTAGAAGGTTATGTAATATTTTGACAATAATTGTTATTGTAATTGAAGCTTTGTTCTATGAGGTTTCCCTCTTGAAGAGGCAAGTGAACATAGCTCTCTATTTTTTATTATCAAGAGGTATTCATCGGGGTTTATCTATTTTCTCTTGTATTTTTTGTTTTTTCACTACATTTTATGTGACTGCTTTGAAGTTTTGTAGTTAAGTACATTACACGTAGTTGATCAAGAGTCTCCTCCAATTTGCCAAGCTTGCCAAGATTTTCATCAGGAAAAGACCGCAAATAACCAAGATAGCAACAACTACTTGGATACTTGTAATAACTTACATGAAAGGAGTAAATCTTACCCTTTGTCTCAATAAAACATGAAACAACAAGTTAAAGACAAGGACATAGATGAGGAAATTGAATGAATTTGGGCTAATAGGCATAAATGAATCACTTATCAAAGAAGAAAAGGCATCTCAAATAGATAAACAAGCCCTGTAGGATTCAAAAGAAAAAATAATCAACCCATTGAGTCAAGTACCATAGTGCCTCAAGAGGAACCTTCAATAAGTGCTTCCCTCAATATGAATTTCGATACAACAAATTGGGTTAGTAATGTTAAGGTCCTCGTTCCTTTGACCGAATTAGCTATGTTTCCCTTGGTAAACACAAAGTTAAAGGAGTCTTTGGGATAGAAAAGATTGTTGAGCCAAGTCAAGTTGTTGTTACTAATGAAGATTGCCCAGTGGTCTTACAAGTTATGACTCAGAAAGGAAAAATAAATAGAATTCATATCCCCATTCGTTAATAGTGAATGACTTACTCCTCCACAATTGTATGTTAGATTCCGAATATTATGTCATTATAGCTCATGAACCAGTTAGGCTTAAAGACCACCACACCCTATAGAAATGTACTATGGATTCTAAAGAGATTAAGGTCTCCTTTAATTAAGGACCTTCAAGTTAAGCTAACCGCCTACCTGTACATTTTGTTGTTAATGAATGTAGTTGTCATAGATCACCTTAAACTTTCTATTTCCAATGTTCAATTGATGTTTATATGCTTTCTCCATTTTTTCATGGAACCTTCCATCAATTACCAATATCAAAGGTCTTATATTTAATCATGATTCAACTTTTAAAGTTTATATCCAGTAGTTAGTTCAATGGAGTGTTAAGATGTGATTTTTTATCTTTTCTTTTGGAAAAAATGCATCTTTTATTTCATTAATGCAGAAAGTAAATATGCTTACGATCTTGCATTATGGGTCACAGCGGAGTCACGCTCCCCTCCCAACATAGGCAAGAAGGGCCAACATGGCTACTTTGACACCCATTGCCATAGAGCCCAACGACGTCATTTATCCAGCAGACAAAATGCATCTTTCTAGACGACTCTCGCTGGAACCTGGCAAAATATGTCCTCATGGTTCAGATTGATCCGGTGGATTTCATGGTTTTCTGAAGTCACGGGTTGAAGTGGAGACGCCCCAAAGCCCTCGGGGCGTGGTGAAA
Organism: Picea engelmannii; assembly: GCA_009831015.1. Lineage (NCBI taxonomy): Eukaryota > Viridiplantae > Streptophyta > Pinopsida > Pinales > Pinaceae > Picea > Picea engelmannii. The sequence goes on along the minus strand of ML784905.1, from coordinate 349,376 downwards.
CCATGAAGATATCATAGTTCTGGGCAGAACCATGATCTATTGCCAGATTCTCATTGTGCGTAAGTCATGCCCAAAAAATGTTGCGTCTTGTCTGTTGCATGTTTAGCCCAGGCAAAATTGAACTATTTTCTGAAAATTTCTATCGTGGCCTGACGTTTGATAGTTAAATCTGATCCGTAACTCTGACAATTCACCCAATTGAACCATTGTTGCAAAGTGTCTCATATATTCTTTCCATTAAAGGCTGCCCAGAAGCACTTTTTCCACATGAAGGAGATGGTTGTTAGTTGTAGGGGTTAAGTTTGACGGGTATTCACTCGTTTTGTCCAGCGTGCTCATGACTCACACTCCGGGTGTTGGAAAAAACCCAATTTTGCAATCCTCACTGCAGTCTGCTAGTTCCAACTTAGTTCCAATTTGGTCATAAGTATCAAATTCCTAAATTTGAATGTTGATTTTTGTGTAAAGCATACATAATACAAGTTATAAATTCTATAGTAAAGGTCATGCATAGTACAGGTTACAAATTCTATAGCAGATGGAGGTTGCAACTTGCAATTTGCATGCATAGCACATTGCATAAGTTATAAATTCTATAGCAGGTTGAAAAGTGAAGATTGAGAGGGAAGAAAAGATCAAGAATTCAGAAACACTGCCCAAAAATTGCATGCAACTATCCATAGAGGCAAGGCCCATAAATATTTAATATTAAATTGCAATTGCAGTGATGGAAATTGTCTTCGTTTGATTGAAGCTAGAAAACACTTTTTTGCACATTTATTTTTTCACTACAATTTGGTTTTTGAGAATCCACATTTAAATACCTTCCCACCTGTTTTTTTTAATGTATTCCTAAATCCTGATAATAAAAATAAACATGGGTGCCCAGCCCCTATCAAGAGCTCTACTTTATTTCATTTTAGAAAACATTCAGAATTACTATTTAAAAAAAACAAATTCAAAATAATTCAGTAATATTTATTATTTCATTATATTAATTACTATAATTATTTCAAATTTTACAATCCATAATTATTATTATTATTTTTACAACAATCATTTTTAACTTTTGTTGAATTATTTTTATAATTACATGTTTCATCTATATAAAATGAATTTAGTTAAATACTAGATATTATTTTATATATATATAAAAAAATTACATTATTCTCATTCATATTTAATGCTTCCTCAGATCATTATTCTCATTTATATTTAATGCTTCCTCGTGATCTGTGGGTTCAATCTAAATGGAATGGTTATTCTCATTTATATTTAATGCTTCCTGGTGATCTGTGGGTTCAATCTAAATGGAATGGTTATGTATGTAAACCTCCATGCAACTAAAAGTATCCGGTTAATTTGAATTAAGCTAACCTTGATCTTCAAAGTTTACCTAGCTGTTTAAAAACTTTGAAGAGAAGATTGACAACAATGTAGAAAACAGTGTAACATCTGTATTGAATAGGTATTTGAATATTTATTTATATTGGTTGTTAATTCTGGCAAAAATTTGAAGAGAAGATTAGAATTTAACAGCAATGTTGTAAATGTTGTAAAGTTAGGCGTCTGCATTGAAATACAATATAAGTAAATACATTTTCATTTTAATTTTATGAATACTCAGATTTCACAAATTAGTTCAATATATTTTATTATATACAGTGAGGTTTACTTTTTTGAATGAATAATTTATTTATTATAAATTCAATAATATGATTTTTTTTTTAATTGTGAAAAATTAAGATTATTTTTTATCTAATAATAATTGTTAATATTAGACAGTAATATAAAATATAGATATTTTTTATAATTTTTTATTAGTATGAAAAAGACAAGTGCATTTACATCAATTAGTTTATTAAATTAGTAGATAAGTGTCAATTAAAAGTTGTTTTTAATTGTAAATAATCAATATTTTTATTTGAATTTGAATATGAGACTGAGTTGAATTGAAAGAGTTTTTATAATTATAATTAGTAAACATTTTTAATTGAATTTGAAATCAATTTAATTTGGGAAAATATTTCCTTTTTGTAAAACCATTTTCCTTATTAATTTTTGTTAATAGTTTTAAAGTTATTTTGAAATTAATTAATAGTTTTGTGATATTTAATTTAAAGTTTCCATTACTTATTTTATAGAATTTATTATTGACTTATTTTAAAATTAATTAATGCTTTTGTGATATTTAATTTAAAATTTTCATTATTTAATAAAATTGATTGAGTGCTTTCTAAGATGGTGTGCAATTTTATAAAGTTTATTTAATTTAAAATTTTCATTATTTAATAAAATTGATTGAGTGCTTTCTAAGATGGTGTGCAATTTTATAAAGTTTAGCATCATTAGTTTTGTACTAATTTCAAACTTAATAATCCATTTTATAATAGGGTTACATGATGGTTTTTGGAATGCAACTAATATATGATGAATCCATTTCCTTTGAAACTATTTTTCAAAAGAAATAGCTTCATACTTTAACTAGAAGTTATGAATTTTATGGACACAATTAGCCCATATCTAATTATTTTTAATTTTTTATTATATAGGTATTTACATCAAAACATGTTTCAAAGAAAAAAGAGCTAACCTTCTATCAATTTTTTTTTGAATGGTACTACTACACCACAAGTTTCATCACCTAATAAAGATAGCTTAATTTTGCTTTGAATGAAGACTTGGATATATTGAAGTATAATGAGGAATGTGGTGAAGGATTTCAAGGTGAAGAACCTAGCATTCAAAGGAAAAGAAAATTCAAAGCTAAACTAGAGTTTCTCGAGGAATGAAAAACTAAGTATAAGTGGTTAAGAGACGCAAAACATGAAGGAAAAACAATTATGAAATGCATATACTGTGAAAAGCATAAGGAACTTGAACCATGGGGGATTGACATTGGTTGCTCTACCATGCAACATGATTCACTAATTGTTCATGCAAATTCAAGCATCCATAAACTTTCACAAGCAAAATGGATATATGGAAATGAAAGGAAAGCAAAGCCTATTACATAACATAAAACATGCATTGATGACATAAACAAACAAAGTGTTATCACAACAATGAAATAAGTTTATTGGGTTGTGCAAGAAGATTTACCCCTCTCAAAATATGAATCTGTTTGCTTGTTTGCAATGTCCTTGCATACACCAAACATGCCTAAGAATAAAAGATTGATAGCAGTTTCTACAGATGGTGCTTCATCAATGGTTGGCAATGAAAATGACTTTGAAAAGGTATGTACCTAATATCGTAGGTATTCATTGTATTGCTCATCATAAAACTTTAGCCACATCAGATGCTTCCAAAAGAAATCCTGAATTATTACTTGTTGAGAAATTGACAAATAAGGTATATTCTTGAGTGCAAAATTCTACTAAAAGAAATAGTCAACTTATTGCTCTATAGGAACTTATGCAACTTGAAACTCTTCAAGCTCTTCAAATCCATGAAGTTAGATGTCTCTCAAGAGGACAAGTCATTGAAAGACTTGTTGTATTGATGTCTTCCATATTGACTTTGTGGAAAAATGAAAGGAATGACTCATGGTATGATAAGGCAATGATCTTTTCATTTAAGTTTTGTTTGCATATGGGTGAATTAAACAAGTTGAATAAGAAATTTCAAGAAGAGTATGTTGATGTTACCTCTTTAGGAGAAACCATCGATGTTACTACAAACACTTTAAAAATGTGGTTTTTAAGAAGTGTTACATTTGTTGATGACACATGTCACTTATCTAAATTTTTGAATGCCTCTAAATTTGGCTATCTAGAAATTTTTGATAAAGGACTTGTTCATAAGCATGAATTGCACACAAAAGCAATCATGAAAACCTTGCATTGATGATTCACTAGAGAGTTGCAAACAATTTGCAAAATAATATGTTCAAGCTCTTATAGAGAGTTTGAATGAAAGATTCCCCTATCTTTCTTTTTTCAACTCTGTAAGGTTGTTTAACCCTTGTCATTATATATAGGATGTTCGTGGTAGAAAAGAGAATTCAAAGTGTTGGCTTGAAAATTTTTTTCAACCCCTGCAACATACTATATGTGAGAGGGAAGAAAACAAAGCATCTGAAAGAGTTGCATGCATTTGTTGATTCTCTTCGTGTTAATTGTGAGGGGTCATCCATGAAAGACGCTTGGAGGATTTTTTGTGCCACCAAGTTATATACAAATTTTCCAAACATGTCAAAGTTATGGCAAACAATCCTTACTATACCTACAAGTACACTAGCATGTGAGAGAGGATTCTCAAGACAAAACATAATAAAGGATGTATGAAGAACAAAACTATCATTGACTAAATTAGATGCTTTGATGAGGGCTTGATTCATTAATAGTGAAATGGGATAGGGTATATGAAATTTGGAAAGATGCTAAGCAAATAAGAATCTTAAATATATAAGGATTTTTCTTTTCTATTTATCTTTTGTATTCCATATTATGTAGGAAACATCAAATATTTTATATAAAATTTTGTATTTTGATGATGTTATATCAAATGTAATTTCATAATAAAAGGAGTCAGTTACTCCTGAAATCATTCTGTATTTATTAATGTTCTTATTCCAATGACCAGATGGGTTCATGCATATCATAGAAGCATATAGATATACTCTTTTTCTCTTTCCCTACCTATCTCTGGGCAACTAAGTCATAGTTGAACCTCTTGTGCAGCTGGTACCCAGGTGGCATGAACATTGGACATCCAACAAAGTCTATGATGGGGATATGATCGTGCTTCAGGGGCAGGAGAAAACTTTCCTTGCAAATACTAGTACTGGTGATTTTGATGTTAACAGGGATTACTCAACACTTACTTTCACACCAACCCAGGCTGATCGTTTTGTGCTGGCATTCCGCAATTGGTTGCGGCGTTATGGCAATGGACAACCAGAATGGCTTGGACCGAATACTTCTGGACAGCCCCTACCTTCAACTGTTCTATCTAAACGGGAGGTAAAATAATGTAGCAGCATAACTTATAACTTAATTATTTGTGGATGTTACGAACTTATTAACTGTGATGGGATTTTGTTGTGACAGATGCTCGACAGGTATGAGCAACATACACTGAAATGTTCATCTTGTAAGAAGGCACATCAATCATTCCAGCAGCTGCAAAAGTTTCTTCTTGGTGCAACTCTAGTGTTTGCAGCTAGTGCTGGCATTCCACCTGAGATGAAATTAARGATTATTCTTGCCAGTGCAGCAGTTGTAACTGCTGGGGTGGCGTACTTGCTCAAGGAGCTTGAGAAAAACTTTTCATATATTGACTACGTCCATGCAGAGATTGAATAATTGCTCTATATTTGSGCTGTGCATCTTCCTTGATTGTCGGAAAGGTAATCCTTTGTCACGTATTTTATCTGTAATACAMCATTGTTTATATTCAATTTTCTTATTTGGTTTACTGTACATCTTTSTGGTTTTCCTTGGACTTGCTTGGTCAGAACCGAAGTCAAAACAACATCGATTCAAATACACRCAAAAATCACAAATAAGAGAGGAATTAAATGAGTCAAACTGCATATATTTGTGCTAAACTAAGTCTTCATATTATAACTCCTCTATGAACTGCTTAATCTTTGTGAAATATTTAGCACCAAGTTTCATAAGGAGAGTCTCCATTTTTTGTTTTTAAAATATATCAATATTTTTTTTAATTTTGAAGTTATGATTTTATTTAATTGATAAGAATTTTAATTATGAGAGAAAAGTTACCATTAAACAATTTTTTTTTTTTTTTCACAATTTGTTTTGTAAAAATTTAAAATTTTATTTGGTTGATGAAAATTTTGATCATAAAATTTTAAGGATTTTGGTTTATTTTAATATTATCCATTACAATTTAGAAAAAATAAAAATATCAACTTGGTGTAAAAGTTGAATGTATCCATTTATTAATTACATGATGTAAATTTTTACCTTGCTGAAAAAGTTGAATATATCCACTTATTAATTACATAATTGTTTAAGTGCAAAAACAATTTCATTGAACACATTGTTATTTTAGAGCGATGCTTATTTGGATCCATGAGAAGTTATGATAATTAATTTTATTTATTTATTTTGTAGTCAGTTATTTCTTTTCTTTTTAACACTTTATATGTTGTATATAAGTCTCATCCACCATTTGTGACGAGTTTTGTTTTTTTAGCATTTTAGGGGTATTATGATGAAGATTAGCATGATAAAAATGAAGAAATTAGTGATTTAATGGGTTATTTTTGTGAAAAGATTTTAGATTTGCAAACAGCCCAGTCATGTAAGGCATGTATGTGGGTAATATTTACATCATTGTCAGATTTAAAGTATGTGGGTAACATTTACATCATCGTCAGATTTAAAGTATGTGGATAACATTTACATTATTGTCACATTTGAAAAAATAATGATGTTTGTAACAAATAATAATGAGAATAATAATAATAAGTGAAATTAGCAGCAAATGTGCTTATACCTACCTCTTAGAAATGTTTTAATGTAATAGTCTTATGTACAGTTCAAAACAAAAAGATAAAGTAATTATGAAACACTTGAAATTTGTAATAATACATTGCTTGTACATAGCCTAAAACAAAAATAGAAATCAAAGTAGCTACTCCATGTCTTAAAAGTTGAAGTAGAATTCGACAAAAAAATATTTAGCTTTCTAGATTTTGAAAAAAAATAAAATAATATAACTATTTTACAACTAAGTAGAATATATATATATATATATATATATGAAAAATTAAGTGACATGTTGAGATTTTAACAAGTATATTGTTTTAACAATTTTGAGTTTTGTTGTTGATATGACCTTATACCCTAGAAAATTTAAGGTTTACTTTGAGTATCATTTTTAAAATGTCATCTTTGAAATGAGAAAAAATGCCATTTTTTTTTAATTATATTATTAAAATAAAAATTAATAAAATTATTGAAAAATATAAAAATACAATAAACATTATATATTTAATTTAATTTTTAATATTATTTTAATTTATAAAAATTAAAAAAAAAAATTAAGATAAATTGAAATTATAAAATTTCCCTAGAGTGTATTTTATTATAAACATTCTTGTAAATATATTATTATAAATGGTTATTTTTTTAATATTTAATTTTTTAATATGGAAATTTTGAAAAAGAGTAAACATCTAAAATTTTGAATTTTTTTAATTAATGCTTTTGAAAGCTGTAAACCCAAGCAAATTAAGGGGTGATAGGGTTGAAATTGGATCCTTAGCTAAAGACAATGTTGTAATGAAAAAATTTCACTTCACGGAAATAATTTTGCATCAAAGAAAATTTTCCATAATCATCAGACTATACAAAGAACTTCAACAAATGCAGAGCGATGTGCACAACCAGGTATGGTTGCCTACGTGGTACACGTTATTTGTTATATAATCCATGTGTTGAATGCATAGTGATGTAAGGCAGGACACTGTGTATGATTCTTTGAATGCACACCGGCTGTGGCACCTTGGGGGCTGAAATGCCATAAAGAAGTGCAAAGTGCAGGGTATGCGATGACGATACGATACCATATATATATATATATATATATAATAATTTATAAAATTACTTTACTCATAAATAAATAACAATTAATTTGAAATTAAAAAAAAAAAAAAAATTAATTTTTAAAATATTTTATTTAATATATAATTTTTTGAATTTTTTTTATAAATTTTATAAAAATAATTTTATTCAAAAATAATTCAAAATTAAATTTGTTTGAATTGAGATCAATTTCATGTATTTTATATATATGAAAGAGAGATTTTATATATGAATTTATAAAAATATTGTTATAAAAAGATAGATATTATAATTAGTCATAAATGGAAATATTATAAATATAAGATTTACATTAAAAATAATCTTATATTTTGATATATTAAATGATAAACAAAAATTACAACTCAAAGTATTTATTGTTTTTAGACACCTCATAATTTCTGAGTTAATATGAATCTATGCACATAATACTCATTACAAAGTTCTTATCCACATTGTTATCAACCAAACTAACACTTCAAAGCTTTCACAAGGTGCATGTAAAGTGTAACATATGTAAGTAATTTTCATTGTCATCTTGGCAAGTACTTCCCTCATTTTAGTGAATGATAAGGATCCAATACAAGGGAGGTTGCTTCCCTAATTGCCTCAAGGGATCCTATAGCAAGCTAAAGGCAAGTCTATGGACCTCTATCTTAGTTGTTTGATTAACTAGGTCAAGGGCAAGGTAAGGGTGTATTAGATAAAACAAGTTGATTGTGAGTGTGTGAGGGGTGTTAGTAATATAATGAGTGATGTTTATTAAGCTAAGATAGTAAATTAAATGCCTTGGAACACTAGTTAAAAGAAAAGAGAGAAAGGTTGATACACTAGCTATCAAAGAGAAAAAATGGTTGTTGTAATAAAACTTGAAACAAGAGGTAATATACTTCAACAATAGTCAGTTTATAGCATCAACAATAAGTCAACTCTAAAATCAGCAATAAGACTAATAAACCATCAACCAATGATTGTTGTAAAGAAAGAGCTTTAAACTATGCTAATTAAATGCAACATGACAAGCCCTAATGGTTGAAACTGCAATTATTATAGCAACGATGATGTTAGATGATGAATCTAAGTTAGATGCAATACATTAGACTAAGAATGATAGTAAATGAAGATGCAAATGTAAAGGTCTTAAACTAACACAAAGTGTTGAGAGAGAAGGGGATTTAAAACTAAGGTTGTATCACTTGCAACAAGAAGACTAGTGTCGTTTTCAATCCTTGGGCATAAGGAGTCAATGCAACAACTTCCAATAGAGGCTAACAACAAGATAAGACTTGAGGTTCAAAACCCTAGAATTATACCATCATAAGTCTAGGCTTAACCTTCTAGGAAAGAAAACCCTAAAGTTTATACAATCATAAACCCTAGGTATCGTCCTACTTCTATGGTGTCTAGCAAGAAATCAAGTGAAAACAAATCATACCCTAGATTTTATATAATCATAAACACTAGTTTTAAACTAACAAGGACAAGTTTAGGGGATGTACAATCACAACCCTAAAGTTGACCTTGTATGCTTTAGCAAGCTTTAAGATGATCAATTAACAAGGAAGGGGATGCACAATTACAACCCTTCTAGGGTTTTCCAACAAAATTATCCAAGGAAACAAGATAACATGCAACTTATCCACAATTAGATAGAGAATTAACCAAAATATACCAAGAATAAACACTTTAACTTGGAAAGAACACTTACTATACCAAATCGCTATGCATGAGGAAACCCTAATTTCATAAATCATCCATCAAAACAAGAAAAACATCCACAAGACTATTCTCCAAGAGGTGCACACAAGTACTCCATGATGAAGAAGATGAGAAAATAGCTATGGAAGTGATTTTCCACAAGTGTGAGTAGTGATTTGCAAATGAGGAACGCTAGCATTTTTATATGAGGCAACCCTAGCACTATAAACCCTCAAAGCTCCTTAAAACATAAAATATCCATGATACAAGTTGGATAGGTCAAGGTCGACCCCAAAAATAACCTCCAACATAAATATAAAATAAAAATACATCAAAACTTCCCCTAAAAAAGAGACACGTGTGGGTGTAAGAGCCTCTAAAGGCCATGATGTCATCATCCAAGGGGTGAAGGTGACTCCAAAGGCCACGTCTCTCCATGAAAAGGTGAAATCACTATCAAAGGTCACATCTCTCACCCTAAAAGGCATATCATATCACCATCAAGTGCCAACTCATCATCAAAGAAGATGTCCACGTGCTAGATTGACTCGCCAAGCATCAAAACCATGGAGTCATCCTCATAGGTGCAATGTCCAAGGGCTAGGGAATGGCATCATAGGTAAGAAGACTCCATGACCTCTCCCAAGAGGTGTGACATCATCTCCAAGTGCAACATCATCCAAACAAACCCTACAAATTCTCATGGGTGCATTGTCCATCCTATAAGGCTTTGTTCTCTCTCAATGGTGCATCATGCTATATGTGCAACGCCTAGGTTCATATGTCCATTGTCCAAGGTCCAGAATGTGTGGGAAGGTGCCCTAGGGCATGTCTAATCATCATACCATGGCCCAACACTATGCATCAAGTGTGCAATGTCCTCTGTATGGTGCACAAAGTCTTGGGTGTCCTCATGAAATGTCCTCCAAAGGACCATGCCAAGGTGTATCATGACTAAACAAGGCCCACATAATTAGGTAAAACCAACAACTACAAGATACCATAGCCATTAGAGTCATGCAATGTAAGCCACCACATAAGCAATTCACATAAGATATCTTCTTCAAACTTCACATTAGCTCAAGACTTTATGCAATTTTCCAATTTAGGTATGGAAGGACCATTAAAAGACCCCATTAGGTGTGTCAGTACCTAGGTAGAGAGATAGTTTCAAGAAAACCCATCAAAGTGTAAGTATAGTGAATGAGGTGGTATGGGGTTTATTTCAGAGTCAATGACATGCAAGGTACCGTGCTTTGTCCATATCCATGAGTTCCTTTGTAGAGGCAGTGCTTTTTACTTGAGATACCCTTTCTTTGGTAGTGTGTATATTCCAAATGTCTTTCTTTCCTCTTGATATTCTTTTATTTATTTTGCAAGCCCCCTTTTCAGGCTTCAAACATTCATTATTTTTCTTATTGGGATTGAGTCCTTTTAATTGATATGCATTTAGTGCATTAAGACTAGGGACAATCGCCTTATAGTGAGGGGGTAGATCTCAAACTGACCTTTGGATTTTGACTTGGTCATTCATCATCTCATTATTTATTTTTTCTTTTATATCATGCTTTCTTTTTTATTCATTGTTTCTAGCAGTTGCATCAACCTCAAAATTCTAGCCCTTCTTCTCATTGAAGAATGAACCACATGCCTTTTTGGTGTACATGTAAGAACCATTACTAGAAAAATAGTACATTGCAAAAGGTCCCGGGATGAAAATTGTTAAGTATGAGAGGGAGCGGTATGTTCCCCTTATCATGGCTTCCTAATAGTACCCCTACTCCCCAAGAGTGACCACACTAGACTAGGACACAAATGATGGCCACCAAGGTGAAACACGAAAATAAGCATAACTTCCAAGCAATCATGATCCATTATCTGACTTCAATCCAATGATCCTCACCTAAATTCCTATTGCATTAAATGTGACACTTTATATGAAACAATGACTAGTCTACCTCATGTGTGTTGGACCACCATCATTGAATGGACCATGTTGATCAAGTGCAATGAGTTGAGTTGGATGAGGGGGGAGGCATCTGAGGGGCTATTGTGGAGAATGTTGATGATCATCTCTGAGATTATTGTCTTCATTATGGGCCATAAGTCATGATATGTTGATGATCATATATGAGATTACTATCTTCATTGTGGGCCATAAGTCATGATCTCATCTAGTTACCCCTAGGTGAGAGAGCGTGTAACACACATTATTATTATAAAGTTCTTGTCCACATTTGTAACCATGCATATAAGAACTTTATAATTGTTAGCCTGCAAATCCCTAAACAATCCTGAAGTCCTACACCACCTTTATGTATTTTACATTATAGGATATAATTTTTTTAATCCTAAGTGTGTATTAGATCCTATTTTTCCTCCAACTAGACTTATCTATTGACAAGGTATTAGTGTGAGAGTAAATTTAGTTTAATAGGTGGTTTCATTCATGTACTATAAATTTGTATCATTGGAATGAATATTGTAATGAGAAGAAAATATGGATTAAAGCCTTTTCTATCAAGTTCTTGTGTCTCACATGTGTTCTATTTTTTAACATGGTATCATAGCTCTTATGGTCTTAAGGACATGATAACTCCATGACAAGTTCATTGTGAGTAATGCCAAGTTGAATGGTAGATCCATGACAGTTATCTATGGAATTAAAGGCATGATAGCACCATAATAGTGTTTCATGGGAGGCCATTGAAGAACCAACACAGATAATGAAGTTGTAATGTTCACTTACTATCTTGTTATTTTGTAGTTGAGCATTTAATATAATATTGTGTTTATTCTTATGTCATTCAACAAATTCATGATGGTGTAATTCATGTGGTATCTCTAGTTGGTTTTGTGAGAATGCAAGCCATTGTTCAAAAGTCTCTAGTTTGTTGAATATCTACATCCATCAAAACAAGATCTCGTATTACTAGTATTGAAATCTTGATTATAGATCACAATACATTGCTCTCAAAGTTTGTAGATTGAAGTCTTAGCTTTAAATTCTATTGTGCTTATGGAAGTATTTTGTGAAACATTTGGAATCGAAACCATTTACATACCAAAATACATGTATTCATTGGAGGTTATGATAGATCTGCTTGTTTTGTAAACACATATATAATTTTTTCTGGAGAATTGCAACAAGAGCTTGGATTTTGACTTGCATGCATGATTACAAAATGTGAATAGGCTTTAGGGATAGCACATCCATTAAGCTTCATATATGGGAGGATTCATTCCATTATGGTACAGGAAGCCTCATTCTGATCTGATATTCAAATCTGGGATGCCATGTTTTAGTTAATTTATGTACTATCATGCAAGGTCATCACAAGAATTGATCCCTTGTCAAATGGATTCGATTGATGTTAATGCACATTTTCTCCTTCAAGACAAAATTACTTTTATCCTTCTATATATATTTTTTGCTCACACTAATAGTAGGAAACACTGGTTACTTCATGGGATGGTAACAGTCCCAAAGAGTTCGTATTGCAACTTTTGCAAGTCAATGGGCCATGACGACAAAGATTGTAGAACTATGGAGTTGATGAGAGAAAGGACATCAGACGCATATAGAGTGCAGGCATAAATGATGACGGGGCAAACCGCATCATAATTTAATCAAGTTCCATCTCCATACAACACTGCGCAACAACAGTATAATACTGTGCAACCACAATACAACATAACACAACCTCAGTACAATACCGCTTAGTACAATCATGCACCTTAGTATAATGCGCCGAGAGGAGATCAAGAAAGCTACAGAGGTGGAGGACGAGTGAGAGGAGGTGGAGGACGAGGTAGAGGACCAGTGGTATGTCATAACTGTCAACAACCGAGACATTATGCAAGGGAATGTCTGCTTCCACCAGCAACTTGTATGTATTGTCGCACATTCGACCATGATACAAAAGAATGTCCGACACTACTAGTAAAGATTCAGGAAAAGAGGAACTAGAACAACTAGAACGTTCAGTGGATTTCAGCTGAAGCGAGGTATGAAGGATGAAACATCAACATAGTTACCCACGAAGGAGCTAAAACGTGAAACGACGCAGTTCAACAAGAGCCACTACAACACCAATGGGTGAAGAAGAACGCCGAACCAAGGAAGCAGTTCGATGTGCAGAAGGAAAAGGAGATATTTAAGCAAACCCGACAAGAACTTTAGAAGGAGGACATTGCGACGACTTCAATTGTGCAACAAAGCAACGAAGCACCAAAATACAAGATGCCTCCATTATTGGATCATACCAATGAGATACATTCCATGGGGAAAGTAAGTACAATCAAAGGCTTTTTTCAATCATGTGTAAAAGTTTTAAATGATCCATCATCTGTGAAAATACTGCAAAACACATTAGAAAAATGTAGTATGGAGACGGAAGGAAAACTAGAACAAAAGAGAGTCAATCACCTACATACCAGGAGAAGAACAAGTAGGGAGTTTAGACTAAATGCAAACATTGAAGACTTCAACATGGGAGATATCATACTGGATCTGGGATCTGAGGTCAATGTATTACCAAAGAAGACATGGCAATCTATGGGAGAGCCCACATTAGGATATTCACCAATCCAACTAAAACTAGCAAACCAACATAGAGTCCTACCAATCGGTAGACTTAAGGGAGTAACAATAGACCTAGATGGGGTGTGCACTAAAGCATATTTTGAAGTAATCGAAATAGTGGATGACACAACACCATATCCAACGTTGCTTGGCTTAGATTGGGCGTTTGAAAACCAGACCATAATCAATCTAAAGACATGAAAAATGACATTCGAGTCAGGTGAATACAGGGTCATCGTGCCATTAGACCCATCAAAAGGGGAAAGGTTTGTAGAACCTACTTGCTTAGACTTAGAGGAAATCATCCAGTTGTATAGAACAAATGCACACGATGAGGATTATGTAAATCCAACTGCAGACGAAGTACTCAGTTGGCGGAGCATTACTTCATGTGCAACAAACTCAGGTATCAGTTTAGAGAACTGGAAACAAAGGTTACACGAAGTTTCCACGAGAATATGTGCACGAATAGACCGCACAGTAAGATGGGTAGGTATAAAGATAAGGGAACCACCCAACTTCCATGGAATAAATGATCTGGAAATATTCTTGGCACAATATGAAGATGCAGTTTTAGAAAATCAGAGACTGTTAGCACTCGATATAGCACGCAAGGCCACACCAGCAAGATGGTGGGGCGCACACAAAGAGACCATCACAGATTGGTACCAATGTAAGCAGTTACTAAGCATAAGGTTTGGCGCAGGACAACAAGACAATAAGCAATAGAAGTATGATGGACAGGGGGCACCAACGGAATACTTAGAGAATTGCAAAACATTGTGGAAATTGACACCCCCAGAGGAATGGCCCCATTATTTTGTACACACTCTAGAGGGAATACCAACGAATTGGTATACAGACTAGGAACTGCGTAGAGCAACTACGGCCTAGACAGTACTACAACAGAATTTTACAGTCACTTTCTCATTCGAACATGAGAACCCCAACATAGACGCAACTCTTAGAAATATAAGAGGGGTGATATTCATCAAAGCACCAGAAGTTGAATTCATAACAGAAGAGCAACAGAGGAATAAAAATACAGTCAAGGAACTGCTATCATATAACCATGTGCACAAAGACGCACCAGAGGAAGACGATCCGCGTGATATTAGGAACGAGGAAGCAGAAGGCGAAAGAGAAGCGGATGGTCCACTTATAGAATCAGAAGTTATTGTCACTTCGATCAAGGTAAAGAAAGTCAACATTGGGACAGTTGAGAATCCCAAAATGGCCAACATCGTAGATTACTGGGATGAATAAACAATTGAAAGCATGACATATTTACTGCGCGAGTACAATGACCCCACCACATTTACAAAATTGAAGGGTATAGCAGGAGAGCTAGGAGAAATGAAAATACCACTCAGAGCTGAAGCGAGACCAATCAGACAATGACCATATAGATTGAACCCGATATACAAGCTGAAAGTCAAAGTTAAGATCGATAGAATGCTCGAAGTCGGAATCATAGAGCCAATGGAAGAATTTGAATGGATAAGCCCGATGGTAGTTCAGGACAAGAAACAAGGAGGACTACGGATATGCGTTGACTTGAGGAAGTTGAACGATGCATGCCTACATGACCCATTCCCTACACCTTTCACGAATGAAGTGTTAGAAAACGTAGGAGGACATCAAGCTTACTCATTCACTGATGGATTCTCAGGCTACCACCAGATTAAGATAACACAGGAAGACAAATACAAGACCACATTTGCAACAGAATGGGGATCTTAGTAGTACACAATCATGCCATTTGGACTGAAGAATGCACCAACAATCTTATCCAGAGTAGTCATTGTCGCGTTTAAGGAATTCATCCACCAGTTTCTAGAAGTATACTTGGATGATTGGACAATCTATAGCTTGTTGAAAGAACATGTAGATGTCTTACGTCTAATGTTAGAAAGATGTAGACAGTGCCAAATATCACTAAACATAAAGAAGTGCATATTCAGAACACCATTTGGGATACTATTAGGCCATATAGTATGCAAACAAGGTTTACTAGTAGATCATGCAAAGATTGCAGTAATTGTTAACTTACCACCACCCAAAATAGTCTGTCAGCTAAGAGGGAGATTGGGACACACAGGATACTATAGAAAGTTCATCAAAGGATACACGCAAATTACCGCGCCGATGGAAAAACTATTATGAAAAGATACAATGTTTCAATGGGACGACGAGTGCCAACATGGTCTGGATACCCTGAAGGAAAAGATGGTCACCGCGCCGATACTAGTATTTCCAGACTGGGAGAATAAATTCCATGTACATGTAGATGCATCAGCCATAGCACTTGGAGCTATCTTGGCACAACCAGGAGTGGGAGATCTGGATCACCCCATAGCATTTGCAAGTAGAAAGCTATCGAAATCAGAACAGAACTACAACACTACAGAGAGAGAAGGCCTAGCTATGGTCTACGCACTACAGAACTTCAGACATTACTTATTGGGAAAAAACTTTAAGATGTTCACATATCACTCAGCCCTAAAATACCTAGTCAACAAGCCAGTGTTGGGGGGGAGAATCTGTCGATGGTTACTGTTGTTTCAAGAATTTGACTTTGAAGTTATAGTAAATCCAGGAAAACTGAATACAGGACTTGACCACCTGTCAAGGGTCACAAATGGAGAAGAACCTACGAATTTAGAGGAAAACCTTCTAGACACACAATTATTTTCAGTGCAGATCGCTGATGAATACTTTGCAGATATCATTCAGTACTTAAGCACAGGTACTGCGCCGCAGGAATACAACATCATGCAGAAGAAAAACTTGGTAGTCCAAGCTGCAGATTATCAACTGATCGCGAGACATTTATACAAAATGGGTGCAGATAACATCTTATGCAGATATGTGCTAGAACACGAAAGACCAAGAGTGTTAGTTGAAGCCCATGAAGGAATAGCAGGAGGACATTACGTAGGCAAATCTACCGCACAGAAGGTATTGCTTGCAGGACTATGGTGGTCGACCATGCACTGAGACTTGAAGGAATACTGTCAAAAATGCGATGTCTGTCAAAGGGTAGGTAAACCCAACAGAAGAGACAAGATTCCATTAAGACCACATATAATATTGCAGGCATTCGATAAATGGGCAATAGACTTTGTGGGACTAATCAACCCACCAGCAAAAAAAATAGAAGCAAGGTACATCATCACCGCGACGAAGTACCTAACAAGATGGGTGAAAGAAGCACCAGTGAAGGATTGCAGTGTAGAAATAGCAGCACACTTTTTATTCGAACAAGTAATCACTAGATTTGGATGCCCAAGAGTTTTGATGAGCGACCAAGGCACRCACTTCATTAATAGTACTATCAACGCCATGGCCGAAGAGTTTGAATTCCATCATCAGAAGAGCACACCATATCATCCACAAACAAATGGCATAGTAGAGGCATTCAACAAAATCTTGAAAATGCAATGACTAAGATCTGTAATGTCAACAGGCATGATTGGGACCTCAAAATATCGGTAGTATTGTGGGCCTACAGGACGACGTGCAAAAAGTTGACAGGGCACACACCATTTAAACTGGTATATGGCTAGGAAGCAATGGTGCCATTAGAATTTATAGTACCTAGTTTGCGTGTAGCAACAATTACGCACATGAAAGAACGAGGCACAGTACAAGAGAGGCTAAATCAGTTGATGACCATGGAGGAAGATCGGATATTTGCAGGATTTCATGAACAAGTTTAGAAAGCAAGAGACAAGGCTTGGTATGATAGGCACATCAAGAAGAAAAATTTCAAGGAAGGAGATTTAGTATTGATGTATGACAACAAATCGTTTCAGCTCCAGGAAAACTCAGAATTCATTGGTTAGGACCATATGAGGTAAAAATTGTCACAGATGGAGGGGTTGTACAGTTAAAAGACTTATCAGGTGCATAACTCAAAGGGATGATCAATGGGAGCCGACTGAAGCTGTACAAGGACAGTCGACCACCCATCGCGTAGTAAAAAAAAATAAAAAATTAACAGTACCAACAAAGGCCAAGTGTGCCGAAAGAAGAAAGAGTACACACACTTAGGAATACAAACTTGGAAAGGATGAGGCTAACGACCATGTCAAAAGGGAAAACAAGTGAGAAACGGAAAGACAACAAAATCAGTATGAAAATATAGAGGTATACAGAATTGAATGATGGAAAGGATCGATGGGACACCACATTAATCGCGCCAACTGGAGATGACAAGGGAGAGTAATGGCAAGTACGAAAGAACTGGAGGTGCATTGAACCCATAATTAAGGTAGCTTCCTCAACAAGATTCATGTGATGCCCATACAACACACAGATGTGGGAGCAAGCAACATATTTGCAAAAAGAGAACAGATAAAGAGTAATAGAGACAAAGGAGCACATACCAGAGTTCATAGAGCTCACAGAGACCATTCAAACTCAGCAAACATTTGACACTCACCACCAAAGAAAGCAAAAGCAAACCAGACTTCCAGACAACTGTTATTGGGTAAATCGTTAAGTGCAGACATGAATCGATCCCCCTAGATCCACTAGATCTAGAACAAAACGAGACAGGACATGGTGCTTTCCCTAGGCTCTAATCATCAAATTTACTACCAAACAAAGGACGAGAGACATACCTTTGAATATCGCTTCCTTATGTCTTTGTTGTTTCTGTTTCACTCTGGTGCTCTTGTGATACTGATCCTGCAGTGAGACACAAACCAACCAAAGTGAAAGCAACAAAAGTATATTCAATGACAACCTATGCATATGATCAAGGAATTATGCAATAAAATAAAGATTAAATATGGGAAAGACGCATGCCACTGTATTATATCAATAATAGGAAGAGAGATTAGATGCCTTGATGTCGTAAGGTTCCTTCCAACGATTCCTTGCTTCCCACACACTTCTTTCTCCAAGGATTCTGATACTATGGATCTAATAGCTACTCACAATCTATCTTAACAAAGCTAAGCTAAATTTCTCAATTTCAATCCAACTAACTTTCTCCATGAGAGCTCCTCTCCTTTTATAAGTTGAAGAGGATAAGGTGAGGAGGTTAGGATGATCCCACTAAATCATGAAAGCGAGTAAGATCCAAACCATTCAGAGGCCACCTCACCATAGAAGCTTCTCCTTCTAGAAGCATTGAGAAAATGCTTGTTTTTCCCATGTACGAAGGTCGTCGCACCCCAGCTATAGAGCAACCTGCGGAAACTCCGCAACCTAACTATAGAGATAGCTGCGAAAATCAGGCATTTTCGCACCTTGTATATAGTGCAACCTGCGGATATCCTCCTTAATAGGGTTTTTACAAAGGAAAATCCAATTTCTTCTCTCAGGGAAAGTTCTTCTCCCTTCTTTCTTCAGGAATTCAGGCCACTGACCCCTATGAAGGAAACATATAGGTTTACATCATTAACGGTCATAAGGGTGACGAAAATAATTTGTAACAGAGAGCCCCCCAATGTATGAAGTTAGAACATAGTGATAACTAAAATACTTTGTCGAGTGTGTGTAGGGAACAAGGAACAGTCGATCGGAAACCTGCCAACAAACAAGGAAATACAGTACAATAATATATGATCACTGAGGTAGGCATTCCCATACTCAGAATACAAATGACTCAAAGCATAAATGCCGACATGCAAAGATCCATGTCAAGTAAGATAGGTCATGGCCACCAAACATACACTGTGGATCCATGCCAATATGACTCAAATTTGAACATAGCCACCAAAAATACACTGTGGATCTATCTATTAAAGACTCAAATTCGAACATAGCCACGAGACATACAATGTGGATCTATGCAACAATACAAACTAAATATACTCCAATGAAAATTGAATCTATCAGAAACGATCCAGGGTCTTCATCTCCACCACTCTATAGTACGAATCTAACCATGCGAATATATGTGCTAAAGTTGAACATGGTAGAAACCACTTGATTACTAGTCATTAGTGTATACCGTTAACAAGTACGAGGGAAATCACCATTAATGTCAATGACACCCAAGGTACACTAGTACAATCCAATGCTTGTGAATCAATGAGCTGAGGTCGAACACTCGACAGAATCTCTCGATTAGGGGTCAATAATGAAAACCCACTGTCGAAAGCAAGGAAACCTGCCAATGAAGCATGCAAGTTCCAAGGTACCAATTAGTTTCTAAGTCTAATTCCTGGATAATGAGTTGAAGTTTACAGGAAAAGACTCGTCACAGGAGGGCCTTCATGTATCCTACATCAATGACACGAAACAGGTAACAATATTTGAAGTAGATCAGAGTAACAAGTGATTCAGGACTGACTCAGTGATGGCCGACACAATAGAAGGCTTAAGGACTACTGAATTGGCCGACGGAATAGAAGGATTTTAGGGTTGATCTTCTCTTTGAACATATTGATGACACGACAACTGTCTTGGAAACACTGACTCAAAAACAGGGGTCACAAACCATTTGTAATCTTATAAAGGAGTATGATCAAGAGACAAACGGATTTTCCAACCTAGACACAAGGAAAGTGAAAGGGTGTCATGTTCAAAAGAGACTCTTCTATGGAATACATGTTTAGACACATTTCTTTCCCAATTTYCCCCCCTCCATTATTGGCAAGTACCTCTTTATTTTTACGCAAGCTTGAGGAGAATAACATATGCTTGTTGATGTAAGCWCATCCTTCGGATGAGTCCTTTAGTATATGTTTAACGAACCCTAGGAAGGASTGGTTTGGTCCCATATGGGTCTTTTGATGTTTGTTTAACGAGTCCAAAGATAGAAAACTCGAAGGTTTTTCATGTTTATAGAGTCTGAAAAACACATTAAAGAGAAYTCTCTCAGTTCCTTTTTCGTAAAGTAGTYTKATGAGACCGAAGAAGAGATAAAAWATTGCTCAACAGACATTTTCTTCAAATACTTTAAYCAGCGTGAAAAGAACAAGGTCGCTCGACAATCTTTTCATGTTTAGAGAGTCTGAAAAGAGCTTAAGGGAACTCCAGGGGGTTCCTTTTTCGTATAACCTTTACGAGTCYRAAAAAGTGATAAAMRTATACTTGGTTACATTCTCATTGATTTACAAGCACGAGAAAKAAAAAATACTAAGCTCAATATTTTTTCTTTTCTTCTTCCCAAGGGTATTTTGACTAGTTGACGGGAGGTCATCAACATGTTGTTCAAAGGATTACGACATGGGTTGGCGAGGGTGTGTAGACCATGCTTCTATAACCTTGGATAGACCAAGGAAATCCTTAAGAAGATGGATACCCTTACAAAGCTTGCAAGGGTACTTGGGATTACGGGTTGTTTGGGTGTTCTTGACATCATCAACACTCCCAGCATGATCAACAATAACTGGTTTCTTTCCAACACGTCCGACAATGGTTGGAATTTTAGTTCCTTGTTTATTTTTCTTCTTCTTATTCTTTCGTTTCTTCTTCTTCTTATCCACCGAGTTACTAGATTTAGAGCTTTCACTCGGTGAAGAAGATGAAATGGAAGAAGACCTTGCAAGTGGAGAAGTTGAAGAAGATCTTACTGGTGAAGAAGGTGAAGGATCAACATGAGGTTGATGTCCTTGGGGGAAAGTGCTTACAACCGAAACACTAACTGCATTCGGGATTACCTTAGTGGAAAACAACCACACCGACAATCCAATAGTGAGACCTGGAAGGCTCAAAGCAACGATGTGAGGAGGACTAATGTTTCCGTAAGAAGGAAAAACAAAAGGTTCCCCTGGAGCAGGGGTTCCTTCATTGGTCGTTTCGGGAACTAACTCCATATAAAACAAATCCAACCCAGAGTCTGCTAGGGAAAACAAACAACACACGCTAAAAATCCAGGAAGCAAACAAACAAACAAAACCTTCTCACAATGAGCACACTAGTTGGTGACGAAATCCAACGTCGTGGGAACAAAGTAAGAAGGGGATGAGATAGAGCGGGTGGAAAAGTTACATTGATGACCTGCTTAACGGAATTACACCCTGGTGCAAGCTCCCACACATAAATGTGGGTATACCCTCTAAGGAGCTCGAGTGAGTTTGGCCAACGTCAATTCTAGGTACCGTGAAGACTTGCCCCTCCACGGTCACCTTATGTAAAGACCCTAAAAAAATAGGCCACTAAGGTTACCAATCACTACAGTGATGCCTGGGGAAACAATCAACAGTCCAATCCACACGCAAGGGTAGGGTATCTAGCCCGAAATCAACTTGAAAGGCTTCCACTCATTATTGTGGGTATACCTTCAAGCGACCCCCATAATATGCGCAATCTCTACACCAAGACCAACAAAGCAGGGTGAGTAACTCTGTCAGTCTCAATGTGACCTCGTGATTGACCCTTGTGTTAGAAGGGCTTCCCAGGACAAAATGTAATAAGTGGATTTATCTCTCCCTAACTCAAGATTTTATGTTTGTTTGTAGCTTTGAAAAGTTATCTTTCACACCTATTCCAAAGCCCTACAACTAATCTAATGTAGGTTTGCTACCAGAAAATATAAAAATGTCTAATCAATTTTTATAAGCGCTTTATTTTATGGTTGTTGTTACTCAAGAGGAAAAATGGCGTGGACAATATGGTGTTTTGACCGACTCGAAAGTTATGCAAAGAGATGAAGATGCAATCTTTTCATTTCGATGAAATCTATGCTACGAGAAGGAGAAAACATTTATCATTCCCATCTACACAATGTCCCAAAATTTTAAAACTCATCAATATCAAGATTCTCAAGAAATGAGAAAAAGAGACTGTACACCAATGCACAATTCACCAATGCATGATTTTTTCAGAATTTAAGACCAAAAATCATGCAATTTCACTACTTAAAATTCAAATATGCCCCCAATCTAATGAAACGAAAGAAATAAGAATTTTGTTTCAAAGATAGCTAAAAGAAATAGCAAATCACTTCAAAACAAAAACAACCCAAACAAAGTTTCTCTTTTACCGCGAGTTATTCAAAAAAAAGAAATGTTCTTTTCACTAAACAATTCTAAAGAAAAACAAGGCTTTGTAACTGAAAGACACTCAAAGGAAGAGATCAAATCTTTCAAAAGCAAACAAAGCAAAGATGGCTAAAAGCAGCTCAAAAACTATCAAGTAGACTATAAACAAATCATAGTCAAACCCAAAAATTCACCCCAAAACCAAATCCAAGGTCTGGGTTATGAAAAACAATCAAAAATCAAGAATTTCACAATTTCCGCGGGTTGTAGACTAACGCAGTGCAGAAATCATCGATTTCCACAAGCCAGATATGGGTAGGGTGTGAAGTTTCTGCACTGGTCTAAATAGGTAGGGCATGGAAATCATAAGTCGTCGTACTTTCCTTCAAAGCAGGGCACGGAAATCAAACAAAAATGGAAATTAAGAAGGTTTTTCCAGTGAACTTAAATAATCAGAGATCCCACCTAGATCTCCCAGTGACTCAGAAAACAGAACCCAAGTAATCAAAGCAAGAAAACAAGGAAAACTAGGAAAAAATTCTTTTCCCCAGTAAGGTTACCAATTTTGTTATTGGGTAAATCATTAAGTGCGGACACAAATCAATCCCCCTAGATCCACCTATATCTAGAAGAAAACGAGACAGGACATGGTGTTTTCCCTAGGCTCTAATCATCAAATTTACTACCAAACAAAGGATGAGAGACATACCTTTGAATATCGCTTCCTTATGTCTTTGTTGTTCCTGTTTCACTCCAGTGCTCTTGTGATACCAATCCTGCAGTGAGACACAAACCAACCAAAGTGAAAGCAACAAAAGTATATTCAATGACAACCTATGCATATGATCAAGGAATTATGCAATAAAATAAAGATAATTATATGGGAAAGAAGCATGCCACTGTATTATATCAATAATAGGAAGAGAGATTACAATCAGATGCCTTGATGTCATAAGGTTCCTTCCAATGATTCCTTGCTTCCCACACACTTCTTGCTCCAAGGATTCTAAGACCATGGATTTGATAACTACTCACAATCTATCTTAACAAAGCTAGGCTAAATTTCCCAAGCTCAATCCAACTAACTTTCTCCATGAGAGATCCTCTCCTTTTATAAGGTGAAGAGGTTAGGATGATCCCACTAAATCATGAAAGCGAGTAAGATCCAAACCATTCGGAGGCCACTTCACCATAGAAGATTCTCCTTCTAAAAGCATTGAGAAAATGCTCGTTTTTCCCACGTATGAAGGCCGCCGCACCCCAACTATAGAGCAACTTGCGGAAACTCCGCAACCTAACTATAGAAAAACCTATGGAAATCAGGCATTTCCGCACCCTGTATATAGTGCAACCTGCAGAAATCCTCCTTAAGAAGGTTCTTACAAAGGAAAATCCAATTTCTTCTCTCAGGCAAAGTTCTTCTCCCTTCTTTCTTCAGGAATTCAGGCCACTGACCCCTATGAAGGCAACATATAGGTTTACATCATTAACGATCATAAGGGTGACGAAAATAATGTGTAACAACAACCCAGAGTTAAAACCAGGTCAAGAGTATAATTGGATGAAGGCGAACAACAACCACCAGAGGTCGTTAATGTCAACGAAATCCCATCACCAGATACAACACCGGTAAACCCCACACCTATGATGGAAGATACCCAACAACCAGCAATAGAGGGCATGAATGTAGATATGCCAGCGGAGACACATGAACAATAGAACCAAGAAACAGAAACCCTGAAGGAGGTGGAATGAAAGAACATCGAAGCAGCTCCGAGAGTCAATGGAACAACGAAAAATCAGGAAGCAACAGTCGAGCCAGACGAGTCTCAAACAACTGTGTCAGACCACCCACCGAAAGGAACAGTAGAAGATGTCACAGATTGGCTAGAATGGTATGTTGAAGTACAAATGATGGCCACTAGAACCTCCAGCCAGCCACCACTGAAGAAAGAGAAGCAACAGGTACCTAGGTCACCTCGCAAGCAATCCATCACAACGCTTGTTTTGTCACATATACCAGATGGGGTATAGGTGAAACCAGACTTACCGGGTCATATAAGGAAGCTCAAATACTTAGATCATGATGTGGCAGACACAGACAAGTTTCCAGAATTCACAAAGAGGGTATACCTACAGACTATGGGAGTGACTGTTGTTGGGGAACCGATTGACCAACCACTCCAATGGGCAACATGATTGGAGAAAACATGGATTTTAGGTCTGCTGGATCTACCAAATTTTGGCAGAGGGCAGTGCGCAAGCGGTTGTGTCAAACAGTTATTAACAGTCACACATGGCGGGGACATCTAGTTGGAAAAGCTTGTCTCGATAGACGTGGATCTTATTGCGCACATCACATGGTTGCCATCTAGGGGCATGGATCCCACGTAATTCCTCGACGATAAGACAAAGGAGAAACAACTTCTGAAGGAAATGAAGAATAAATATGGCACTAACAGGGGGACGGGAGGAATCATAATCAAGAGAATCAATGATGTCGCAACACAAATGGATGCAAAAATCTTGGCCTACAAACTACTACGAAAGTGCTGCAAGGAGGAAGTTCTACCCGTGATCGTCGCAGTAGCAACTGCGCCGAGGGCACATAAGTTAGATGGGCACCATATCTCGTGAATTTGTTTCTGGATGACTGCAAATATGTGTAGGATCTCGGAACAAAATTTCACTACTCATGGCTAGTCCTATTGATAACTATCGTAGGATGGAAGGAACCGAATTACACATTCTTTGGCACTAGACCCAAGTCGAATTATGGAGCGAGTTATTTATCACTTGGCGCCGCGTCAGATGCCAAGCACAAGAAAATGAACACAGTTGTATTCGAAGGATACCTTCGCGACCTGTAGGAATCCATCTCCAACATGTGGAGAATAACACCATAGGTTGTCGCACAGTATTGAGATATCGCCAACTTCAAGGCCACGCGACACACAATGTGGATATAGGTGAGGAAGGACCCCAATAAGTAGTGGCTACAAATGCACTATTGTATCACAGAGGGTGACATCGACATGGTGATCAAAGACTGGGAAGACGAGTGGAAGATTCCAGTTCTCACCCAAGACTTGCTAGAAAGGACAACAAAAGAGGAGGCAAGGTAGGGAGAAACACACCCTCAAGAAGTCCCAGTGCCCAAGAAATGGAGGACGGGCTAGACAAAAACAAAGAAGACAAACAAAGGGACAGCTAAGACAGGGACCCAAAAGGGGAAGAAGGATAACACGCAGCCAACCCATGAACAACAGAAACAGGATGAGGCCATGCAAGGGACCACACCAAGTCCCAATCCCCAAGAGCCAGGTTTGAATAAGCGACCAACTACTCAAACAGGATGCGCGTACAAGAAAATGAAGGTGCAAATAACACCTCCAGAGTACACAATAACGAAGGATGATGGAGAAATGACAACCCGAATGGTTCAGGATTGTATAGTTGAGGATTTTGACAATGCTTCGAACCACAGGGACAAGATTCAGGAGGAGCTAACATACATGTGACAACTCCTCAAACAAATCGGGGAAGCATAGACAATAGGCAGCATGGGAACAGGGCCATTAGTATCATAGACAGAGGAAAGACTGGAAGAAGGAGAGTGAGATACAATCCATACCATACCGCACCCAAATGCGACATTCCACATTACACCCAGTATGTTGCATATGGACGATATCATGGGGCAGAAACCCCTACAGGAATTAGCCCAAATCCAACTGGTATTGCCGCGGATACAATTCGATGCTCTACACAGGTTGCAGGTTAGCGTTACCCAAGAGGTACAGTCTCGGGCACGCACAGACTTAGTTGAATTACAGCAGGAAACAGAGAAGCGGGACATGTTGGAAATAATATGCGAGCAGGCTAAGTTCGAGACTCAAGAGGAAAGGGAGCACAAGAATAGATTGGAGCAGAAAGTGGCAGGAACTTATGGAAAAATTCCAAACATCGCGCAAAAGGATGAACTCACAACAGTGGAAAAGATTGATCAGATTGCGTAGGTGATCAATCAATACCATAAAGAGATTGATAATCTCTCCGAGAACATATCACACCCACTACTCCAACAGTGAAGGACCACCAACAGTGAAGGAGCAAAGGAAGCAGAAAGTAGTAGAGTATCTACAGGAGATAGAGCGACAGGTTATCACAGCAGCCGACTTGTTCGAGAATGCAACACAACTTTGGACAAATCTAGAGGAGGATCAACAATTCCAAAGGTGGTACAAGGAAGAAGAGAGGATAAGCGTAGCTATACAAGAACTCAAACAGAGACAGAAAACAATGCCTATCACAGAGCATGTCAAAGGGGCGTAGGAGATGAATAAATTGAAAGAAGAACTAACCACCGCAAAAACACAGAAAAAAGAGCATCGGGCTTAAATGGAACCGCTGCAAGAGCGAGTGGCAAAAGTTCTTGCATAGAAAGAGGAAGCCAAGACACATATAGAAAAGACTCAGGAAAAATGCGCAGGATTAATCAGTGATGAAATCGTAGCACAAATAGTAGACACACTCAAGGAGAAGGAAGCACATGCGCAAACACAAGCAACAGAGCTCAAGGAATTTTTTTAGGAATAACCAAGGAAATCGATGAAGCGCATGAAGGTTAGGTGACTCGGGACGAGTCACGTGTCAGTTTTGGGGGGCTGTTGGAAACAAACCAGAGTGGAAAGCAAGGATATTTTGGGAAAGAAGGCATGCACGAGGAAAGCAACATTTGGAAGGAAGAACATCACGCACACATGCATGGAATACCTAACGATGGTAGGGTTAGGGTTTTTGTAATGTATTGTAATGGATGAAGAGCCAAAAACGTATAAATATAGATACCTAGGTATCACAAGGGGCGTGATTATCATGAAGACTAGTCGTTATTGTAGAGGGTTGTTGTAACGAGTCGATATGTAATATTTTGTTGTATGACCAATTTTTGTAAGCTGTTGAGCTAGAGAGGCCAGAGGAGGGTAGATCTTGAGGGTTAGATCACAGGTT
This sequence comes from Picea engelmannii, assembly GCA_009831015.1. Taxonomy (NCBI): domain Eukaryota; kingdom Viridiplantae; phylum Streptophyta; class Pinopsida; order Pinales; family Pinaceae; genus Picea; species Picea engelmannii. The sequence goes on along the minus strand of ML784905.1, from coordinate 321,576 downwards.
GAGGAGCCTGGTGCGATCTAGTCTACCTCATAATAGATCTCGACCCATCATAAGGGAATTGTAAAGTGCACGACATTGGAATGACAGGATGACAATAATAAAAGAGCCAAGAGCCAAATCTTTGTGGACGTAGCCCAGGAGGGGGTGAACCACGGTAATATCTGTGTTATGTGATTGAATGCATGTATGTCTTTATTGTCTCAGTAGAAATAGATGGGCTAAATGAATGAGCCATTATATTTCTTTCATGAATCATGAATAACGGTATACTGTGTTAATAAGTTACAGTAGCACTCCCTTTACACAGTTATCAGATCTCTCACTCAATCCTAGGTTGTAAACACATGAGTATTGCAACCACCCATTAAGACTATCTCGGGTGAGACTACGCGATGCACTTTGTGCACTGCATTGCCTTCTAGTTTACCAGGAGGGTCAATAGTTTTAGAGGCTTTGTTGGAAACCCGAACAGACGTGAAACCTGGGTCAATAAACTCAGAAGGGATATACGATAGAGTTAAACCAAGAGAACATAAAATGGATGGAAATTTGGGACATGTGGAATAGAATATTATAGAAGCCTTAAATGGGAGGTTCCCTAAAATTGATAAGGTGTATGAAGGGACTCATGAAAATGCAGGTAGTATTCAGGTTGAACAACTTTCCAATAACAAGATTTTTTTAGGGGGATTTAACTCCAATAATGGAGTTACTTATGGATGGTCTCTGGAAGGAACCTTCCCAAGGTTGAATTAAGGAAGTTTGATGGAACAAAGGTCTTTACTTGGGTGAACCAAATAGAGCAATATTTTGAATTGCATAATATTATGGCTGATAAGCAAAGGATTCGCATAACAAATTTGAACTTTGAGATAGAACCATATCAATGATATCAATGGGTAGTTAAAAGGAATCCCCCTTCTTATCATTATACTTGGGGTTTATTTATAAGAGACTTAGAAGAAAAATATGGGAAAGATTGGGAACAAGACTACTTCAGTCAATTGACAAGAATAAAGTACTTAGGTGATATTGAAGATTATAATTTAGAATTTTAGGTATTGGCCACAAGCGTGGATAACATAAGTGATGAACATTTGTTGGAAGCTTATGTGGGTGGATTAAAACAAGACATTAAAAATGAGCTTTTTAAAAACATTATGAGAATATTATGGAAGCTATGCAATGTGTTCATCATATTCAAACCAAGAATAAGGCTACACACAATTCTATAATTGGAGCATATGCAGGAAGTTGAGATCGTTTTGGGGTTCATAAGGTAATCGTACCTCAACCTACTCGAATATCATAGAAGGAAATGGAGGAAAGAAGAGAAAAATGACTATGCTTTGGTTGTAATAACAAATAGTAAAAAATGCATAAATGTCAAGAAACAAAATTGTTCACCTTGGAAAATAATGATGAAGAGGAAATGGAGGCATCTACACAAAGAAATGAGGAAGACCTTGTCAACTTAAAAGAGAAGAAAATAGAGGCAGGAATTGTGCACAACATTGATTCAGATAGGTGTGAAATACATATTCATGCATTGGCAGGTTTGTTAGCACCTCAAAACCTGAATATTGTAGGTTACATTAAGAAGAAAAGGTTATAGTGATCATCGACTCGGTTAGTACCCATAACTTCATTTATAAAATATTAGCAGTGCACCTAAATTGTTTTGTATATCCAGTGACAAATTTTCAAGTTTTGATTGCTAATGGAGGGAATATTGATTGTGTGGGAAAATGCCACAACATTAAACTACGTATGGGAGAATATAATTTGGAAATCCCAATGTATGTCATTCCCATTGGAGGCGTAGATTTTGTTCTATGGATTCAATGGTTTGAGAACATTGGGTACAATTTCTACAAACTATAATGAATTATTCATGAGATTTGAATAGGAAGGAATTCAATATGAACTGAAAGGGTTAAAATCTAAACCTTCTCAAGTCGTCGACTCTCATAGAATGGAAACACTCATAAACAAGGGTAGAAAGGGAGTTGTGGTTAAACTTTATTCCATGGAAGTTAAGAAGGGAGATGAAAATATTCAAAAGGAATTAAGATGCACCTTGGAAAAGCACTATAGGGTCTTCCAAGAAATTCGTAAATGTCTACCTCCATCTAGAGATCACGAACATCAAATTGAACTAATACCGGGAAGTACTCCTCCTAATAAAAGGCCTTATAGATATCCTCATCAACACAAATTGGAGATTAAGAAAATAGTAAAAGACATGTTGGATTCAGTTACTATTCAACCAAGTAGGAGTTAATTTTCAGCTCCAATAGTGATGGTGAGAAGAAAAGATAATTCTTGGAGGACCTATCCTGATTATAGAGATCTAAACAAAATCACCATAAAGGATAAATTCCCTATTCCAAATATTGATGAGCTATTAGATGAGCTTCATGGAGTGGATTATTTTACAAAGTTAGATCTTAGATCATGATACCGCCATATTAGATTAAGAAAATATGACATTCCTAATACAATTTTTAGAACACATGATGGGAACTATGATTTTTTGGTCATGCATTTTGAGCTGACTAATGCTCCTTTGACTTTTCAAATCCTTATGAACAAAATTTTTCGACCCCATATTAGAAAGTTTGTGTTGGTTTTCTTTGATGATATACTTATCTATTAAAAAACATGGGAAGACCACATTAAACATTTGGATCAAGTCCTGCAAATTCTTGAGAACAATCAATTGATGTAAAAAGATTCAAATGTTCTTTTGGGAAACAATAAGTAGAGTATTTGGGTCATATTGTTTCAAGAGAAAGGGTTAAGGTGGACCCTCAAAAGATCCAAGTTATTACAAACTGACCTATTCCTAATAACATCAAGGGCCTTATAGGATTGTTGGGTCTTACATGATATTATTAGAAATTTGTTAAGAATTATGCACGCATTGCGGGCCCACTCACATCTCTCTTGAAGAAAAAATCATGTGTATGGAATGAAGAGGCTACATTCACATTCTTACTTTTAAAAGATGCCACGTCTTCTACACCAGTATTGGAAACACCTAATTTTGGAAAAAAAAAGTATAGTTGAATGTGATGCATATTGATGCAAGAAGGGAGAGCATTGGATTTTAAAAGTAAACAATTAAAGGGAAAAGACTTGGTGAAATATACATATGAAAAAGAAATGACAACAATTTTACATGCAATAAAAAATGGCGATGATATCTCATTGGGAGGAATTTTAAAGTCAAGACAGACCATGATAGCCTAAAGTACTTTTTGGAGAAAATATTGTCATCGTAAGAGCAACAAAAATGGGTAGCAAAAATGCAAGGGTTTAATTTTGAAATAATCTACAAAAAACGGAAGGACAATGTGGTCATTGGTGCCCTTTCGAGAATATAAGAAGCCTCCAATTTATATTCCATTACATCTTCCATTCATGTGTGGTTGGAAGAAGCTCGCCATGAATGTCAAAATGACAATTGTACAAGACATAAAATACAATGTATAAAGGAAGGGATGAACGTTATGGAACATTGGGAGTGGAAGAGAGATATTCTCTGGTACAAGGGGAAACCATTTTTATGTCCTCAATCAAAGTTGAAGCAACAAATATTAAGGGAGTCTAATGATTCTCCAATGGTGGGACATCCAGGGTTCCTTAAAACATATCAAAGGATCAAAAACAATTTTTTGGGGGATGGAACAAAGAAATACATTAAATTTTTTGTAAAAGAATGTCAAGTTTGCCAAAGAAATAAAGGAGAAATAGTAAAAACTCTAGGATTACTTCAGTCTTTACACATACCTAATAAAAGATGGGAAGATATATCAATGGATTTCATTACAACTTTGATGAAATCAGAAGGTAAGGATGTCGTTTTTGTGGAATTCAAAGTACATATACAACAAGTCAAGTAGTGGAAGTGTTGATGAAGGAAATTCATAGGCTTCATGGATTTCCTAAAGTAATAGTAAGTGATAGAGATCCAAAATTCACAGGAATTTTTCGGAAAGAATTATGGGAGATGAATGGAACAACACTAGCTATGAGCTCAACATATCATCCACAAAAAAATGGTCAAACAAAAATAGTGAACACATGTTTAGAGGGTCATTTACATTACTATTCTTCATACAAGCAATCTCAATGGGTGAAGTGGCTTCCTATAGTAGAATGGTGGTATAATACCAACTATTACACATCTACTAAGATGTCCCTGTTTGAATCCCTTTATGGATATTTAGATCGTAGTATTTCATACTTTTTGTTGGACCATTCCAAAGTGGTGGCAGTAGAGTCACATATGTAAAAGACTAAATAAAATTTGACAAATCTTAAGGAAAACCTTCAAATGACACAAAACATGATGAAGCAACAAGATCACCATCAAAGTGAAAGACAATTTGAGGAGAGAGATTGGGTATTTTTGTGTAATGTCCCCTTCCAATTGACTGTGATGGGGGGTGACTCAATAGCCTATACGACTCCCATAGAATATAGTCAACAAGGAAAAAGGGAGTCAAGGAGGTGTCACTAGGTTAAAAGATTTAAAAACCCTAAAAGTGACATTAAATAAAATAAACAATTATATTTAAATGGACTTGGAGGGAAAATATTTGATTGGCTCAAAATGGGGGAAATATCTAGAAGGTCCAAAGGAAGGATAAATAGAGGAGAAACCCTTCCCCTTGGAATTATGATTTGTTATCTTATTAAGTGCTCTTGTAGCCATCATTTTCGTTGGGGTTCTGGGGAAAACCTTTCCATTGCAGGTTTAGTTTCGGTGGTGCAATATCCACCCTAGCTAGACAAGAGGGGAATTCATTTGGAGTTCTCTTTGAGTTCATTATGGTGCTTGATTTTATTCCGGAGAGAGAGTTGGAAGTATATCAGTTTGCACGAGGCGTTTGAGGCAATTTTCAAGAGAATACCATTCATCATATTCGTAGGTATCGAAGGGTTTCATGCAACCGTAACATGAGGCATCCCTGCGTGTTGAGAAAGGGTCATCCCACGAGGTCTGTATATTTTGGGTTTGCAGCAGATCAAGTCAGTGAAGGTGTTTTGAAGAGTTTGGAGTACCTCCTGTGGAGCGGACGTCACCAGAGAAGAGAAATGTAGGGCTTGGAGACCCTTGGGATTTATAGATTGACACCATTATAGGTTTCTTGTGTTGTTTATGTAGTATATTTTGATGCTTCGTGGAAGCCATTAGTTTGTGTGCTTAGTGATATTTTGTAGCTATTATTACAACCATTAGTTATCATTGTACTGATTTTTGGGAGCTCCCATCCATAATAAGATGCCATGGTTATCTGCTCTAATCTTGTGTAATGGATGCTTGCTTTTTGTTTGAAAATATTTCTCATTGAGTAATCTATCTTATAAGAAGTTAATTGCACATTCACTTAAGAAGAAACAATAATTTTGGGGCAAAAAGCACAATATCTCCACCTAGCCTAGTTGGGGACATTACAATGGTATCAAAGCTAGTGATCCGACCATCCTGTGTATACATTGATGCCTAGAAGAAAAGGCTGTGGAGGACATACCTCTCGAGAGTCACCAAAAAAGGAAACAGAATCAAATCACACAGAGTCGGAACCAGATGGAGGCATGGGGGACCATGGTGAAGACAAAATCTCGCAGCTATTGGAATCCATGGTCAATGAACAGTGACAGATGGTCGCTGAGCAGCGACAATTGACTCGATTCATGACACATAGGCTTTCCAACACTCAAGCAAATCAAAACCCTGGAGGCTCCAATGGGAACCAGTTAGAGGGAAGCCATACAGGAAGTGGAGCTTATGCAAAAGGCAGTAATAACCATACCCCGACCTAGAGCAGGAGCCTAAAGATCCATAGGCATTTATTACCAAAGTTCTTGACAGAGCAACCTATGGAAGCATCAGAGCAACCAGATCAGGGGTTTGATATTAACACCTCATACAAGGAGTACGAGACAATACATGAAGATATATGTGAGAAATTTTTCTATAAAAACTTATGCAACCTTAAACATAAATATGGTCTGAAGGAGGGGAACAAGAGAGCATAGAGCCCACATAACTTTGATCTCATGTGTAAGGTGGGATGATTGACTATTTCACCCTTTGATGGGTTTGCAAAGAGCGCAACTAGGTCTTGGGTACATAAGTTGGATACTTATCTCCAACTTAATCCAATGACCAAAGCCAAACCAATTAAGTATGCAACCCTTCACTTAGAAGGATAAGCTCACAAATGGTGGTACCATGGGTTGGTGACATTAGGGCATGCCAACATCACTTCATATGTGGACTTCACTTAGAACTTGATGGATAGGTTTAAACAAAAGGACCCTGAGATACGTTTCAGGGAGTTGGCACAATTGAAACAGACAAACACACCAGAGCATACATCATAGATTTTTAAAGGATGGTCATTATGGTGACAAATATCTCTCAACATAGGTTGGTGATGCTATTCTCAGAGGGTCTATATGAACCCATGAGAGGATGGGAGAAGGAATTTAGGCCAACCACATTGCATAAAGACATCATGAGATGTCATGACATGAAGGACGTAGTCAACAAGAAGGGATTGACAAAATCCTTCATCCCTCAAGGAGGTAAGGAGACAAGGCTTCCTCAAAATTCATGGACATGGAAGGACATGACGAATGGGGATACTTGGATAGAACTAAGGAGGAAGAAACTTTGTTTCAGTTGCAAAGATTTGTGGGAACCAGGTCATAGATTTATGGGCAAAGGTAAGGTCCACTACATCAAGGTAGTTTCTGACAAGGAGGGTGACAAGGAAGAAGAAGGTGTTTCATAGGACAATGGTGAACTGAGACACTTCATGATGTCTGAGGGATTCAATCTTCCTTTCCTCTTTTCTTCTTCCTTTGCAGTTTCACTAGCTTCTTCTTATAATTTCTTCTTTTTCTCCACCATTACCCTTGCTACTTCATATTGTTGTAATTTACCTTTGTGTTGAGAGTTTCCCCTTATTATGAAGATCACCTCATCATAATTAACATCTCTCTTATGAATCTCTTCATCCCTCCAAGTTTCAAATTTATCAGTCCACCTGTACTTACATAATTGATAGTGTTTGCTGACAATTTTCAAGGGATCGTGCTTGCAGAATATTTCCTCCCTAAAGTAGAATGTAGCCAGAGTTTCAGCCTCGGCTTGTCTTTCTTTAACATCCTTGAAATTGTAGGATCCTAGCTAGAATGGAAGTGGTGGTTTATCTCTGGGGAGATCTGTCCTTAATCCATTCACTAGAGTTTGATATGCCACTTCTTACAAGACTAACTTGTCAAGGACAAATTTAGGAAATAAATGAGGCTATTTGGTTGCACCATATATCCTGATGTATGTTCCATTTTCTATTACAAACCAATCTCCTACCTTTCCAACTACATCCATTACCTTCTCTAACATGTAGGGTGTTGGAGCAAAAAATAGTAACTAATATAGGGGAATGATAAATTTCTCACATATCTTGTGATAGTGTATGTGATATATCTTCTCCCATAAATATTGACAGTAGATGTGAATTAGAGGATCACTTGACTGTCATTGGCATCCCATGTCTGGGTAGGTGTGCACCATGCATATAACATCCAATAGATAGGAAGACATATGAAAATTTGGGTGCTTCCCAAGGACTATGCATTTTGTATCTAACATGGTCTCTTTCACGGTGGCAGAGAGGATATATTCCCCATCGAAAATGTGTCTAGTTCTTGTGATGAGTAGATTAGAGGGACTTGTGACACCTAACTTTTTGGCATCATATTCTCCATATGGCCTACAAAGCATAGCTACTACAATATTGGTATGGAGTTCTCAACTTTGTGGGATAATCATCGAATTGTCTAGTCTTAAAATTATTATCATGGATCCACCATTTCTTCATAAAATCTCTGGGATCTAAAGGGAAGTGATTCATTCCATCTTCAGTGACCTTAATGTCTTCATTAAGAAGTTTGTAGCTTTTGTTGAGGATTGAAGGGTTAAGGAAGACATTGTTTTTCCCTACACATCCCTTATCAATATATTATCCACATCAGTGTGTCAGATAATCCAGAAAATGGCCTCAACACATGGAAATAGCCTCAACACATGGAAACACGACTGCGTGTGCATCTATCTTGTGGAGCTTGAAGTGTCTAATGGTCATGGTAGTTCATAGTAAGACTCGTTTAGGAACATTTTATATATCTCTCCAAATGATAAGACACATCACATGCAATGCGTGTTGTGGTCCAGAGTACTAGTTCCCAATTCCCCTTCTTCCATATATGAGGTGATTTAGATGACAAGGCCCTCGCTAGTTCTTCTTTGGTACCCATGCAAGGAAATGTATTATAGAGGAGTTCCTTATCTATGGATCCCTGGTAAAGTTCCTTATCTAAGGATCCTAGGTAAAGTTACTTATCTATGGATCTAGGTGAATCTGACATGGTAACCACAACCAAGTTGAGTCTTTAGTAACTGGTTGAGGATTCCCCTTTTTTTCTGTCTTAAATTTCAAGCTTTGATGGGCAAACTAAAAAAATGTTGAGGTATCCCCTTAAAAAAAATGATGAGATTAGGTAAGCAATTGAGTAGGAATTTTCATTAGGAAATTTCAGTGCTCAGGTTCTGTCCTGTCCGGGGATGCCCTCACTTTGAATTCAGGGAAAGACACGAGAGTTTGGATGAGTCGAGGGTATGGACATCCCGGGGAAACCTAAGTCATGTTGAACGAGGAGGAGAAATAGGTATAAGAATATTGAAGGGCCAACACATAATGGGATGGAATTACTTGTGGGTTGATTATTATTATTATTATTTATTTTTTTTAGCAAAAAATATTTCTCTGAGCAAAATACCAGTGAAATAAAAATTGTGTTTCGGAAGATGTTTTTTTTCGGAGTATGGTATTGATGCCGAAAATATGTTTTTGGGCAAAGTAAACTTTTCTTTGGAGCGAGGTGTCACCATAGAAAAATATTTGTTGGATCAATATGTTGAAGAAAAATATCCTTGGAGAAAAAAAAGATTATTTTAAGTGACATAGTGGTGAAACAAGGTGAGGATAATTATTTTATTAAATGATAAGGAAAAATAAAATCTAAAAACAAAATCATCTCAAATTAGGGCTAGATCATAAAATTGGAACAAAAGAAGGGGCCCATATTGTTTTAATCTTAAAAGGAATGATGAAATAGTTAAAACTGAGGAAGGTGTTGTTGGTAGCACAACATACTTCTAATTACTATTTTCAACTTTAAAAAAGAAGAAGAATTAAAATAGAAAAACTTACTCAAAACAACAAGTTAGCAATGCTTATGCCTTTGTTAATGTTTGGAAGATTGAAGGTAAATATTTAGACTTCCATTTCATTGGAACATTTAAGCTTAAGTTTTAACCCTCTCACTATGCATATGCATGGTATTTCCATTTTAGATGGAGTGACAATGTACAACCTCCTACTCAAGTTTTAGGCATACTACTCAAGTTTTAGGTATAAGTTTTTGTTTATTTTTTAGTATAGATAGAATTTTAACCTTCTCAATATGCATGGTATTTCCATTTTAGATGGAGTGACAATGCACAACCTCCTACTCTTTAGGTACACTACTCAAGTTTTAGGCATAACAAATTTAGATTTTATGTTATGGAGTTTGAAATGTTTTAGGAAGTTATTTTTGAAATGCTAAATGTTTTGTTTTTTTAATTATTGAAGGGTAAATCTAACTTCATTGTTGAATGGTACATTTTTAAACAAAACATTTTTAAATATATGTTTATATGGTTGAATTTTATACACAATTTGAAATGTTTTAGGAAGTTATTTTTGAAATGCTAAATGGTTATATGTTTAGCGTTTTTAATTATTGAAGGAAGTTATTTTTGAAATGCTAAATGGTTATATGTTTGGCTTTTTTAATTATTGAAGAATAACTCTTTTATCAAAACTTCATTATTGAATGGTACATTTTGAAACAAAAAAATATGGTTGAATTTTATATGGAATTTGAAATGTTTTAGGTTTTGAAATACTAAATGCTTATATGTTTTGTTTTTTTAATTATTGAAGGGTAAATCTTTTATTTGAATGGTTGAAATAAAAAATATGATTGAATTTTATATGGAATTTGAAATGAATTGAACATGTTAAAAATGGAAATATTTAGACTTCCATTTTATTGGTGATAATTTTTTGCAAGGAATAATAAGGAATTTCCATCACATATAAAAATGAACTAAATTGAAAATAAAATTGAAGCCTATAAAATTAAAAATTAAAAATGAATAATTTATTTCTTTTGATGTGAGACACTACAATAAATAATGGTTATTGAAGGACTTCCCTTTCAAATTGATAATAGTCTCGTAAAAATAAAATTATGATTTATAAATAATAATTTTCTAGTCCTATGCCATATTATCATATATTTATTTTGATCTATGTTACACTACAATCAATAATGGTTATTGAAGGGGTCCCCTTTCAATGTGATAATAATCTTTTAAAAATAAAATTATGATCTATAAAAGAGTTTGTAATAGTTTTCTAGTCCCATGCCATATTATCATATATTTCTTTTGATCTACGATACACTACAATCAATAATGGTTATTGAAGGGATTCCCTTTCAATGTGATAATGGTCTTTTAAAAATAAAATTATGATCTATAAAAGAGTTTGTAATAGTTTTCTAGTCCTATGCTTAGGATCTATAAAAGAGTTTGTAATAATTTTCTAGTCCTATGACATATTATCATATATTTATTATGATCTATGAGACACTACAATAAATAATGGATATTGATGAACTTCCCTTTCAATGTGAAAATGGTCTTGTAAAAATAAAATTATGATCTATAAAAGAGTTTGTAATAATTTTCTAATCCTATGTCATTATCATATATTGATATACATAATAGGTCACTTTTATGTAATCACTTTTGTTTGGAACGTTGTTTTTGTTTAGTATATATAGAATTTTAACTCTCTCACTATATGTATGGTATTTCCATTTTAGATGGAGTGACAATAAACAACCTTCTACTCAAGTTTTAGGCAAAAGTTTTTGTTTATTTTTAGTATATATAGAATTTTAACCCTTTCAATATGCATGATATTTCCATTTTAGATGGAGTGACAATGCACAACCTCCTACTTAAGTTTTAGGAATAACAAATTTGGATTTTATGTTTATATGGTTGAATTTTATATGGAGTTTGAAATGTTTTAGGAAGTTATTTTTGAAATGCTAAATGTTTTGCTTTTTTAATTATTGAAAGGTAAATCTAACTTCATTGTTGAATGGTACATTTTTAAACAAAACATTTTTAGATATATGTTTATATGGTTGAATTTTATACAATGTTTGAAATGTTTTAGGAAGTTTTTTTTGAAATGTTAAATGGTTATATATTTGGTTTTTTTAATTATTGAAGGAAGTTATTTTGAAATATTAAATGGTTATATGTTTGGCTTTTTTAATTATTGAAGAATAACTCTTTTGTCAAAACTTATTAAATGGTAATATAGTTGAATTTTATATGGAATTTAAAATGTTTTAGGTTTTGAAATGCTAAATGCTTATATGTTATGTTTTTCTAATTATCGAAGGGTAAATCTTTTATAAAACTTTATTGTTAAATGGTTGAAACAAAAAATATGATTGAATTTTATATAAAATTTGAAATGAATTGAACATATTAAAAAAAAGCAAGAAACTTATATGGGATAAAAAAAGAGAAAGTTTGTAACAAATATTAAGTGATCGGGAGTGTGCAGAGTTTGTAGTAAAATATTAAGTGATATGGAGTGTGCAATAGTATAATAATAACTTCTTTCCACAAGGAAATGAACTTCATTTCACAATGTTTAAGTTTAAGTAATAATGTAACAATGTTATTTTAGATATGGTTTCCTCCCCTTGTACGTAAAAATGATAAATGGCAAAGGATAAATAAAATTTAGTGCAAGTTGTCTATGGTGAATTTTGTGTAACCACTTCCAACAAGTTATTTAACAAAGTGTATGGTGAAATTTGTGTAACCACTTCCAACAAGTTATTTAACAAAGTGTATTATATGAAAAAAAAAAATGAGTTTGAATCAGATCAATTTATTTCGGCACAAATCCCTTGCAATACAACAGTAAATTCCTATGCCCAAAATTGAGAAACCTTGCACCTTCTTAAAAAAAAATCTTGATTTTTAACGGTGCTCTACCATCTTCTAACACGGTAATCAGGAAAAATTATTTAATCGACTTCCTCAATTTTAGGTCCGGCACCTGCAGCAGCAGAATGACCATGTTCAGGATGGCCAGCAGCTCCATATGCACCACCAGGGATATCCGCACCAGCACCTTGGTACAACTTAGCAATGACAGGACTGCAGGTGGTCTCCAGCTCCTTCCTCTTGTCTTCAAACTCATCAGCTTCCGCAAGCTGGTTGGCATCAAGCCACTGGATAGTTTGTTCAAGGGCATCCTCAATCTTCTTCTTATCAGATGGATCAATCTTTGCTGCAATCTTGTCATCTCGTATGGTGTTCCTAATGTTGTAAGCATAGTTCTCCAAGGAGTTCTTGGCCTCTACCTTCTTCTTGTGCTCTTCATCTTCAGCCTTGTATGTCTCAGACTCACGAACCAACTTCTCAATCTCGTCCTTACTCAATCTACCCTTGTCATTTGTAATGGTGATTTTGTTTTTCTGACCAGTGGTTTTGTCCTCAGCAGAGACATCGAGAATACCATTGGCATCAATATCAAAGGCAACAGTGATCTGGGGAACTCCTCTGGGAGCAGGGGGAATACCAGAAAGTTCAAATTTGCCCAACAAGTTATTGTCCCTGGTTCGAGCTCGTTCGCCCTCGTACACTTGAATCAACACACCAGGCTGGTTGTCTGAGTAAGTAGAAAATACCTGATCCTTCTTTGCGGGGATGGTAGTGTTCCTGGGGATGAGAACTGTCATAACCCCACCTGCAGTTTCAAGCCCTAGAGAGAGAGGAGTAACATCTAGAAGCAACAGATCTTGCACTTTCTCATTGCCCTCTCCACTCAAAATAGCAGCCTGCACTGCAGCTCCGTATGCAACAGCCTCATCAGGGTTAATGCTCTTGCAAAGCTCCTTGCCATTGAAGAAGTCCTGCAACAAGGACTGAACCTTGGGGATTCTAGTAGACCCACCAACGAGAACCACATCATGGATGGAGCGTTTGTCTATCTTCGCATCCCGCAGGCATTTCTCAACAGGCTCCACAGACTTCCTGAACAAATCCAAGTTCAACTCTTCAAATCTAGCCCTGGTAATGGTAGAAAAGAAGTCAATACCTTCATAGAGGGAATCAATCTCAATGGTGGTCTGGGCAGTTGATGAAAGGGTTCTCTTAGCCCTCTCACAGGCGGTTTTGAGTCTCCTGATGGCTCTGGCATTACCAGTGATGTCCTTCTTATGCTTTCTCTTGAACTCCTGTACAAAGTGGTTCACCAATCTATTATCAAAATCTTCACCACCCAAATGTGTATCACCAGCAGTGGCCTTCACCTCAAAAACACCCTCATCAATTGTGAGCAGAGAGACATCAAAAGTACCTCCACCCAAATCAAAGATAAGAACATTCTTCTCAGCAACACTGGTAGCCTTCTTGTCCAGCCCATAGGCAATGGCAGCAGCAGTGGGCTCATTGATAATTCTCAGAACATTCAACCCGGAGATGACACCTGCGTCCTTGGTTGCCTGCCTCTGAGAATCATTGAAATATGCAGGAACAGTGACCACAGCATTCTTCACCGAGGTCCCAAGATAAGCTTCTGCGATCTCCTTCATTTTTGTCAAAACCATGGAAGAGATCTCCTCGGCTGCAAAATGCTTCTCCTCCCCTTTGTATGTTACAACGATGTTGGGCTTATCGTCAACCCCTGCAATCACCTTGAAAGGCCATAACTTCACATCGTTCTTAACGCAGGGATCAGAGAACCTCCTACCAATCAAGCGCTTTGCATCTGCAATGACATAAGAAACTGATTTATATTGAACAGGAAAAAAAAATGCAAATTCTACATAAACACAATCTAACAACAAACCCATCTTATAAATGCAAATTCTACACAAACACAGTCTGTCAAAACTGGTAACGATTACTGACCGAAAACGGTGTTGATGGGGTTCATGGCAACCTGGTTCTTGGCGGCATCTCCGATGAGACGCTCTGTATCAGTAAAAGCGACATAGGAGGGAGTGGTTCGATTCCCCTGATCATTAGCGATAATTTCCACCCTATCGTGCTGCCACACTCCCACACACGAGTACGTCGTCCCCAGATCGATTCCGATAGCTGCTCCCTCGCCCATGTTAACACTCTCACACACAAAGCAAAGCAGAGCAGAGAGAGGGAATCAGCTCAGAAAACCGAGAGCAGAGGATGTAGACCAGAACGTAAATTCCAAGATACCGAACTCCTTGCTTCGAAAGAGAGAAGAAGGAATGTTTAAATAGTCACGGCACATTGGACTTCCAAAACGAAACTGCCCGTGAAACGGTTTGGACAACTTCCATACCCGTCGACAATTTCCTTAACCGTTTTTATAGTTTAAACGAAAAAATGTTAAATTATGACGATTTTTTTACCACAAAAATGGGTAAATCACCCCATCATGATAACTAGTTTACCTGTTTTTAAGTTTAAATGAAGAATATTGACGGTTATGATGAATTTTTAACAGTATTTGAGGGATAAATCACCCAGTAAATTTCATCCCTAATTCATTCTTGTATACATTTTCAATTTTATTTGTGGAACAACTTTATCTTTTTAGGGGTTTTAGTTATACCTAATTCATTCTGGTACAAATTTAATTTTTTTTTGGAAAACTTTATGGTTTCAGGTTTTTTTTTTTAACTAATAAATGTGTTTTCATTTTTCATGTGTCACAATTTCATACATTGAATTTCTATCAATGAAATGAATATTTTTGTCTTTATATCTTAGCAATTTTGATAATTTAATTTAAAATTAATATATAATTTGATAATTTAATTTAAAATATATATATATATATATAATTGATCTTGAAATATCTATTATTTATCCACTTTAGTATTTATGTATAAATAATAAAATAAAAAGCGGAGAAACGTCAAGGATGAAGAACTATTAACCTATGATATATGGTTTTTAATAAAACATATGTTATTTTATAATATATGAGTTATATAATATAATATATATTATTAATACATTTATTCAATGACGATGGAAGACCATGGAGAATGATGTTAGGGAGTCAATAAGATCATATACATAATGATGTGAGAGAGAAAATGACAATTATATAATATAATATATATTATTAATATATTTATTCAATGATGATGGAGAAAGATGTTGGGAAGTCAATAAAACTATAGAGATAATGATGTGAGAGAGACAATGATGTTGAGGAGAACCATACTCAGTGGTAAAAGTGTAATCTTGATCTAGGGGAGGGTAAATTTAATCTTTTAATCTCTCCCAATAGATTTAGGGTTAAGATGGTTGTATATTAAAAGAAAATATGTAAGGCTAAGATGGTCGTAGTTAGCCCTCGTAATAAGTAATCGTTTATTTATATTTCTAACTTTGACACTCATGCCTAGCACACTTTCTATAGTCCTTACTTTTATAATCTCTTGGTCGAGAGTTTTAAAATATCTTGGTCGAGAGTTTTAAAATATCTCGGTCGAGAGTTTGCTTGAGTTGACCTCAGGTTAAAATTTTTGCAGGGAAGAGTTTTAGCCGACACATAATTTTCTCAACCAAGAGATTTCTTTTTCAAATGAGAAAATGAAATTTTCAAAATTCTAGGAGGAACCTCTCAGCCGAGAATTTTCATTTAAAGAAAAAAAAATCCCCAAACTTATTTTTATTCTCTCAAATGAGAAGTGGAGAACATATTTTCATTCTCTTGAACAAGAAATGAAGACTAATATCACCTCCATGAACTTCTAGGCCATTGGTTAATCAAATTTCCCACACCATGTAAGTTTTGTTTTGTGTCATGTGGTTTTTACTCCTCCATTTAAATTTCATTACTTTTTTCAAACAATGTATGTGTATTCATAGATAATTTGCATGGATGGGAACCCTTGTTTATGGGCTTTGTAGGGCTAGTAAGGTTAAAATGACTATAAGATTTATAGGGAAATGCCACATATGAAGCCTTAAGGGAGATTTGAACATGGGATTGCTTAAATAAGTAGTATACAAGCTCAATTCATCCAATTTTCTCCTAGTGTATACCAGTAAATAACAAATTGTAAGCCATAAAGGGAAAGATGGTTTCTAAAGGAAAAGTCATCGTGATCATGAAAATTCTTGATAACTCAATCTGTAACGGGAAATATCTTCCTACTTTTTGGATTCTAGGGTAGTGAAATGGATGCAAGCTCTATAGGTGGGTTTAATTTGACATGAACAACAAGAGCAACAAAACTAGCATTAGCATCAACAAAAGGAGGATCGAAAGTCGAATAAGAATCTAGTGACACTACTTACTTTTTCTTTAGGGCATGGCCTCTTATTCATTTGAACCACCCTCGTATCTAGGTGAAAATGCATGTGATCTAATGAGTAGGTTTTTCCATTAGTGGTATGGCCTAACTAAATATATCAAACAAGGGAGCAAGAACTCTCATATGATTCATCTTACCTAATATCTTGTCCTATGAATCACCTTAATATGATATCTGAGTAGATGTCCTGGTTCTCTGTCATACCAATAGTCATTTCCCTTCTCGAGTGGGCCCCTTAATGGTTTCTTTGTGGGCAGTAATATATTAAATGCCATTTCCCTTATTGGTCCAACTCGAGAGAACAGTGTTAGGGTCGAGCATGTTCTCCCTTTTTTTATTGCTAGTGGTGTTCATCTCCTAGGACGTGTGGGTCTGGGGATTCCCAAGTAATTGAAAGAGGAAAAATGCACCAGTATTTTTAATTATGTGTGTATCTCTCGGAGAACAAACTAACCAAGTATAGGTGCATTATGCTTTTTTTTGTTAATGTATGCCTAAATATCACAATATAAAAGTTTTGGCTATAAACCGTTGTCCAATAGTTGAACTCTATTTTCAATACTGGGGCAATATCGTTCATCACAATTCCATGAATGTTTTAAGAGAATTCACTTTGCACAACACATTCATATCCCAGATATTCATTCTTGAGCATGTTTACCTTAGGCTTGAAATTGTGGTATTTCATGGAACTTTTAGTTGATACAAGTTCAAAGCTTCCATCAACACTCTTAAGATTGATCTTGGAATTTTGATCCAAATTGGAAACATTGACAAATATTTCAATTCTTACACACCATAAATTTCTAAGCATAAATTTGTGTAAAGAACAAAAAAAGATGAATGTTGAAGTTTTGATATTATTGGAAGAGAGTAGTACAGAGAGCTATTGGAACATGGAGAGCATATAAGCATTGAGTTAGCTAGAATGGTAAAATTGTCGTAGCATTTCACACAATGGAGTTATTGTGTATGACATTTCCCAATTTTTTGTTAGTATATATCAAATGTAGCAATATTTATTGATACAATAACCAGTTTTATTTTTTGTAGTAATGAGTGAAAGAAGTTGTCGTGTGTATATGAAGAGTGAAATCATAACAAAAATTGTTATCATACTTGGGGGAAATACTAAAAGGATAGCACAAAAGGTTCCTCCTTGGTATACAAAGGGATTAGCCTAGGTCCAAAGGTCAGGCCTTAAAATATGAGGCACTAGGTAAAAATGGCCATTTTAGGCTCAGTCGTTGTTTTCTTATTTTGACAATTTTATGAAGCCTAAGTAGTGGTACTAGCATTTAGGTTCCCTTTTCTATTTAGATTTTCTATTGTTTGCACTAGTTGGATCGAGATGTTGCAATGGTGTACTATGTGAAGGGCATAGTCCTATTTCTAAAACTACTCTCCACCATAGACAATTTGGAGATAGTCCAATATTGAAACCTAGGTTGTATGAGATTAATTCCTTAGTTTCGTCAATAATCAGCTTGCTCAGATTGGACAGTGGAAACATATTTCAAAGCTCTTGCCAATTGATCTATTCCATTTTGGGAAAGTCATTAAACTCTTAAATTATTTTAATCCATTCTTTGTAGCATCTAGATAATTGTACCTAGGTATGTCTTGCAATGGGAAGTCATCTTGGCCAAAAAGAAATTGTGCATTGAATAGAAAGGTAATTAAAAGACAAGTTGGTTCTAACATCGTTCATTTTTCACCTCAATTGTGATTTGCAATAATTGCATGATTTCGATATGATTTGAAGAATTAACAAGCATTTCTCTTTGATTAGTCCCTAGGTCATTTAGGCTTTTTCTATCAACTTCAAATTAATTCATATTATACCTAAGGTACTCTTATTTATTATCAATCTAAGGTTGCCAACTATTCCCTTTTTATCAAACTCACAGTATGTAAGGTACATTTCTTATGATTTTGAAAAGGAGTATTGATGATGGACATACTTCACATGCTTGAAACCAAATCTAACCTCATATCCATGTAATACTTAGCATACTAGAATGATGTAATGGCTTTATAATGACTTTGATTTTATCAAGTTGTAAATTGTTGATTCATTAACAATCTACCGATGATATTTCATTTTACTTGTAGTATGCTAGCTTCATTGGGTGTGCTCCAATAGGCCGTCTTCATGGCTACTTCTAGGGTCCTTATTTATTATGTGCTTGATATACATAACATATATGTCTTTTGATCCCATAATGAGCTTCCTTTTAACCATTTTGTAGATGTTTTTAACTTCATAATGTAGGCTTGGATCCTCATGGCTATGGAAGGTTGAGTATGGCATTAGCCTTCTAAGGTGAGGATTTTATAAATTGGGCATATGCTTGACATATATTTGGATATATTGGATATTAGACATCCTTCATATGATTTAATCATCATTTATTCATGTAATTTCATGCTTTTAACATACTTATTTCACGAGTCACAAAGTATGAGCTTGTTGACAAGGAATGTAGAAATATAAGGTGGGGTTGATCAAATAAATTTTGTGCATGTTGAGCAGTCTTGAAAGGTCTATAAATTCACCTTTGGCCATTTGGATTAGGTTTAAGGTTTACTTCATGTGTATGGAGATTTACTGCATGTATTTCAAGTTGCTTTGATTATCATTTCATCAAGTAAAGATAGGCTTCATATTGGACTTTTTTTTCACTTTAGTGAGAAAAGTAAAATATTTTTTAGCATCCATTATCATATTAAATTTATTCCATACAATACATTCATAATTGACTCAGATTTATCCACTTTTGACCAAATTTGTTTGTTCCGAGCTTTATGTCGCACGGGTGAAGGCGTGTCATAAAATAAATATGATTGAAGTAAATTCACTTTTGTTACTTATTTGAGGGAATGGATGGATAGAAGACATGATTTCCTCAATTTATAAATATCAAATCTCCATTTGATGCTTTCTTTAAAGTGTTTTTGCCAATTTTTCAAATTGCATTCACCTAATTTCAACATTATTCAAGTTCAATTTCATGGGTGAAGACACTGTTATCACGTAATCTATACTTTCCCAGAGCCTAAAGGAAAGTAGAATTAGATTGACGTAGAACGGAGGTAACCCTATCACTATCACCCCAATAGGGTACCTCTTTCTCTTTAGGAGGAGGAAAACCTCACTCCAAGGGAGACGTCCCAGGACCTAGTTGGTTGATAAAGGGCAAAAAGACATGGTGAAAACCCACCCCTCTCTAGGTTACTAAACAGAAGAAGTCACTTGGGTAAAGTTTAAAGAGACAAGGGAAAATGAAAGTGGGTTTGTACCTTCTCTTTACCAATGAAACATCAAACGTTAGTAGAAACAATTATAATCAATTACTTCTTAAACAAATTATGTGTTGCTAGAACAAGTTATTATATAATAAAGATGAGATTACAATAGTAGCAATATATCTTGAAAGTTGCAAGTTATGATGACAAGGAAAAAATACAAGGGTCTTGAAAACTTGATAATGCTTTGTCACTCACAATTTTCAAGATAAATAAAATTCAATAAATGACTTTAAAAAGGGGTTGTCAAAGTGTTTATAACAACAACAATTTAATAGCTATGACAACAACAAACCACTTCAGAAAAAAGTACTTTTCTAACGCAATACCACACACTCTTAGCACTAAATGATAGCAATTTGCCTAGCACGAGTTTCCAGGAAGTTTTGTTGTCAGCATGGGATGATAAGGGCTGCAAAATGTGGTTGTAGCAACAGTTACAACAACAGCAAACTGATTTATAACAGCTTCATAAATTCACCTTTAGAATAGTAGTAAGGATAGTTTAAAGCCTCAAAGTGATAGTGTTTTGGCTAGTGCAATTTTTGGGTTAGTTTACTTAGTTAATAGGCTTGATAAGGCTGCTAAGAAGAGGTTGTAATAGTGATATTAGCAACATCAATCCTAGTGGTTAGTAATCTATACTACGTCAGTGAATTAGTAGAGTATTAAGTGGAATAATTTGAGTTGAGGTTGGTAGTCTTGTCAAGAAGTAAGAGAAGAGGACTAGTGTCTTTCAAGGGTAAATGGATTCAAGGAGGGTGGATTCTTCTAAGGCTGCAAATTAATGATGATACACAAAATTCTAAGAGGGAAAATGTCTAGGAGAAGTAGTAACTTAAGTCCTCCTAGATTTTGACCTCAAGAGACAAAGTGCTAGGGTGTAGGCACTTCTAGGCCCTAGCGCCTTGCTCTCCTTAGCCTTTTTATGGAGTATAAATTATGCAACAATAACCAAATGCAAACCATTAGAGTGCTAGCAATTTAGGGCTCTAGGGTTTCACTAGTTACTAGATCAATTTATTGAAAAGCTTGGCAAATAAAAAGTAAGAAAGTAGCAACGTAAGTTTCTTACTTCAAGCATTAAATACACCATGCAATTTCATAATCTTGTATGAGCAAATAAAACCATTCAGTAGATCAAAAAATGCAGATTTCACTTAATTGCACCAAGAATAATCATGAGAATACCATGCAAGATCACCATAAAACTTCAAAAATTGATCCAAGTTGCAAAACTGAGCCTTAAACAAGAGTGGTGCCTCACAATTTCAGTCAATAACCCTAATAGGGTGCAAATTTCAGACCTCTTGTCTCCAATGACAAGTTGTGATGTGAAAATGAGAGTACTTTATGTTTATTTATACAAAATTATGACCCTTAATTCACTTTTAGGTCAAAAACAAGGTCGACATGGCCAGTTTACAACAAAAAATCAATTTTGACATAATTAAAATAAATTTTCATCCAGAAACTCCTCCAAGGGTGATGTCATGCCCCTCTAGGGTGACGTTGAGCCCCACATGTGGAACATTGAGCAGGGAAAGTGGAACGCTTGGCCTCCAAAGGCCTAAAATGATGCCCACATGTGCCACCAGGCTCACAAATTCCTCCAAAGATGAAACCCTAGCTCTGGATGACATCTAGGGATATCATGGTGACGTCCAGAGCCCTCAAGGGATAACGTCCATGTGGGAAGAGCAAGGTCCCTTGGGTCTAGGTCTACCAGGGTGCCTCCAAAGGAAACGTCCTCCTTTCTCCCGGTGCAAGTTTTCAATATCTTCTTACCCATGGCTAGGGTTTCAACATCCATCTATGGGCTTTAAGCCCCCATGAAGGTCTGAGCTAATCATTCCCTCATGTGTACCTGTCCACCGGGCAAGGTCTTGTAGCAACAAAAAGTATTCCCTCTAGGGGGTTCATAAGTCACATGGATCATAGCATGTAAATCACATTCAATAATTAAATTACCCAAACATGTGCATCAAACCCCCTTTAACCCAAACAAATGCTCAAAGACATTATGCAATTTGACAAGTTAGGTTTGGAGAAGGTCTCAGGGTGTCCTATTGGGATAACCTCTCTTAAGTTTGGGGTGTTTCCCAGGTGGGATCTAGTCCAAGTCATGTAAGTGTATGAGGTAGCATAGGGTAAATATTTGGGCATGGGTTGCATGTAATGATAGGGAAATGTAAAGTCTACCTATGGGTGTCATTGTAGAGGGTGAGTTTCACCTTGTCATAAATGAAATTGTTTCCTATCCCATTCATTGCCTTTTACTCTTAGATTTATTTATTTTGATCTTTTTCTCTTGTGCTTCAACGAAATAGTTGAGGGCCATTGTTCTAGCTTGATGACTAGAGGTAACAACATTATCCACAAAAAATTCATGGAAATGAGAAGGCTGACTCGTGATGAGACCCCATTTCTCTTGGTTATGCCACCAAGAGCCACTACCATGTCTTGGTGACCAGATAGGTGGCAGTGTCAGACCACTACATGCCCATGGTCATAATAGTTCTGTCCGTGATGAGACCTCCTATCCATCAACTAGTACCTTGAGTGTTTATGTTATCTTATGGGTCCCCTTTTCTTACTGAGAATATTTTCACTACTTTATCGGGGATCCCTGGGTGAAGCATATCGAAGGTTTCAACATTGGCTTTTAACTCTTGCCAACTAATTTTACCCTATGGGCCTTTAGCCCTTTCTTCCCACGAGGTAAGGTACAACCCTTCCTAGTGTAGCCAATCCCAATGCCCAAACAAGAATAGGGGAGATGAAAGGAATAAAGATGTAAAGTGGTAAGTATGGAGGGAACATACGATGAATTTTCATAGATCCACCTAGTATCAACCCATCCTAAAGGGAAATCAACTTACTAGGGCACCATGTCACCCTTCCAGGTATGAACAAGGTAAAGAGCATAGTTTCCAAGAAAACATCATGAAATTGAAGAAGGATTCAATACAACATATTCAAGTGCTTCAAAAATCAGAGTGATGCATACCATGATACCCAGACTCATTACCTCATGGAGCAAGACTTGTCGCTAATTCAAGACCAGGCTGGTGGGATGGATATTGTTGTTAGTGATAAGTGGACTGCACTGGAGAAAAGAGAGGCCCTCCAAGGCCATGCTTAAGTTGTCTGGCTCTCGGTACTCCATGTCTAGGACCTGTGGGCCTCAAGACGTGATCTTCTTAGTTATCCCTATGCTAGGGGATAACAGGGACATATGAAAATAACCTAGATATACAATTTTTGTCTTCTAGAGACGACGCAAGGATACTATGAGCAACATTTCATGTTTTGTTTTACCAAATCTAAGCATTGGTTTGGACTCAAGAGCATGCCCTCACTTATTTTGTCCCAACTTCCTCATTATTGTATTTTATTAAAAGAGATGAATATAACTCTGTAAAATGACCCATATTTAGATCCAAAAATTTTCTTTCCTAATTTCAAAGTGTGAAGTGCATGCTTTAAAATGTTTTCCAATTGTCCTGCATGGTATTTTTTCTTCACCATATTTGGCCTATTATTTTCACACTTTATCATTAGATAAGGCCACCTTCAAGCTTTCCAATGTGTCCTTAGCACAATATAGCGTTTTTTGAAATAATGTTTCTTGTGATTACAAATTGACTCGCATTTATCTAAAATGTAACAAAAGGGTCCTTGAATTATGAGTTAATGGTGAGATAGGACCATTTATCAAGGATTGGTGTTCACCTAGAATATAGGGCTCAATGCCTACAAAGGATTGGATGGAATTCATGATTTGGACCTAGGCCATGTCATCCATAAATGGGAGGCTTATAGCCTCACCATCTTTCCAACATGGAACTATTTACAAATACTACGTTAATCTCAGGTGATCGAAGTTTCCATAAGATGAAGAGAAGATGTGAGTTGGGATAATGCACCAACATCCAATTGGGGGGGCTACAATGAATACAAGTGGAAAAAGGAAATATGACATTGTAGAGGGAATATCTAAACCTATATTCCAATTTAAGAATATACCTTACCGACCCAACCATGGCTAAGATAAACATTCAAAAGTACCGTGAAATCCAGTCCAAGATCCTACACCCATGAACAACAATTGGAAAGAATTATTAGATTCAATATGAGCTATTAAATCCATGGAATTTTTCTCAGACTTAAATTTTTTGACAATGTCTCATTAAATGGAAAAATAAACATCTTTGTTATGGAAAACTAGGCCAACATATCCTCTTCCAAAGTTGATGGAGTACATAAAGAGTCATGGAAAATATTCACATTACCAAGGGGGACATAGTCTAAAGTTTTGTCAACACGTTCTTCAAATCCAAATGTATTCAAGGCCTTGGAAAACTCATCATTGATAGGTAATTGATCCAGGTGGGTATCAATGGCCACCCACCTATTCCACTGGCTCGAAAAATAGTTTTCCACCTTGGCAGTTTTTCGGCTGTTTTTAGGGTTCCAAACTTCTGGGGCCATTTTGAGGCCCTAAACGATGTTTTTTGAGTATTTTGGGCCCAGGTGATTGCCAAAGGCACTTAAATGGGCCAGTCAAAAAAATTTCTTCTCAGTTATACCTTTCCAACGAGTTATCGTGTGCCTAAAACAAAGATCGTATGAAAAAGTTACGACCCCGAGAAGTTGATGTACTAACTTACCCAAACGGGGCCCACGTGACTTTCGACACTTCATCTCCTAGGGTTAGGTTTTTGGATGTCTAGGGTTTTTGACATTCTTGTTTATTGTAAAAGTCCTTCAGAGCCTCATTGTAACCATCTTCTTGTGAATGAGCATCGTCGTCACATCTCTTCTCAAAGATAAGCCGCCACCATTCCAGCAAGCTTGTTTTCCGCTGCATTTTACAGTTTCAGCTTATTTCCTTATTGAATAGAAAACCAATTTTATTGTATCTCTGTTATTTTGTGTTAAGCATATTTTAATAATATGTATTCATTTTTTTCTACTCATAAAATTTGGATCAATTGTATCAGAGCGGTCTGCTCCTTGTCGTCTTAATGCATGTCCCCAATGAGGTCAGGGTACAAATAATTGGGTCTCAAGATTGTTTCCCTTGAGGAAAAAATCTCTCGCATGCCCAAGCGACCTCTCATGGCAGGAGAAAAGAAATATGGCAGGACATGAGATCCTTCCAAAATGTGGCTTGAGGAAGCCCTCATGCAACAAGGAACGAGATGATGGATAGTTTCGCGCAAATCCTTCAGCGACTACCAACAGGCGACATATCTTCCTTGAGCGAAGGTTCCACCCCCTTCAAGGTACAAATCAACTTCGATATTCCTATATTTGAAGGTCAAATAGATGCAGATGTTGTAGGCAAGTGGTTGAATCTACTAGAAGGATATTTTTCTGTCCATAACTTTTCGAATAGAGAAAAGATTACTTTTGGGCTCCTCAAAGTCGTTCCCCATGTCAAAGATTGGTGGGAAACTTTCTATGAGCAAAAGGAAATAGAGGAAACCTCATTATTTACAGTCACATCCACCTAGGAATCCTTCAGGGATGCTATTAAGGAACAATACTACCCTGTTGGAATTTATGATGACTTGTATACCAAATGGACCACACTGCGGCAAGAAAGAGACCAAGCGGTGCCAGAGTTCACAAATATCTTCCATACCTTGCGCACCAAGATGGGTATCAAAGATTCAGAGTGACATATGGTGCTCAAGTATCGTGGTGCTTTGCATAGATACATCCATACCGAAATAGATTTTCTGGATATCTCATCCTTGGGTGTGGCCTACCGGTATGTCGTCAAAATTGAGCAGAAGCTCAAACAAAAGACGCAACAATTTGGGCCTAGGAACCCCTCACAACAAAATCCAGGAAAGGGTGGACCCAACCCACATATCAAAGGAGAGAGCAAAGGTGGATAGTATCAGGACAACCAGTCCAAATCGTAAGCAAAGAAGGACACCGAAAAGACAAATAAAGATACCGAGAAGTGGTGCGACTTCCATAAGAGCCCTTGGCATAACACTGTTGACTATCGCTCAAAGAAGTCGTTGGTGGCTGAAGTGAAAGCCTTTGAATCAGATGCAGGTTCTGAATCTGAGTCAGAACTAGAAAGGGGAAGACGAATCATTGACATGGAACCCAGTGCCACTGTTGCTACCACCAAGCTCTAGTATGGTGAACCAGATGAGCCAGAAGAAGGAGATCACCTCTTCCATTCACAGATGTGGGTAAAAGTAGCCCCACTGCACTTCATCGTTGATAGAGATAGCCAGAAGAACCTCATCTCAGCAGAGGTCGTCAAGCGGTTGTCCCTACCAACAACACCGCACCCACAACCCTACACCATTGGATGGCTCCGCCAAGGAAGCGACCTTCGCGTCAGCCAACAGAATCGATTGTCGTTGTCAGGCTGCTAAATTGAAGCTTTTAAGTGACCTGAAACACTAAATTATCAAACCAGGGTTGGTAAACTTTGAGCTGATACACAGTATGTGCGGGTAAGGCTTTAGTCTCTATCTGAATGCTATCCTTAGAATAAAACACAC
>ML784905.1:271162-285230 GCA_009831015.1 Picea engelmannii | reverse complement strand
TGGTTCTATATTTTTCCTAAATCTACCTCTAGGATCTCTATTTCTCATGAAGTCATGCTAAATGAAAGAAAAGAACTAAGATTGAGTTTCAGAGTACCTGTGATAACTGATATGTCGGTTTTCACCCTTTTTGTTTCCACAGCCGCTCTTACTATCAACCTACTAACACACCAAACCAAGCTAAGTGCATTCCAAAACTAATCAAGACAATTATCTTCTTACCTTTTAAACAGCTCCCCGGCAACGGCGCCAAAAATGTCAGGCTGCTAAATTGAAGCTTTTAAGTGACCTGAAACACTAAATTGTCAAACCAGGGTTATTATTACTTTGAACACGAAATTGTACAGGATACCTGAGGCGGTCCCTCCTAGTGTTATTTCCTTTATCTCTGCCAAGCAATGCAGGAAGGTCATCTCTCAAACTAGGAAATTTGTCTTCTTCGTGATTCACTCTCAGAGTGAGTGAAAGATCGCAGCCACATCCAGGGCCTCCACGGTCGATCCCTCCACACAACAGAAGCAAGTGGATAAGGTCATGGAAGAATACTCATATATATTATCCTCTCCTACCGGTGTACCTCTTCACTGCCAAGTTAAGCATCCCATCGATCTGACCCCAAGCGCACCGCTACCCAATGGGCCAGTCTACCACCGCTCTCTGTTAGAAAACGAGGAGATCAAGAGGCAGAGCCAAGAACTGCTCCACAAGGGGAACATCCATCCCAGTTCATCTCCTTGTGGGAGCCCAATCATGTTGGTGCAGAAGAAAGACGAGACCTGGTGACTCTGCATTGATTACCAAGCCCTGAATAAAATCATAGTCTGAAATTGGTACCCGATTCCCTGAATCGATGACCTCCTTGATCAGCTCACGGGGGCCAAATGCTTTAGTAAGATTGATCTGAAGTCTGTCTACCACCAGGTCCTAATAGAACATACAGATGTATGGAAGACTGCCTTCAATTCAAAAGAAGGTCTTTTTGAATGCCTGGTCATGCCCTTTGGTTTGACAAATGCTCCATCAACTTTTATGAGGATGATGGATGATATCCTATGACCTTTCACCAATACTTTTGTAGTGGTGTATTTGGATGACATCCTCATCTACAAAAAGACTTGGGCAGAACACTTGCAGCATATTCAACGGGTTCTGCACACCCTGCGACAACACAAACTACATGCAAACTTGGAAAATGCTCCTTCGGCATGGACATGTTCCATTAGTTAGGATACATCATTGATCGCATGGTGTGCATGTGGATCCAACCAAGATCTAGGTCATCCGTGACTGTCCAGCCCCAAACACACTCACTGAACTTCGGAGCTTCTTGGGCCTCTCCAATTTCTATCACAAGTTCGTGCTGGGATTCTCTCATATCGCATGGGCCCTCACCTAAGTAACCAAGGGTGGCGGTAAGGAAAAATTTGTGTGGGGCCTGTCCCAACAACAAGCCTTCGATGACTTGAAGAAGCAATTGTTCTCATCCCTGGTAATTTCGTTACCGGACCTACAACATCCCTTTGAGATCAAGACATATGCTTTAGACTATGTTGTGGGCATCGTTCTCACTCAACACGACCACCTCGTGGCATATCATAGTGAGACACTATCAGATGTTGTCTGTAAGTACCCTACTTACAATAAAGAAATGTACTCCATTGTGCAAGCTTGTCGCCAATGGAGACATTACATTCTTGGGAAGGAGACAGTCATCCACACTGATCACAAGCCACTACAGTTCATGCACACCCAAGGAAAATTGCAGAATAACCGCCATCATAAGTGGTCAACATACTTACAAAAGTTCCACCTCAACATCAAGTATAAAATAGGAAGTACTAACCGAGTTTTTGACTGCCTCATCTGACCTCCAGTCGCGACACTCACCACAATGCTAGAATCTTGTGGCCACGATACCTCTGGATGGCCCCACCTCTACGAGACAGACCTTGAATTCTCCACCACCTACCAAATGTTGGGCCCCAACTCAGTGGTCTCTAATTTCATCTTCAGGATGGGTTGTTGTGTCGTTTGGGCCATCTCTGCATTCCCTCAAGTGAGAACACGAAGCTGATTTGGGAATCTCACTATAGTCGGGTGGAAAGACACTTTGGCATCAAAAAGATAGTGCGAGTGTTGCAGAAACATTTCTACTGGCCAAAACTTTGACAGGATGTCGACAAGTATATCAAGTCTTGCACCTCCTGCGTTATTTCCAAAACGACCACTAAGAAACAAGGCTTGTACACCCCTCTGCCTACTCCTAACAAGCCATGGGAATCCATCTCAATGGACTACATGTCGGGCCTCCCGTCCACCAAGAGGGGAAATGACAGTTTTTTTGTGGTTGTTGATCGCTTTTCCAAGATGGTGATTCTAGTCGCCTGCAAGAAGAACATCACAGCAGAAGCCACTGCCAAGCTCTTCTTTGAACGAGTATGGGTACATTTTGGGATCCCACAAACCATTATCTAATATCGTGACAGTCAATTCCTCAACTCATTCTGGTCGAGGCTTTGGTCACTGCTGGATACCAAACTCACCAAATCCACTGCCTTCCACCCCCTGACAGATGGCCAAACTGAGGTTGTTAATCGGATGGTTGTACATATCCTGCACATGTAAAATTCAAAACATCCCCACGCATGGGATGAGAGTATTCCCTATGTCCAACATAGCTACAACCGAGCCCTGCATATCTCAACTGGATACATCCCCTTTCAGGTGGGGTTGGGATTCCAACCATTGGACCCCATGGATGTTGCACTACCCCTGGAGACCACCTCGACCGACTCATCCCCTACTCCTCCAAAATATGACAAAGCCACCTGGTTCATTGAGCAGATCCAACACATCCACCAACAAGTTTAGGATATTCTACAAAAGTTTAATGCCAAGTACAAACAACGCCATGATCAACATCAGGTGCACATAAGTTTCAGGTGGGCAACAAAGTTTGGTTGCATTTGCAGAAGGAACGCCTTACAAGGCCCCATAGGAAGCTTCTCCCACTTTGTTATGGGTCGTACACCATCACCAAGGTTGTGGGTGAAAATGATTTTGAGCTCAACATTCCCCCCTTCCTTGGTCTACATCCATTCTTCAACGTGGCTCTCCTTTGGCCATATTTCCCACCATTATTGGACACCTCAGAGATAGAAGAGTATTTGACACCAACATATCTCAACCCTCATTGCATCCAACAGGAATCCAATGATCATATTGTGGACACACAGATAAATGGCACTCGATAACAAAGGATCCAGCTTTATCGAGTCACCAAAGCAGGGCAGCGCCTGCACCAAGGCAAGTGGCTCACTTGAGGCAAAATTCAACAGAAATTTCCTCATATGATGGGGGAAATCAACACAATGGAGATCATTGCTTCCTAAGGAGGGAGGATTGATCCAGGTGGATATCGGTGACCACCGACCTATTCCATTGGCTTGAAAAACGATTTTCCACCTTGGCAGTTTTTCGACAGTTTTTCGAGTTCCAAACTTCTAGGGCCGTTTTGAGGCACTTACTTAGGCCAGTAGAAATTTTTTCTTCTCGGTTATACCTTTCCAATGGGTTATCGTGCCCCTAAAATTAATATCATATGCAAAAGTTACGACCCGAGGAAGTTGATGTACTAACTTACCCAAACGGGGCCCACATGACTTTCGACGCTTCATCTCCTAGGGTTAGGTTTTTGGATGTCTAGGGTTTTTGACATTCTTGTTTATTGTAAAAGGCCTTCAGATCCTCATTGTAACCATCTTCTTGCGAATGAGTGCAGTCGTCACATCTCTTCTCAGAGATAAGCCTCCACCATTCCAGGAAGCTTGTTTTCCGCTGCATTTTACAGTTTCAGCTTATTTCCTTATTGAATAGAAAATCAGTTTTATTGTATCTCTATTATTTTGTGTTAAGCATATTTTAATAATATGTATTCATTTCATTATGCTCATAAAATATGGATCAGTAATACTAAGCCCCAATAGGTAGATGGATTGGAAAATACCATTGAAGATGATGTTATATCCTCAATCACATAACAAGTCTCATGGGTTAAAGCCAAAGGCTTCTTCTCATCACGAGTAGAAACTTGAGAAAGGGGTTTGGGAGGAAGTTATCTGAAATGGATCCAAGCCAAGATGATGTTTGTAAGTCTCAATACCTAAATGTAAGTCCGCAATTAATGAAGAAGATAAGACATAAAATACAATGCAATGTAAAGTAAAGTTAAATGAGAGGAGAAATAAAGAATTAAATAAAAATATAAAATGAAAATAAGAGAGAAAGATTGAGGAATGGGAAATGAAAGGTCAGTCATGTTGGCCTTCCCATTACCCAAACTCTCCATTCCATATCATTCCCATCTTAATGGGTGCAAGGGGAAGGGGTACATGGTTCTATTTTGCATGCATGTTGAAATGATGAAAAATTGTTAAGTGTACTAAGAGATGAAAAACACCCCAATTTCTATCTTCTTCATGCGAGGTTCGATGGATCTCATTCTATCACCAAACATCCTGAAATGGGGTCCCACTTTAACTTTTAATGTTAAACTTTAATTTAACGAAAATGAAATATAAGCAAAGGTAAATGTAAACATTAACTTGGTGAAATGTAAGTAAAGGAAATGCCAAGAGATATCTCGGTTGGTTCAATGCTTTCTCCTTAGAAATATTTTCTAATGTGGTCATAGGATCCATTCTCACCAAGTCCTATGGGGTTACTAAATTCTATTGTGGTTGGTGGTTAATAGTAGTCTCATCTGAAAACTCAAGAAAGAGGGGGAAGATTAATGGGGGTGATGGTAAAGTACCAACTTCCTCATTTTGGACAATTTAGAGTGGGAGGGTGAGGGAATTTTTTTTGTATGGAAAAAATATAAGTAAAGGTAAATGTAAACATCAACTTTACAATTTAGGAACTAATATTAAAATCTAAATACAATTCTGCAAAGGAGGTCAATGGAACGACATTAATATATTGAAGGTGGTTGATTATATGATGAGTGTGAAGCGAATAGATAGGGGTGTATTTAAATAGAGTTTTGTAGGGCTTAAGAGGGTAGTAGACTCTTCTTTTTCTTTTGATTGTTTGTGATTCTAAGGGGTTATTGGTTTTTAGGTTAGGATAATGTAGAATTTTCTGGTTGGACAGGTTCAAGTACAAACTAGTCCAAAATCAATTCAGAAGGGCAGTCTAGAATGATTTTAGGTTAAAAGTTCTAAACCAACTAGTTCATAAATATTGATAGAATATTTCATACTATTGGTACTAACATATACCCACTAGATTATTAGAAGGATAGTATAAGAGTTTTAATTTATCAAAATACACAAGATCTAGGCTAGGGTTTAGAGGAGGAGAAGGAGAAAAACATGTACCTTCTACTCCCAATGAGAAGTCTTCCAAATTGTAGTCGGGCTAGAGGAGGAGGAGGAGGATAACTAGCTCTAAGAAACTTGAACACAATAAAAACAAAACCCTTATTTAACCTAGGAAACAAAATCGAGATCTATTTCAAGTGTGTGAGATGATTTTTTTTTAATGTGCTTACATGATTTAATCAGAAAAACAAATGGATTCAATGAACAACATTGAACCAACATGAGTAAATTCCGTGAGAATAAAGGATATTATATTAACAAGATGAAAATAGTACATCTATCATATAAATACCTTTATTGTGGAAAGATGGCTCCAAGTCCCTTCTCCTTGTTGTTTATTCCTCTTCAAGGCCCTCTTATGTATAATGGTATTCAATGTCTTTACCGATCCTCTCCTCTTTAATATTCCACAAGAAATTTGGGCTAATGGAACTAAAGGTGCAAATTAGGAAACCTTTTACATGCAAACAAAAAATTTGCACCATCATATGTTTAGTTTGACCATGATCAACGTATATTAATCTCATAAGAAAGAGGATTTTTATAACTATTATCACACAATTTGTACTTTCCCAAAGCCTAAGGCAAGTGGGACAAGATTAGCGTAAAAAAGGGGTAATCCTATCATTGTCACCTCAATAGGATACCCCTTTCTGTTTAGGAGAAGGATAAATCCACTCCAAGGGAGACGTCCAAGACCTAGTGGGTTGGTGAAGGGAAAAGTGTAAGGCAAACCACCTCTCTCTAGGTTACTCAAATCAGTTTATGTCATGAAGGGTGAAGAAAATAAATAAAAGGAATGTACTTGCCCTTAA
Source organism: Picea engelmannii (assembly GCA_009831015.1). Lineage (NCBI taxonomy): Eukaryota > Viridiplantae > Streptophyta > Pinopsida > Pinales > Pinaceae > Picea > Picea engelmannii. Next base: position 279,031 of record ML784905.1, on the reverse strand, counting down.
CCAAGACAACATCAAACATTAAGGAAAGAAACAAATGATAATGATTCTTCAACAAGACAATAGACTTGCAAATAAAATTGCTAATAAACAAGAGTATGCGGCAAACAAATATATAACAACATTTAATACAGTAATAGCAACTGCAATGTATTCTAGAAAATGCACTTGTTTGGACAAGATAAAAAGATATCTAAAACTTCAATATGATAATAATTTGTCACATGCAAGTTCTAGATATGTATCAACCAATAAATAAACCTTAACAAGCTACCAAGGATGATTGTAACAGCAATAAAAAGGAAAAGTATGACAGTTGGGATATATCTTCAAAAATGCACATTGTAGAGGCAATTAAATGCACAATTTAACTTTGATTGATATTACTTTTCCTTATGCAAATTCTGGAGATATCTTAGCTAGCAAATGAACTTCAAATAAGATTCTAGAGATGACAGTACAATAGTAAAAAGTTGTGACAGTTGTAATTAAGCCTCAAAATTGCACTTTATGAAGGCAGTTAAACACACGCTTTAGCTCTAATTGATAGTACTTTTCCTTATACAAATTCTGGGCTAATTAATATGGTCAAATGAGGTTGAGAGTGCTACAAAATGATGGTTGTAGTAATGACAGTAATAGCAACAAAATGATGGTTGTAGAAATGATAGTAATAGAAACAAAATAAGTTATAAATGTTGTAGTGTACTTTCAGAAATGCACCCTTAGATAGCAATTAGACATAAATCAAAGCTTCAAGATGATATTACTTTTCTTTGTGCATTTTCTGGGTTAGTTAGTTTGGTTAGTAAGCTTAGCAAAACTTCTAGGTAAGGTTGTAACAGTGGTACTAGAAACAACAAGTATTAGGTTTGCTAATTCTAAACTAGGTTAGTGAATTTGAGCTAGCTTAATAGGGTAGCAAATAGAGATTTGAAGTTTGAAGGTTACTGATTCTTGTCAAGAGGTAAGGAAAGAAGATTAGTTCCTTCTAGGGATAATGGAGTCAAAGTTGGTGGCTCTTTCTAGGGATAATAACATATTATTATGCACAAAACCTAAGAGGGAAAAGAGGTTTAGGGGGAGTAATATCTTTACTTATCCTTGACTCTTGACCACAAGAAGGGAGGTAACTAGGGTGTAGGCACTTCTAGGCCCTAGCACCTTCTTCTCCTTATACTTTTATGGATGAAAGTATGATGCAAAAAAACTTAACCGCAGCCTCTAAAGTGTTAGCACTTTAAGGCTCTAGAGGTTGCACTAGTTACTAGACCAATTCAATGAAACTTGGCAAATGAAAAGAAAGAAAGTTAACACCTTAAGTTTCTTACTTCAAGTATCAATTAAAACATGCAATTTCATAATATTGTATGAGCAAGCAAACCATTTACAATGACAAAGTAAAAATCTACTTACTTCCACCAAGAATAATCATGTAAAACAATGTTAGATTACTCCAATAAATTGATCCAAATGCCAAGAAACAAGCCTTAAAAGAGTAGCACCTTCCTTATTTCAGCCAATAACCCTTAGTATGGAAACAATTTCAGACCTCCACTCTCCCAGGTGAGATTTATGATAAAATTAATGTCCCTTTATGTTTATTTATACCAAAATTTGACATTTAATTATTTTAGGTCAAAATATTAGGGTTGACCTGGCCAATTTCTTACAAAATTAAATTCTGGAAAAAATAAAATAAATTTGCATGTAAAGACCCTCCTAGTGGTGACGTCATTCCCTTCTAGGGTGACATTGGACCTTTTTCATGGAATGTTGGGCTCATGGAGTGAAACGTTGAGCATCCAAAGGCCAAAACCCTGCCCACGTGTGTCAATAACCTCGGGATTACCCCCAAGGTGACAACCACTGCATGTAGAAGTGTCCAGGTTTGTATGGGTGATGTCCAACACCTCCAAAGGCTAGCGTTCAGGTGAAAAAGGCACAACCTCCTGGATCTAGGTCCACCAAATTTCCTTCAAAGGAAACATCCTTCTTCTTCTTGGCAAAACCCCTCCATCTTCATCCTGCCCCCTGGTTGGGGTCTCAACATCCATCAAATGGGATTTAAGCCCTCATGAAGGTCTAATCTGGTCATATCTCCATGTACCTTTTCATCGAGCAAAGTCCTGCAAAGACAATAAGTACACCCTCCAGGGGTCCATAAGGCATAGGCATCATAATACGTAAATCACTTCTAATAATTAAAACACCCAAACATGTGCATTAAACCCCCCTAAACCCAAACAAATGCTCAAAATGTTATGCAACTTGAAAAGTATAGGGTTTTGGAATGGTCTCAGGGTGTCCTATTGGGTCAGTCTCCCTTAAGTCAAGGTTGTTTCCCCAATGGATATTGATCCAAATCATGCAAATGTATGAGGTGGTGAGGGGAAAAACTTTGGGCATGGGGTGCATGTGATAGCAGGGAAATGTAACACTCACCTATGGGTGCCTTTGTTGAGGGTGAGTTGCACCTTATCATGGATGAAAATATTTCCAAGCCCACTAATTGTCGTTTATTTTTATCTTTGCTTTCTTCTTTTAGCTTTATTTCTTCATGATGCAAGGAAAGAGTTGATGGCCACCGCCCTGGCTTGGTGATCATCTAGTGGCAGTGTCACCCATAAACATTTCATGGAAATGAGAAGGTTGTCTCGTGATGAGACCTCCTTTCTCTTGGCCATGCAACCAAGAGCCACTACCCTGGCTTGGTGACCAGTTGGGTGGCAGTGTCATACTGCTACATGTTCATGGTCATGATAGGTTGGCTCATGATGAGACCTCCTATCCACCAACAAATGTCTTGAGTGTTTTATTCATATGTGGGTCTCCTTTTCTTGTTGAGAAGTGTTTCAATGCTTTCGCGGGGATCCCTGGGTGAAGCATATCGAATGTTTAAATTTGGCTCTTAACTTTTTCCAGCTACATTTCCTCATGGGCCTTTAGCCCCTTCTTCCCATGATGTAAGGTACAACCCTTTCTAAGTGGAGCCTTCCCCAATGCCCAAAAATGTGGATAGATGGAGGGGATAAAGATGGAAAATAGTAAGTATGGAGGGAACGAGAGATGACTCTTCAGAGATCCACTAGGTAACAACCTATCCTAAAAGGAAACAAACTTACTAGGGAACCATGTGACCCTCCCAGGTTTGGATAAGGAAAAGAGCATAAAGTCAAGCAAACATTATGAAATCCAGAAATATTCAATGCAACATGTTTAAATGTTTTAAAAATAGAAGTGATACATACCATGATACCTGAACTTATTACCTCATGGAGCAAGACTCATTGGCATTTCAGGACCAAGTCGGTGTGACGAATGTCGTTTCTGGTGATATGTGGATTGCATTGAAGAAAATAGGTGCCCTCTGGGGACATGCTTAAGTTGTCTGGCTCTTGACATTCCATTTCTAGGACCTGTGGGCCTCGAGACATGATCTCCTTAGTTATCCCTAGGATAGGGGATAACATCTGGCTCCAACTCTGGGACATGTGCTCACTGTAGAGCGCATGAGAACCTCAACATCTCTGGTATAAGCTATTTCTTCTAAATCTCAACAAAAGACATTAGTAATCCCTAGGGTGGTGATATCACCCCTCGTCTGTATATGATAAAATAAAAAAAATAAAATCATCTCTAGTATAACATATGATTATGAGCATACATATATACAAGTGAGACAAAATAATATGCAAATTCAACTACAACTATACTAATATGAAATGCAATGGTATGTACAATGGATGCAAATTCCTACCTACTTCTACTTACATGCTGGTTGAATGCTAGGTGTAGTCATATAACCAGTGAAACCATTCTAGAAATGCCTCATAATACCTTCCTCTATGCTTCATAATAAACCAAAACAATGACAATTTAAGAACAAAAAAAACATGAGTTATAGCATGCATTATATCATAGGAAATTGTAAAGTCTAGCTCATGGAGGTGGGAGGGAGGGACAAAATTATGCCAAGTCACCCCTCCAGAAAAGTGACCAATCCATCTCAGAAAAGGATCGTGAGAGGTCAAGGACTCAAAGGGTTGTCTCAAAGAGTTTGAGGGTTGACTACCTTGGATTTCATCACTCCCTAGGGTTTGAGAAGGGATTAAAAAGAACTTAGAGGGAAACTGACAACTTCTCAGGAGAAAGATGAAAGATTGAGATAATAAACTTCTTAAGGCATTCAACCTCCCCTTGAATTCTAACAGAAATTTTTTCCCTAAAGAAAACTTGAAACAAGAGACATGTTCCCCAACTACATATTTAGTGACATAATGAGGTAAAGCAATCAGAGGGAGTTGGATAACCTTGTCACAAGTATCATGCTTCAAGAAAGCAACTTCCTCACCGTTATCAAAATTTGAGCACAATGGTGGTTGATAATATTCTTCATAGAATAAACCCAAGTGCTCAAAGGAATACTCATAAAAATCCTCAAGGTACGACCGAAATTCATCAGGAGAACATTGCACTGGGTCATCTTTGGGTGCTTGGAAAACTTTTGTAATTATATCATCATCTTGTTGCCAAACGTCAAAATTATTAAGAGGATCATATGATTGTTGTAAAGGAAACATTTGAATATATCCTTCCATATCATAAATGGGATCCTCATAAGAACCAACCACATCCCACTTATGTCTTCCAACATGTATGAACTCATCAATATTATCAACCATGTCACTACCTTTATCATAACATGAAGGATTTAATGCATCCAAGGGATCCTCTAATACTTCTTCACTTCCAAATCATAAAATAAAGCATCATCCAAATCTTGGAAGGGAAATAACTTACTATTTTCACTTCTTGTTGTGCAGGAGCGTCAAAGGCTTGGATGACTCCATCAAATGGAAGAGCATCCAGTACTTCATCCCCAAGACTCGTCTCTTTAATCATCTTTCCGCCTTCATCAGAAAATGAAGGACCTAGTTCTTCCAAGGGTTCTATTACTTCTTCACCTTCTAAATCATAGAACAAAGTGTCATCAAAAACCTGGAAAGGAATATGATTCACCTCATTCTCTTTGTCTTGTGTAGGAGAGATAGGATCCTAGAGAGCTTCATCGGATGGAAGAGTGGATACTAGTGCTTCATCCTCATAACTCACTTCTTAAGTCAAATCTTTATTGCATTATGTTGAATCATTGGAAAAATCATGCTCCTCTTCAAGGGATTGACAACCTTATTCATAAATATCTCCTTCTATATCAAAGGGTTCTTGGTATTGAGTATGGTACACATCCATGAAATATTCCACAATATGAGTGGTGAATCCTTCGTCCTCTAGGGCTATTGCGATATTTTGAAGGGCATCATCATATGTCTGGAATTTTGGTTTCACAAACTCAATAAACCTATTGATGAGGTCTATGAAATATGATATACCCTTATCTTTGCAACAACCCTTAATCCAATATTTCAAAAAAGACGACAGGGAAAGTATGAACAATTTTACCAGAACATCCTCCCCTTCAAATTCTATCTCACTTATATACTTCAGGAATTCTAAAATGTGAGTAATTGGGAGAGTTGTTTAACCATTTTATATCAAAATAATGCAGGTATCCTTGAAAACTTTCAAAATCAATAGTCAGATACACTTGTTCCCAGGGCACCATGATCCCATATCTTGAAAATATCACAAAGTTGAGAGTAAGGTGGCACCTTCGAAAAGGTTAGTACAGTTGCCCGATAACCTCTTAAGGATTATCAAAGGGAGTGAGTTAATAACCCTCACCGGAGTCACCAGGTAAGATTTTTTAAATGAAGGATTTGGGTAAAGGCTTACCGAAAAAGTGTCGTTCAACGAAAATAGACTCGATGTTCCACGACAACGGCGCCAAAAATGTTATCGCACAATCTATAATTTCCTAAATCCCAAGGCAAGTGGGAAAAGATTGGCATAACATGGGGGTAATCCTGTCAATGTCACCTCAATAGGATACCCCTTTCTTTTTAGGAGAAGGATAAATCCACTCCAAGGGAGACATCCCAAGACCTAGTGGGTTGGTGAAGGGAAAAGTGTAAGGCAAACCACCCCTCTCTCTAGGTCACTCAAATCAATTTATGTCTTGAAGAGTGAAGAAAAGAAATAAAATGAATGTACCTATCCTTAACCAAGACAACATGAAACGTTAAGGAAAGCAACAAATGATAATGATGCTTTGACAAGACAATAGAATTGCAAAGAAAATTGCTAATAAACAAGTGTATGAAGCAAACAAATATATTAAATATATAACAACATTTAATACAGTAATAACAACTGCAATGTATTCTAGAAAATGCATTTGTTTGGACAAGATAACAAGATATCTAAAACTTCAAGATGATAATAATTTGTCACATGCAAGTTCTAGAGATGTATCAACCAGCAAATAAACCTTAACAGGCTGCCAAGGATGACTATAACAACAATAAAAAGGAAAATTATGACAGCTGAGATATATCTTCAGAAATGCACTTCGTAGAGGAAATTAAATGCACAATGAAGATTAGTTCCTTCTAGGGATAATGGAGTCAAAGTTGGCGACTCTTTCTAGGGATGATAACATATGATTATGCACAAAACCTAAGAGGGAAAAGAGGTTTAGGGGGAGTAATATATTTAGTTCTCCTAGACTCTTGACCACAAGAAGGGAGGTATCTAGGGTATAGAAACTTCTAGGCCCTAATGCCTTCTTCTCCTTATACTTTTATGGATGAAATTATGATTCAAAAAAACTTAACCACAACCTCTAAACTGCTAGCACTTTAGGGCTCTAGAGGTTGCACTAGTTACTAGATCAATTCAATGAAACTTGGCAAATGAAAAGCAAGAAAGTTAACACCTTAAGTTTCTTACTTCAAGCATCAATTAAAACATGCAATTTCATAATATTATATGAGCAAGCAAACCATTACCATAACCATTTACAATGAAAAAGTAAAAATCTACCTACTTGTGCCAAGAATAATCATGTAAAACAATGCTAGATTGCCAAAATACTCCAATAAATTGATCTAAATGCCAAGAATCAAGCCTTAAAAGAGTAGTGCCTTCCTTATTTCAGCCAATAACCCTTAGTAGGGTGAAAATTTCAAACCTCCACTCTCCCAAGTGAGAGTTATGATAAAATGAATGTCACTTTATGTTTATTTATACCAAAATTTGACCTTTAATTATTTTAGGTCAAAATATCAGGGCCGACCTGGCCAGTTTCTTACAAAATTAAATTCTGGACAAAATAAAATAAATTTGCATGTAAGGACCCTCCTAGGGGTGACGTCATTCCCTTCTAAGGTGACGTTGGACCTCTGCAATGGAACGTTTGGCTCAAGGAGTGAAACGTTGGGCCTCCAAAGGCCAAAACCCTGCCCACACGTGCCAATAACCTCGGGATTACCCCCAAGGTGACAACCACTGCATGTAGAAACATCCATGGATGTATGGGTGACATCTAAGGCCATCATTCAGGTGGGAAAGGAACAGCCTCTTGGATCTAGGTCCACCAAAGTGCCTCCAAAGGCAACATCCTTCTTCTTCTTAGTAGAACCCCTTCATCTTCATCCTGCTCCCTGGTTGGGGTCTCAACATCCATCAAATGGGCTTTGAACCCTCATGAAGGTATGAGTTAGTCATCTCTCCATGTACATATTCATCGGTCAAGCTCTTGCAAAGACAACAAGTATTCCCTCCAGGGGTCCATAAGTCACAGGCATCATAATACGTAAATCACTTCTAATAATTAAAATGCCCAAACATGTGCATTAAACCCCCCTAAACCCAAACAAATGCTCAAAACGTTATACAACTTGAAAATTCTAGGGTTTGGAATGGTCTCAGGGTGTCCTATTGGGTCAGTCTCCCTTAAGTCAAGGTCAT
>ML784905.1:259398-271112 GCA_009831015.1 Picea engelmannii | reverse complement strand
TGCCCAAACATGTGCATTAAACCCCCCTAAACCCAAACAAATGCTCAAAACGTTATACAACTTGAAAATTCTAGGGTTTGGAATGGTCTCAGGGTGTCCTATTGGGTCAGTCTCCCTTAAGTCAAGGTCATTTCCCCAGTGGAGCTTGATCCAAATCATGCAAACGTATGAGGTGGCGAGGAGAAAAAATTTGGGCATGGGGTGCATGTGATAGTAGGCAAATGTAGCACTTACCTATGGGTGTCTTTGTTGAGGGTGATTTGCACCTTGTTGTGGATGCAAATGTTTCCAAGACCATTGATTGTCATTTATTTTTATCTTTGCTTTCTTCTTTTAGTTTTCTTTCTTCATGTTGCAAGGAAAGAGTTGATGTCCACCGCCCCAGCTTGGTGACCAACTAGTGGCAGTGTCACCCACAAACATTTCATGGAAGTGAGAAGGTTGGCTTGTGATGAGACCCCCTTTCTCTTGGTCATGTAAGAAAGAGCCACTACCCTGGCTTGGTAACTACTTGGGTGGTAGTGTCATACCACTACATGTTCATGGTCGTGATAGGTTGGCTCATGATGAGACCTCCTATCCACCAACAAATATCTTGAGTGTTTTATTCATATCTGGGTCCCCTTTTTCTTGTTGAGAAGCATTTCAGTGCTTTCTCGGGGATCCCTGGGTGAAGCATCTTGAAGGTTTAAATTCGGCTCTTAAGTTTTCCAGCTACATTTCCCCCTGGGCCTTTAGCCGCTTCTTCCCATGAGGTAAAGTACAACCCTTTCCAAGTGGGGCCTTCCCCAATTCCCAAAAATGTGGATAGATGGAGGGGATAAAGATGTAAAATGGTAAGTATGGAGGGAACGAGCGATGAATCTTCAGATATCCACTAGGTAACAACCTATCCTAAAAGGTGTTGGACCCGCGATATGGTTAATTTAATGATGTTGATTAGACCCTTTTTTACCAATATTGTATGTGAATTTTCTTGTTTTGAAGAGTTTTGAAGATTTTTTGTGTTAAATCGTCGTGGTTCATACCAGGTATGTATTATTTATGTTTTACGATGGTTTTAAGTATATTTCAGCATGTTTTAATGCTTTTAGGAAACTAATTCGCGTTCTGTGTGTCACAGGGGAAAATCGTAGGTCATTTTTGCATCCGACACTCCGTCTGGTACTCCATCCGACACTCCGTCTGGTACTCCATCTGGCACTTCGTCCTGCACTAAAACCATGGGCAATTTGGCAGTTATCATATCGACGGCCAGCAATGGGTGAATTAGAGACATGGGTTTTATTTGTGCTCGTGGCCTCCATCTACTATGCTTCTAACAACTCATATTGGGTTGTTATGATGGGCATTTATTGGCTCGCCTTGTTTCTAGAAGCCACCGGTGGTTAGGACGCATTGAATGTGATTTTTTGTTTTTAGAGGAGGTCGACCCTTCTAGTGGTCGACCTCTCAGCTTGTAAATATATAAATACCACCTCAGTGGTCAGACAAATAGTTAGAAGAGAGAAAAAGATAGTTCAACTATGGTTTGCCACTTTTAGACATATTTTGCTACAACTGTGTAAAACTGCATTTTTCATTTTAATGTTGAATTTGTGTTGCTTGAGCTCGTGATTCATCCTTGAGGAGTAGCCACGACCTGCTGGGGGGGGCACCATCAGTTTGGGTGAATATTTAGTCAATTAGCTTGTGAATTTGTATAGTGTAATCATCATTCCTTTTATTTCATGTTTATGAGTTTTATTATGTTTATTTACTGTATAAATTGTTGTTCATAATTTAATTAGTTTAGTTCAGTTTTGCAGGTTATTATGGAGGCTAGTGTTAATATGCAATGATCTTTTAGTTGGTAGGAAATGAACTTGCAAGTTCTTAGCTACTAACCCTATGTATAATTAGATGATAGTTAGATTTTTCATATGCTGAAATAGAGTTTAAAAACAGAGTTAAAACATAGTAGTTAGTTTATGGTTTCTTTGGCAAGCTTCGGTGGATGGATAGTTGTTAGTTTTAGTTTTCATTTTCAATTTGCTTATCTAATTGTTGTTTAGTTTTGCTTATCTAGTTGTTAGTTAGTTTGCTTATTTAATTTCTTGTCATATCCTGAAATAGAAATAGGTTTTAATTTATGTTTTATGAGTATTTTCCATTTGCAATTTAATTTGTTAAACTAGGATTAGTTTGTTTATTTCATGCAATTTCCTTTTCTAGATCTAGGTTGCAATTTTAATTCAAAGTTGATTATTGAGTTTAGTTTTCAGTTATGAATCTTAGTATGAATTTTCTTAATTAGCATAGAATGTAATTGAATTAAATAGAATAGTGTTTTTATATTGTTGATGATTAATGCATAGATTGAGTTTAGTTTAGTTTTCAGTTATGAATCTTAGTATGAATTTTCTTAGTATGAATTTTCTTAGTTTTCAGTTTAGATTGAGTTTAGTTTTCAGTTATGAATCTTAGTATGAATTTTCTTAATTAGCATAGAATGTAATTGAATTAAATAGAATAGTGTTTTTATATTGTTGATGATTAATGCATAGATTGAATAATCACATGGATATGCATGATAGTTGATGTTGCTTCTATAATGGCTAAGTTCTCATTGGATTGTCTAATTCACACTTTTCACTTTGCTATCGAAGTCAATATTGAATTTATCCCTCTTGAGTTATCGTTAATTGTTAAATGCCATTGTGATATTATAAGACACTGAAGACATAACTATCAGCACTATATTTGAGTTTTCTTGCTTTTGTAGATTAGAGAATAGTTTCTTGTTTTGGTAGATTAAAGAATAGTTTTCTTATTGTAGATTAAAGAGTAATATTTTACGTGTCCATAAATAAGTTGAACCATATAGCCAATATGCTTATTGAAAGTTGTGGAAACTATTGAAAGTTGCAAGTATAATCTTTGATTGGGTCCTTGCCATCAAACTTCCTCATATCGATCTTAGGAACGTGGTTGGTCTTCAAACCAAATTTTGAGTTTCTCCATTCTTGATTCACCTTCCTTGTGTCCTCATCATGAATTTCATGGGATGCATTTTCACTTTTAGGTGTCTTCTCTGTTACGAAATTTTTCAATACTTCCATGATCTCCCCTTTTAAACCCTCCATCATCTCTTGTAGTTCATCTTTTGTTACTATCTTCTTTTGTAAATCATTTATGTCCCTATGCATTTCTTCACCTTCATCAAGAGTCCAAATAGGATTGTCTGGAGGCTTATTTGGTGTAGAAGTTCCCTTTTTGGGTGGCATGTTGGCGAAGTATCACTTTTGAACCTTGATTTTGAGGTGGTTATGCTAGACAATCGTTCTTTTGTTGTATCTCCCAAGTTTTGGCCCTTCTGGATATGAAAATTTATTTTATGTAGTTCTCTAATATTTCTTCTCTGCAATTCCATAGGTATGATCAAAATTGGATGTTCCAAGTGGAATTTACGGTAACTTCCCCACAACTTGCCGATTTTTGGCCTTTCCAAGAGATCTCACTTGTATAGCGTTCCCCACACAAAATAATTGATATAAAATTCTGAAACTCGCACCAGAAATACTAAAGACTATCCATTATCCAATGAAACCAGTCCCACTCAATTTGGATACTCTAGGAAGAAGTTATGATTGTTTTACCCGGAACACCTTCATGAGACTAGTCAATAGGACTAGTCAGATACCCTATCTTACACAGGGTGTATCTACAAATTTAAGATTACCCAGAAGCTGAAATTTTTACCATAGATACCTTACTAATTTTTGTGAATAGCCTCCAGAGTTCAAGGTTTGAAACATTATAGAAAAAAATTTATAGCGAAAATTTCGTAATGACTTAGTTCAGGATGATTCTAGAACCCTATATTGTACATGTTGTATCTCCGAAAGTATAAGGCCTCAGGAGCTGAATTTTGAACCCAACGTACCTTGATCCATATACTAAATATCCTCCAAGTCGTTCCTTCTGAAACATTGTAGGAAAAAATTTATAATGAAAATTCCAAGGTGTCTCTGATGTAGCAGTGAAACCCCAAGACCTTGAGCTCTGATACCATATGTTAAGAACCAAATATCAATATAGCATAGAAAAACCTCATAAAAATAACTCAACACCTTGAAAAAGAGATAATTTCAGATAATAAGCCTCTTCGAGGGGGAAACCTCCTTTTACCCCACTTAAATGTTCAAGTACAAGATGATTCAAAATGAAAATGTCTCCTTAGTATAAATAGGAGACTAGGAGGTATAATTACAACTAATGGCCTAAAGATGACATAAATAAAATAACATTAATAATATAATATGCCCCAATTAAGGGGTAATGAGCCAATATTAGGGTTTAACACACTCCCATAGTGAAAAACCTAAAGAAGTTGAGAGACTTTGATTCTGAACTAGTAGACCCCTCCACATACCAGCAGTTGATTGGCTCAATGATGTATTTGGTTAATACCAGGTCAAACATCTGCTTTGATGTGAACATGTTGAGTCAGTTCCAGGTGGAACCAAGACTTGAGCATTGGATTTTTTCAAAGCACATATTGAGATATTTGCATGGCATGCTAAACTATGGTTTGAGATATGTCTCAAACAGTGATGTATTGCTGCAAGGATATACATATTTTGATTGGGAAAGGAGTGCAGATGAAAGAAAGAGTACTTCAAGGGTATACTTCAGTTTGGGCTCAGACATGATATCTTGGATTAGCAGGAAACATAAGTTTGTGGCACTCGGCACTATAGAGGCAGAGTACATTGCAGCATGTGATGCTTGTACAGAAGCAGTATGGATCTCTAAGTTGATTTCTGGACTATTTTATCAGGTGTCAGATTCGACCATGATATTCTGTGACAATCAAAGTTGTGTGAAGATTTCAGAGAACCTAATGTTCCATGACAAGTCAAAGCACATTGAGATCAAATATTATTACATCTGTGATCGAGTTGAGAAGGGAGAAGTAAAACTCCAATATATCTCCATCGATGAGAAGATAGAGGATATTCTGATGAAGCCCTTGTCCAAAGGGAAGTTTGTATACTTCATGAATAAGTTGGGACTTATGGAGATTTATCCCTTGGATGAGAGGAAGTGTTGATATGTATCATGCTAGTACAACTTATATATGATTATTTTGCATCATGCTAGTACAACTTAGATACAATACATATGTCCAGAGTCACATCATGCTAGTACAACTTAGATATGATGTATTAACATCATGCTAGTACAACTTAGAGATGATGTAGTTTCCTGACTCACATCATGTTAGTACAGCTTAGATATGATGCAGTAGCATCATGCTAGTACATATTAGAGATGATGCAGAGGCACTAATCCACATCATGCTAGTACAACTTAGATATGATGCAAAAACATCATGCTAGTACAAATTAGAGATGATGTAGATGATACTCCACATCATCCCATTACATCTTAGATATGATGCATTCGCATCATGCTAGTATGGCTTAGAGATGATACAGTGGATGATATGACTTGATGTGCACCATGCCAGATGAATTATGGCTCAGATATGATGCAGATGATGATATGTCATGATATGGTTGATGTAACTTTCCATTAGATAAAATTTGTCAACTTGAATACATTTAGCTGGTTGTTATGAATATCGCCCTAGTTAAGAGGGAGTGTTGAAATTTTAACTATGGTTGGTATTCATAATGTATATATTCGAAAAATAATATTCTAGAAAAGACTATGTGTACTTATAAAATCCAGCCCTACCTGTGGCATAGATGGTGACTTGATTAGGAAGAATTGTCCTTGTAGTCATGTGACACTCCGTTGAGTGCATGACAACCATGGGACACATGCGTAGTCGTGAGACTATGGAGGAGACTATGTGTCTTTGGACAATATTTGTATGCTACTATGGTGGTTGTGTACCACTGGGAAAGACTATGTGTCTTTGGACAGTATTTTTGTGCTACTACAATGGTTGTGTACCATTGGCAGTGACTATGTGTCATTAGATAGTAGTTGGGTGCTACTAGTAGTGGTTGTGTACCACTAGACAATAGTTGTGTACTACCATGGATCAGCACAGTCGTGTTCTATTGGATGGGATTTTAGTAGTTGTGTGCTACTAGTTGATTGACATGGAAGTTACTAGGTCACTTATAGCAGTTTTTTGTTTCTTGATTGTAGAGATTGTGATGGATGATTCAAAGTTACCGATGACATGGTAGTAGTTGTGTACTACTAGTTGATTGCAGAGTAGTCAGTGGAATACTAGATGAAGACATCGTGGAAAGATACCTTCGTAGTTAAGAGGGAGCATTGGTGTTTGAGGCAACAAGTGTGAGACATTCTCCCTAGAAGGTCCTATGTGGACTAGTAGAGGGGAATGTGGACTTCATCTCGACTTGCCTCAGATGTTCAGATGAAGGAACCAAGACACTGGTTTCATGAGTAAACCTCGATATGTCTTGGGGGACATTGGTTCCATGAGGGAACCTCAATGTGTCCTAAAGAATACATTGGTTCCATGAGGGAACCTCGATATGTATTAGCCATGTGTTCCACGAGGGAACTGTTATCACACAATTTGTACTTTGATCAAAGGAAAGGTTAAAGGAGAGAAAATTGGCATAATTGGAGACTAGCCTATCATTGTAACCTCAATAGGATGTTTCTTTCTATTTAGGGTGGTAGGCCCAGGGGAGACGTCCCCGGTGACCTGGGGGTCTGAGAAGGCAAGGTCAAAATGGCTAGATAAATATCCCCTCTCACAAGTCACCACCGATCAGAAAGTCTCATTTTTATAACCAATGAAATGATAATATGTCAAGGTGTATATTCCTGGAACAAAGCAACAAGAAACTATAAATATTGCAAGTACACTTGTTGGTTAGCACTTCATAAAACCATAGACTTTCTCAATAAAAGAAATTTGCTGATAATGATAAAGTAAACAGAAAATTACAAAAACAATATTTATAAGGAAATACTTCACATTAAATGCCTTGAAAATATCTTCAAAATGACTAAGAATCATCAACCATTGAAATCATAATACTAGCATTTGTTAGAAGAAAACTAGACAATGTATAAATCAGCCTTTTCAATTACTTTTAGAAGCTTTTAGTGCTGCAATTAATGGTTGTAGCTTACTTTAGTAACAACAACAATATAGTTAGTAGGTTAGGATATTCCAGGGTTAGGAATAGTTAGTAGGAAGCTCAAAGAATAGGTTTTGATGGTTGTTTTGATCAATTACTCAAAAGAGGACTTATACTAGTGCTTTTAGGGCAATGGAGTCAATGATGTGGTAGAAAATTTTGAAGAGGAATAACGATAATAGGGAATCAAAGACAAGAGAGTGTGATAGATTGGAGTGTTGGTAACCCAAGGCTCCAATTATCAAACCCTAGGGTAAATTAGCCACTAAGGTGTAGGTAACCCTAGGCCTTAGTAGGTTTCCTCCCTCTTTAACTCAATGATGAAGAAAAATTGGCTAAGATGAAGCAATTAAGACTAGGGTGTTGCAATGGCAAGGCCCTATAAAATGCTTCAAGGAAAATGGCATTTTGACAAGATCTAGTAGGTGAAGGCTTTTAAAGCTAGGACAATAACATGTGCTAGTCTTCCTAGGGTTTAATCAAGAAATTTCATAATCTTAAATGTAAATGCAAGATAAATAAGACTATAACCATTCAATTAAGAATAATTGCAGAAATATCACTTACATACATCAAGAATAATCAAGAAAATCCCTAGTTGAACACTTCCACCAAGAAACTTGTCAAAATACTCCAAGATTTAGCCTTCCTCAACAAGTGCGCCTAAAATTTCAGCAAAGAAACCCTAAGGAGGGAGAAAATTTCAGTCCTCACAAGTGTGAGTGAAACATGATGAATAATACAAGGGTTTAAGCCCTTATTTATACAATACTAATGACCAGAATTAGGTCAAAAAAGGATGACATGGCTTGTTACACATAATATCCAGTTTTTACAATAAATGTCATAATAAAACCCTAAATCAAGTTGTAACGATGATGTCATGCCCTTTTAGGGTGACTTTAGGCCCTTTTAGGGAAACGTTGGCCTCCTGGAGCAAAACATTATGCCTCCTTGGGCCTCAAGATCCTGCCACACGTGCCACTTGGCACACAACTGCCTCCAAAGTATCCAAAATGTTGGGTGACATCATGGGTGACCTAGGTGATGTCATGGGCCTTCCAAGGCCTACATCATGGTGAAAAGGGAAAGACCCCCCTGGGTCCAGGCCTACCAGTTTGTCCCTAGTGAAACGTCCTCCTCTCTCTCTGGTGAAAACCCCTGATCTGTTTATGCCCATGGCTGGGGTCTCAGCATCCATCTGGTGGGATTTTAGCCCCATGGAGGTTCAAACTAATCATCTCCCCATGTGTACCTGTCCATCGGGTGTGGCCCTGCAACATCAAAAAATATGTCATCCATGGGCTCATAAGTCACAAGGATCATAGCAATGTCAATCACATCTAATCATCAAGTTATTTAAGCATGTGCATGAAACCCCCTTTTACCCGGATAAGTGCTCAAAGATGTTATGCTATTCTACAAGCCAATTTTCGAGGGGAATCTAGGATGTCCTATTGGGATAATGCTCATTGGATGTGGCATGTTTCCGATTGAATTCAAATTCTGTCCATGTGAGTGGATGAGGTGGTAAGGGATGTCTGGGAAAATGGGTGCAGTGATAACAGGGAAATGTATGGCTTACCTGTGGGTGCCTCTGAGGAGAGTGAGCTGCAAATTTTCATGGATGCAAATGTTTCCAAGACCATTCATGCATTTTATCTTTTATTCTTATTGTTTTTTATTTCAAGAGGCTAGTTAGGGGACATTGGTTTGGCGTGGTGAATAGTGGTGACAATGTTACCCACAAGCATTTCATGGAAATGAGAAGGATGGCTCGTGATGAGAACCCCTTTCTCTTGGCTATGCCACCAAGAGCCACTACCCTGGCATGGTGACCATCTAAATGGTAGTGTCATATCGCTACATGCCCATGGACCTAATAGGTTAGCTCGTGATGAGACCCCCTATCCTCCAACTAGGTCTTGATTTATTATTTTTTTGGGTCCCTCTATTTCTTGTTGAGAATCCTTTTATTGATTTCTCGAGGATCCCTGGGCGAAGCATCTCAATGTTTCATTCTTTTGGCTTCTGTCTTTTTCTAGCTACTTTTACCCTCTGGGAATTTATCCCCTTCTTCCCACAAGGTAAGGTACAACCCTTGGATAGTTTGGCCAACCCAATGCTCGGACCAGTGTATGGGATGGATGAGCGGGAAAAAGATGAAAAGTGGTAAGTATGGTGGGAATGAACAAGGACCTTTCATGAATCCCCCCAGTGGAAACTCAAACCCTATGGGAACCAGCTTACTAGGGAAACTTGTAATTCCCCCCAGGTGTGGTCAAGTGGAAAGGCATAAGGTCCAAGCACACGTTAGAAGAAAAAATAATTAAATGCACATATTCAAATGCTTTGAGAATCAAAGTGACACATACCATGATACCCAGACTCATTACCTCATGGAGAAAGACCCATTTCTGCTGCAGGACCAAGCCAATGTGATGGATGTTGCTACTACTGAAAAAGTGGAGGCGCTGAAGAAGAAAAGGATGGGCCCTCCATGGCCATGCTCAAGTCGATCTGGCTCTTGGTACTCCATGTCTAGGACCTGTGGGCCGCGAGATATAATCTCCTTAGTTATCCCTAGGATAGGGGATAACAGGAACCAAAAGATGTCTAGTATGGACACAGTTCATGAGTGAGCTGAGACATTGGTTTCATGAGGGAACCTTGATATGTCAAGTATGGTCCAAGATGACTTAGATTAATCATCCCCAAGGGACTGTCCAACCCTTGTAGGATGAGATAGATCAAGTCTTGTGGATACCAACTACATGAAGTGTATAAACATTTAGGATACATGGAGATAGGATACATTTATCACAAGGGTGTACTTGTGATAAATGGGCCTAGGCATAGTACTTCCTTGATCATGATAAGGAATAATATGGACTTGAGGTGCTTGAGGTGCTTTCCATGTGTAAGCTAGCATCGAGCTGAAATTCACTCACAGGGGTGTACCTGTGGGGAACGACCCTGGTGTAGTCTTTGTCCTAGTCATGATGATTTGACAAAAGAATAATAAATACTCAAGATGCTATCACATGCGGGCCCAGAGTGAGCCTGATCTCAAAGAGAGTCAATTGGATCAAAGGGAGAGTTGCAGAGGGAGTTTTTATCATCGGTTCAGGTGGGAGAGAGACATCTCCCAAAGACTGACAGACAGGTGTCATGAGTCTAGGGTGAAGTTTGTATACTTTAGAGACAATATTTGGCATTATGAAGAATGTATCCCTCGTTGAGGGGGAGTGTTGATGTTTGGAAAACATCGGGAAGGAATTCTTCCAAATATGTGTGTGTGTGTGTGTGTGTGTGTGTGTGTGTGTGTGTGTGTGTCTGTAATGATATTTATAATACAAGGTATAAATATATATAATAAATAAGTAGTTATTTATTATCCAAGTGATGCATCCTTTCATGGATGGTCACCTTAGTTCTTGTTAAAGTTAAATGCCCAAACCCAGTTTC
Organism: Picea engelmannii; assembly: GCA_009831015.1. Taxonomy (NCBI): domain Eukaryota; kingdom Viridiplantae; phylum Streptophyta; class Pinopsida; order Pinales; family Pinaceae; genus Picea; species Picea engelmannii. The sequence goes on along the minus strand of ML784905.1, from coordinate 260,502 downwards.
AGCGTCGCTGATTTTTCAGCCAAAGTTAAATGCCCAAACCCAGTTTCAGCACAGTTTCAGCATATAAAAACTTAGCAGAAAATAAACTTCAGAACTAAAACATGAGGATTATGAACATCGTTTTCAACGCAAAAATAAAATATCAGCAGTATGCAAAACTCAGAAAATTTAGACACAAGAATTTTCGGTCTAACTTCAACCCTGAAAAAACCCACAAGGGGAAAACCAGTGAGAGAGGGATTTTTATTATTATTGAGCTTCTGAGAAATTTCTTTTACAGCATATTCATCTTCAGAAATTTACACAAACTTATCTGGACTTTCTTTTGCAAAAAATCCTTCTGAACAGTCCTGGAAAATGCTCCTCGATTTCTATCCCAGAAATCCATACAACTGTACGACTGTCCCAGCAATTAATGTTGTACGGACTGTCTCAAAATTCATGCCAAAACTTTGCTAAAACTGTACGGAAAACCCAGCATGAATAGCTCCTTGAAAACCGTGTTGTACGGCCCTCGAAACTTGTGCCAAACTGTACGGACTGTACGGAAATACACTCATAAATTAATTGCAGCAGTTACCTCAATTTATGTGCCAATAAATGGTTGTACGGCAGCCTTGGGATGCATGCCAAACTCCTTAGAAATTATTCTGCTGTCTCCCTCAATTTTTGTGCATGAAAAATGGTTGTACGGCCTCTAGATATTCGTACCGTAAGGTCTGCATTAATGGTTGTACCTTGTCTTGATATCCATGCTATCTTTTTGCCTTGGGATGCGCACCCAGCTCTACAAATAATACCTCTATTTCTCCAGCTTGACCTCCTCTCTTTTCTCTCTTTCTCTCTCAACAAGAAAATGGATGAACAACCCGCAATGGGTGTGCCCTCTTGCCCTAATCGACCTCATGAGGGAAGGTGAGGGGTTTTCTAATCTAATGGTTGAGATTAGATTAGATGAGTAGCTGAGATTAGGTGTCTCTTCACTCACCCTCACTTTAGTCATAAAGTTATCTTTTAATTTGCATCTCACAAATTAATTTGACTAGGACCCACATTAGGCACTTTCTCCCCCTTAGGCGCCTAGGGAAGAGAAACACTTGCCTT
>ML784905.1:243630-259228 GCA_009831015.1 Picea engelmannii | reverse complement strand
TGCCTTGGTACTTTATTTAATTAAAAATTTAACACTCCCTCATACCGAGGAAAGTGTTACTCACCACTCCAAGCTTGTCCCTGAAAAATACAAACTTGCTTCTGCCCAATGCCTTGGTGAGTATGTCTGCAACCTGCTCCTCTGTAGATATTTACTATAGCTCCACATCTCCTCTCTGAACATAATCACGGATGAAGTGATACTGAATCTCGATATGCTTAGACTGGTCATGAAAAACTGGATTTTCTGAGAGTTTGATACAACTCTAATTATCACAGTAAATCACAGTAGGCCTCAACTACAAACCGAACAATCCCACCAGCATCTTGTGAATCCAAAGGGCCTCACAACTGGCCTGACTAGCTACCATATACTCAGCCTCTACCGAACTCAAAGCCATTGACTTCTTCTTCCGACTGAACCAAGACACTACTACTGATCCCAATCCAAAGCACCACCCTGAAGTGCTTTTCATGTCACTGACACATCCTACCCAATCCGAGTTTTTATAGCCAACCAGACGAACTCCATCTCCTCTATGATAGTCCAAACCATAATCTACGGCACCACAAAGATACTTGAGCACATGTTTTTCTGCCAACCAATGTACTCTCCTAGGATCCACCATGAACTGACTCAGAGTGTTGACAGCAAAACAAATATCTAGCCTGGTATTGACCAAATACATCAATGACCCGATCAACTGACGATACAAAGTGGAATCCACCAACTGTGACTCAGAAGCATGAAGCTTCTTCCAGTTGGTGATCATGGGAGTGGTCATGGGCTTGCTATCTCTCATCTACAATCTGCTCAGAATATCACACACATACTTCCCCTATCCCAGGAAGATGTGTCTAAGCTCCTGCCAAACCTCCAATCCAAAGAAGTAATGCATCAGTCTGATATCAGTCATCTTGAACTCTTAAGCAAGGCTCTCCTTGCAGCTGCTGATGAGTCTCTCTGCCCCTGTAATGAAAAGATCATCCACATAAAGTAGAAGAATGAGAGGATCCTCTCCAACCACAATGAAGTATAGGTTGGGATCCGCCTCACTCTTCTCAAAACCCAACTACTGCAAATAGGCATCTATCCTCGAATACCAAGCTCTGGGAGCTTGTTTCAGTCCATACAATGCCTTCTTCAGTCTACACACATGAGACTCTCTCCCATGCACCTCAAAGCCTAATGGCTGTTCAATATACACCTCCTCCTCTATAAGACCATTCAGAAATGCGATCTTCACATCCATCTAGTGGATCTTCCAACCCATCTCTGCTGCAATGGAGATCACTGCCCTGATCGAAGTGTATCTAGCAACCAGCGCAAAGGTCTCATCATAGTCAACTCCCTCAACCTGTGAAAACCCCCGAGCCACAAAGCGAGCTTTTTACTTCTCAATGCTGCCATTCACAGCATGATTTAACTTGTAGAGCCATCTGGAAGTCACCACTGACTTCCCCTCAGGTCTAGGAACAACTTCCCATACATCATTCTTCATGATGGAATTGTACTCTTCCATCATGGCATCTCTCCATACCTGTCTACTAGAGTCATCCTCAAAATTGGAAGGCTCAGACTCCCGAATACTACTCACCATCGCAATGTAGCTGCAAAACCTCTCGAGAGGTTTACTCTCCCTCACTGCCTGTCTGGGATTCCCCACTGAACCCTATGCCTCCCTCAAAGTGTCATGAAGCCACTTGGGCTTCCTCCTCTCTGAAGTAGTGTCCTGTGGAGGGGACTCTCCCTACTCAACCCCGTCTCCTAAAGACAATGATCCTATAGTAGACTCTGAAGTACCTGATCCTGAAACATGTGGACCAGTAGCCTACGAACCTCAACTTTGTGGCCCTGTCACCTGTGAACTTGTCGTCACCGAAGTTGGTGGCCCCGAACTCTGTGTCATTGTAGTATGTTGTGGGCTCACCCAAATCTGAGGTGAAGACTGCTCACCTCTCTTTGTCCCTCTAGACTTCCTAAAGGCTCTGTCCTCCTCAAATCTGACATCCCTCCTCAAGACAGTCTTTCTAAGGAAGGAAGGTAAATACGGAAAGCCTTTGAAGTCTCACTATACCCAATAAAGATTCCTCTCTCTACCATGGGCTCCATATTCGTCCTCTTCTCAGAAGGGACATATGAATAAGTGATGCACCCAAAAATCTGAAAGTGCCCCACCTCAGGCTTCTTCCCAGAGAAATCCTCTTGAGGAGTCATGCTCCCCACAGCCCTGTGAGGACTCATGTTCTGCATATAGACTGCAGTGTAGCATGCCTCATCCCATAGAAATAGTGGCAACCCCTGATCATGTAGCATCGATCTCGCAGCCCCAAAAATGGCCCTGTTCTTCCTCTCTGCAACCCCATTCTGCTGCAGGTTGTAAGGAACAGTCAACTCCCTCCTAATGCCCTCTCCTACATAAAAATCCATGAACTCCTTGGAGGTATACTCACCCCCATTTTTTGATCTCAGGACTCTGATTTTCTTCCCTGTCTGGTTCTCCACAAGAGATTTAAACTCTTGGAACCGACTGAAGACATGTCCTTTGGTCTTCATGAAGAAAATCCAGGACTTCCAAGAGAAGTCATCAATGAATACAACATAGTATAGGGATCCAATCAATGATGCCAAAGACATCGGGCCACATACATATGAATGTATAAGATCAAGTATCCCTGCTACTCTACTGTCACTGCTCAGAAAAGCAGTCTTGGTGTACTTTCCCAAAGCACACCCCTTGCACAACTCATGTTTCTCTGAACTGAAATCTGGAACTCCCGTCACCATCTCCCTCAAAACTCTCAAAGCCCCATGGTGCAAATGTGCCATCCTCCTGTGCCATATCTCACATAGGTCACTGCTGCTACTCGTAAAATGAATCAATACGCTCACTGGCTGGAACAAAAACTTGTACAACCTCTCATGTCTAGTACCTATCACTTTGGCCGAAGTGATGCTAGACCCTCTGGGGAAAAGGTTCACCTGCCCATCACGGAACAAGATCTCATAGCCCTTCTCCTCAATAGTAGAAACTGATACTAATTTCTTCTTCAAGCCTGGAACATAAAGAACCTCTGTCAAAGTCATGGGAGGCAAAGACTCCCTCCGAAATGATACGGTCCCACAACCAGCCACCTTGACCTCCCAGTCATCTCCAAGCACTACCTATGCATCTCCACATTGAGTAAGAACTGTCAAGTGCTCACGAACTGTTGTCATATGGCGAGAGGCACCACTGTCAATATACCAAGTATCGGGAGTAGTGGTCCTTGAGGAAAGACACACAATCAAGGAAAATTCCTTGTCAAACTTGGTGGAAAACTCTTCCACCTCTGCTAAGGCTATTGTTTGTTTCTTCTTCTTTTTGGACACTGTCCTGCATAGTGCCCAAACTTATGGCAAGCAAAGCACTTGACTTTTCTCATGTCTTTCTTCCCTTCACCCTTGGGATTTTGTCCTCCCTTTGGACCCTTTCTGAACTTCTTCTTGTTAGTGGTAGCAAGAGCCACATTCTCCTCTTCATGACCAATAGATGAACTGCCATGTACATAACCTCTCTGGGTCTCCTCTTGTACAAAGTCATCCCAAAGACGTTCCCAACTGGGAAGCTTCTCCCTAGCAACAATGCCCTCCACAAAAATAGCCCATTGTTTGGAAACACCATTCAATGTTGTTCTCACAAGATCATTGTCAGCTATGGCTTCCCCCACAGCTCCAAGCTCATCCCTTACCTGTGTCAATCTAGTAAGGTATGTGACCACATTTTTAGCCTTGGTCATTATTATGCTCTTTAGTTTTTCCCTCAAAACCATTTTCCGGTTCTCATTTGTACTCTAGTACAATTTAGTCAAAGACTCCCACATCTCATAGGCATGTGTCTTCCCCGTCAAGTGAGGAATTAAATGATCCTTGATGGCATCAAGAATAAATCTCTTAGCCTTGATACTCTTCTTAGTATAGGGTGCAAGAAGAGTAGCATCAGTAGGTACCACAACAGGATGAGTAGTGGTATTCTCCACAATGTCCCACAACTCGTTCTCTTGCAAAAGCAAGATCATCCTCTCCTTCCAAGCACCAAAATTTGTTGCCCCATCAAGTCTGTCCTCAACTCTCAAACTAGTAGCCGTGACCCTTTTTCTGCTGAAAATCACAAATTCAAAAATCTGCCCTGTGAAGTGTCTGTTGTCCCAACTTTCTGTCTGCTGAAATCTCTGCTTCCCTTCAACTCAGCTCTAATACCATATTAAAATTTCAAACCCCAAACCAGTTTCAGTCTCACTGATTTTTCAGCCAAAGTTAAATGCCCAAACCCAGTTTCAGCTTAGTTTCAGCATATAAAAACTTAGCAGAAAATAAACTTCAGAACTGAAACATGAGGATTCTGAACATCGTTTTCAACGCAGAAATAAAATATCAGCAGTATGAAAAACTCAGAAAATTTAGACACAAGAATTTTCGGTCTAACTTCGACCCTGGAAAAACCCACAAGGAGAAAACTAGTGAGAGAGGGCTTTTTATTATTATTGAGCTTCTGAGAAATTTCTTTTATAGCATATTCATCTTCAGAAATTTACACAAACTTATCTGGACTTTCTTTCGCAAAAAATCCTTCTGAATAGTCCTGGAAAATGCTCCTCGATTTCTGTCCCAGAAATCCGTACAACTGTACAGTTGTCCCAGCAATTAATGCTATACGTACTGTCTCAAAATTCATGCCAAAACTTTGCTAAGACTATACGAAAAACCCAACATGAACAGCTCCTTGAAAACTGTGTTGTACGGCCCTCAAAATTTGTGCCAAACTATACGAAAATACACTCAGAAATTAATTGCAGCAGTTACATCGATTTCTGTGCCAATAAATGGATGTATGGCAGCCTTGGGATGCATGCCAAACTCCTCATAAATTATTATGTTGTCTCCCTCAATTTTTGTGCATGAAAAATGGTTGTACAGCCTCTAGAAATCTGTATCGTATGGTCTACCTTAATGGATGTACCTTGTCTTGATATCTGTGCTAGCTTGCTACCTTGGGATGCATGCCCAACTCTACAAATGTTGCCTCTATTTCTCCATCTCAACCTCCTCTCTTTTCTCTCTTGCTCTCTCAACAAGAAAATGGATGAACAACCCACAATGGGTGCGCCCTCTTGCCCTAATTGACCTCATGAGGGAAGGTGAGGGGTTTTCTAATCTAATGGTTAATATTACATTAGATGAGTGGTTGAGATTAGGTGTCTCTTCACTCACCCTCACTTTAGTCATAAAGTTATCTTTTAATTTGCATCTCACAAATTAATTTGACTAGGACCCACATTAGGCACTTTCTCCCCCTTAGGCTCCTAGGGAAGAGAAACACTTGCCTTGGTACTTTATTTAATTAAAAATTTAACAGTTCTCTATATATGGAACACTCATCATTGTAATAAAATATCGATCATCTCATATTATCTCATATAGAAAATTCAACATATTAAATTTATAACAGTTGCAAATCAGATCATCAAAGTCAACATATTCAAAGGTTTTGAGGATCAGAGTGACACATACCATGATACCCGGACTCATTACCTCATGGAGAAAGATCCATCTCTGCTACAGTACCAAGTCGTGGTGATGGATGTTGTTGTTGCTAACAAAGTGGAGGCACTAAAAGGAAGAAAAGAAGGGCCCTCCAGGGCCATGCTCAAGTCGATCTGGCTCTCGTTACTCCATGTCTAGGACCTGTGGGCCTCGAGATGTAATCTCCTTAGTTATCCCTAGTCTAGGGGATAACATTTGGATCCAACTCGGGGACATGTACTCACCGTAGAGCACATCAGAAGCTCAACATATCTGGCATAACATGTGACCTTCTTGATCTCAACATAAGACTATTAGTAATTGTTTGGGGTGGTGACATCACCCCCATCTCATATATATATAATAAAGAAAATTACAGCAAGAATATATAAAAATGGAAATACAAACTATTCTAGCATGAAATGAAAATGGTATATACAATGAATTCAAATGCCTACCTACTTATCTCTACTTACCCATTAGATTAATGCTAGGTGTATTCAAATAACCAGTGAAACCACCCTAGCAATGTCTCACAATACTTGCCTATGTGCTTCATCATGAACCAAAACAGTGATGAGTTAAGCACAAAAACAACATGAGTTAGAGAATGTATTGTTGTTATAGCAAGATTTGCCTCACCATTGCTATCTTGCATAGAGGGCCTTTTTCCATTTTCCTATGCAGACTTATCAACTCCTTTTTGATAAATCCAGAGCCAAAAATATATATTTTTCCACATATACGCTCCCTAACTGCTTTGCAAGATGCGTATACACTTGCTTCTCCACTACAGCTTGCATATATCAGTATATAGTGACAATATATAAAATGAGTTAGCACATCAGATAGCACAATCCATTAATAAACATTACAAACATGCCCATGGATAATAATCATATATTTGCAAGATATCGATAGGATGGGAAAGGAGTATTTCTATTAATAATTGATCAACAAAAGTATCAACATTACAGACTTCTGTGTCGGCACAGATCGAAACCAAGAAACCAAGTTCCTTCCAACTCAGTCTCCACCACTTCAATCCTCCACCAAAGGCAAGCTCATAGCAAACAGGTAATGAGGTCCTCAAGACAATAAGGAAAGAGCTTGGGGGTTGAACACTGTGTTCAGACTTGAGGGACAAAGGGATGCAGACTCAATATGAAGTAATTTCTCCAAAGTAACTTTGCTCTCAAAGTTTAATGCTTTCTCCTCTTTTTCCATAGCTCGAAAGTGTGCTCTTATAGTCTCCAGAATGCAACTGAAGGCCGAGTCAGAACGTCTCTAGTATATGGAAGGCCAAAGATCAGAGATCTTTTGTCATGACATGGAAACCTGACCTCATTTTGTATTTTTTGGCACAAATCCTGATATACACGAGCTGCAGTGGAGCAGCAAGCGTATACGCATCTTGCAAAGCAATTAGGGAGCGTATATGTGGAAAAATATATATTTTTGGCTTTGGATTTATCAAAAAGGGGTTGATAAGTCTGCATAGGGAAATGGTAAAAGGCCCTCTGTGCAAGATAGCAATGGTGAGAAAAATCTTTCTATAACCGATGCCCCCAAATGTGTGAGATCAGAGGAGTATCTGCGATGGTTGAAATACATTATAAATAACCCAGAAGTGGAGTGGTAGAGAACCAGCTGGATGAACTCAATTGCTACATTATGTATTGACTTTGCATATATGGCTCGCGTATATCAGTATATAGTGACAATATATATAATGAGTTAGCACATCAAATATCACAATCCATTAATAAACATTACAAACATTCCCATGGATAATAATCATATATTTGCAAGATATCGATAGGACAGGAAAGGAGTATTTCTATTAATAATTGATCAACAGAAGTATCAACATTACAGACTTCCGTGTCGGCACGGTTCGAAACCAAGAAACCAAATTCCTTCCAACTGGTTCTCCACCACCTCAATCCTCCACCAAAGGCAAGCTCATAGCAAAGAGGTAATGAGGTCCTCTCGACAATAAGGAAAGAGATTGGGGGCTGAACAGGAAATGGAAAAAGGCCTTATGTGCAAGATAGAAATGGTGAGGCAAATCTTGCTATAATAGATGCCCCCTAATGTGTGAGATCAGAGGAGTATCTACAATGGCTGAAATACATTATAAATAACCCAGAAGTGGAGTGGTAGAGAACCAGTTGGACGAACTCAATTTCTCATTACATTATGTATTGACTTTGCATACATGGCTCACGTATATCAGTATATAGTGACAATATATAAAATGAGTTAGCACATCAGATAGCACAATTCATTAATAAAAATTACAAACATGCCCATGGATAATAATCATATATTTGCAAGATATCGATAGGATGGGAAAGGAGTATTTCTATTAATAATTGATCAACAGAAGTATCAACATTACAGACTTCTGTGTCGGCACGGTTCGAAACCAAGAAACCAAGTTCCTTCCAACTTGGTCTCCACCACTTCAATCCTCCACCAAAGGCAAGCTCATAACAAAGAGGTAATGAGGTCCTCTCAGAAAATAGGAAAGAGCTTGGGGGATGAACACTGTGTTCAGACTTGAGGGACAAAGGGATGCAGACTCACTATGAAGTAATTTCTCCAGAGTAACTTTGCTCTCAAAGTTGAATGCTTTCTCCTATTTTTCCATAGCTCGAAATTGTGCTCTTATAGCCTCCAGAATGCAACTGAAGGGCCGAGTCGGAACGTTTCCAATATATGGAAGGCCAAAGTTCAAATATCTTCTGTCGTGACATGGAAACCCGACCTCATTTTGTATTTTCTGGCACAAATACCAATATACGCAAGTTGTAGTGGAGTGGCAAGCGTATACGCATCTTGTAAAGCAGTTAGGGAGCGTATATGTGGAAAATATATATTTTTGGCTCTGGATTTATCAAAAAGGGGTTGATAAGTCTGCATAGGGAAATGGAAAAAGGCCCTCTGTGAAAGAAAGCAATGGTGAGGCAAATCTTTCTATAACATATGCCCCCTAATGTGTGAGATCATAGGAGTATCTGTGATGGCTGAAATACATTATAAATAACCCACAAGTGGAGTGGTAGAGAACCAGCTGGACGAACTCAATTGCTCATTACATTATAGTACATTATGATCAATTTTATAATTCAGGGTACCCTCCTTATGGGACACCCTCACAAGGGGGCAACATATATCCTCATGTGAGTAACCCTTGTCATGTCGCTTTCTCTTCGCAAAGTGGCTTCCTCAGTGTCTATGCCCTTACAACTCTTTATGAATCAGTATGGAGGAGGATATTGTCCTGGAGGACAGGGACAGGGTGTAAACCAGCATCCTTCATGGCCTACAATTTCTCAAAATCAATATTTCCATGCACCTTGGACTCAAATTCCATAATTCACTACCACCACAAGTCCAGTCACTACGTGTCATACTGGCATTATATCACTAACCGTTGCTAGTCATGTTGGAGATTGGTCGACAACCTCTGTGAGTCATGTTGAATACTTGCAACCAGCTGTTGCAAGTCATGCTGGGGGCACAAGTCCAGTCACTGTGTGTCATACTGGCGTTATATCACCAATCTCTGCTAGTCATGTTGGAGATTGGTCGACAACCTCTACGAGTCATGTTGAAGACCTGCAACCAGTCGTTGCAAGTCATGTTGGGGGTACATGTATGGTCACTACTAGTCACACTGCACATCCATCACCAACCTATGCTAGTCATGTTGGGGATTCATCACCAACCTCTATTATTCATGTTGGGGATCCATCACCAACCTCTGCTAGTCATGTTGGGGATTCATCACCAACCTTTGCTAGTCATGTTGGGGATTCATCACCAACCTCCGCTAGTCATGTTGGAAATTTTATACTAGCCCCTGCAAGTCATGCTGGGAGCATGTCACCATCCATTGCAAGTCATGTTGGGGGCATTCATATGATTGAGAAGCCTAGACGTCTCAGGCGTAAGCCTAGATTCCTTTGCAGGACTTGTGAAGGAAGTCACCTTACTCGTTTGTGTCTTGTTACTGATGGGATACCAGAAGCGTGGGGCTCACCTAAGGGCCCTTCAGGTTCTAAGGCATATATGGTTTCACAACACTCTGTTCCTTATTTGGTTGATACAACAATCATGCCGATGCAATCTTCGGCTGACACCTCTTTTCCTTTAGGGTTTGATGCGTCCTTTGACCTTGTTGTCTCACATCCCGTTCAACCTGTGGTCGTGTCGATGCAATCTTTGACTGACACCTCTCCTATGTTCTAGGGTGATGCATCTCTTGAACTTCTTGTCTCACATCTTGTTCAACCAATAGTCGTATCGATGCAATCTTCGACCGATAACACTCCTGTGTTTTGGGGTGATACACCTCTTGACCTTGTTGTCTAGCATCCTACTCAACCAATGGTTGAGGAAGTGGTCATATCGATGCAATATTTGATCGACCTGAGTCTTCTCTTGGAGAGTGATAAGTCTAAGGAAGTGGTCGTGCCAATGCAATTTTTGGTCGATCCCGCTCTTCTGGTTCTAGTTCTATACCTTCTATGCCATGTCCTTAGCAGTTCTATTACTTCACCTTCTTAACAAGAGAGATTTTTACTCTTCCTGAGTTCTCTCCCTCTAAGTCTTGACGAGGTTCCCTTTGATTGGGATGGTCTTCCGGGGTATCTAATGCCTTCGCATATGTCTTTTCTAGGAAGAGACATTATCCTATGTATCACGGAGATGATAACCTCTGTTAGCACTTTTTCCTCCTCGACTTGGAGAGCTTTGGGTATTCCCAAGTGTGTGTCGGTTCTTCATAATATACTGACCTTCCACAAGAGGTCTGCACAGGAGCCTTGGTCTCCCCCATGGCTAACCACCTAGAATCTTCCTAATGAGTCTCAGTTAAGCTCTTTTCCGACTCGTTATTAAAAATTGAAAAGATCGTCGAGTGATTTGTCCCTTTCACACTCGTTAAAATTGGATTTGAAATATCATGAGTCTTAGTTAAGCTCTTTTCCGACTCGCTATCAAAAATGGAAAAGATCGCTGAATGAACTTGTCCTTTTCACACTCGTAAATTGGATTTGAAAAGACGTCTATTTGGCACAAGTTTACCCCTTTTTTCACACCAAGTAGACTAAAAGATATAAAAAACTACATTTTTTGGCATTAAATTGTGATTTCATCTCATGCCCTTGCTTGCAGTATTGAGCCTTTAGCCGGTTCTCGCTTTGCATTATAAACCATGGCCCAAGTAGTTTGCATCCTCAACCAAGCAGAGCCTTGTTTATATCCTTCGCAATTTGACACCCTATACCCTGAAAGGAACATCACCCTGAGTGTCCATCTCCCGCATGCATTTCCTTGCATTGAGCATAGGTACGTTCCACTACTGGAACTAGTTTTGCTTACTTGCGACACATGTTCCCTCCTCTGTATCATAGAATTCACTTGTTATGAAAAAACAAAAAAAAGACGCGCAGGAAGGGAGTACTATATTGTAATTGGAAATAGTCGTGTCGCCTTTGAACAGAGCACAAAGTTATTGAGTCCTTGCGTCATCATAATTTTGGGTTTAGCATGGCCTTAGGAAGTTGATCTCGTTACAGAATTTTATCTACCGACTGGTTAATCTTCCAGTCACTATAGAGAACATTATGGATGCATCTTGCATCTAGTTGTCACATCATTAAGTCTATGCTCTCAGAGTCCACCATATGTCTCATGCTCTTTTTCAAAGGAAGTCTATCAACCTGTGTCAACCACTCCTCAAAAATCTTGACTTTGCATGTCAGCCATACCCTCGGTTTGTCTCAGAATCACATGATACTTTGGTCTTATGATGCACCCTGGCCCTACTTTCATCATTGGTAAGTCACCTTAAACCCAGCAATCGACATTTTATCATGGGTCGTTGACTGGGTGGTTTTCATTGTGTTCGATGGAAAGACATCTATTTATGCTTTGGGATTCGTGTAGTGTCTTGGATGCCATTAGCCTTATTGGTAGTTTCCACGCCTTTGTCATCAGTTTTCATTGTTGGCTGCTATTCAAAGGGTCTTTTTCGTGTACCGTTTGCATTTGGCACATGCGAAAGACGCACAAGGTCGTTGGTTCGTGAACATGTTCTTCATCCGATCTCCACCAAATCATGAAGCTCTTGCTTCGTTCCTCGTGTTGATTGATGAGAGATGCCTTAATGCTCTCCTTTCAGCGGGTCTCTTTCCATAGACTTCAGCTCATGTATTCTGGATATGAGACCTAGAGTTTTATGAGTACCTTGAGGCTTGTAGTCATTAGTGGTAGGCTCTCTCGCCATTGACAGATGGGAATACATCAATGTCTCCTGATCAATGGATCTCTCAAGTGTTCGACACTAGCTCCTTTATTCACATTTGTAGAGATGTACTCGGTGCCTTGATACCTACTTTCATCATTGGTAAGTTGTCTCTCACTTGTTAACGGTATACCTCAATGACCGGTAATCAAACGATGTCTCATCGTGTTCGACCTCAACTCATTTATTCACATGATGTAGACTTGCACCATTGGCAAATTGTATTGAAGACTTGAAGACATCACTTTGTGGATGCAGCTTTCTTGCGCTGTTGCTTCCATTTCATTGGACCAATACCTATTTGACTTTAGTGATCATGGGAGATTAGATTGTACTCCATGGTATACAGATATCTTCAGATTGATTTTGAGACTGGTTTCACTAGGCCTTGTTCGTGACTATGATAGCTATTTGCATGTAACCGCATTTATACTTGCCTACTCATGGCCATGAACACTTGTTGGTATATTTTCCACATGGATCAGCATTGTATTCTTGGCAACCATGTATGCAAAGTCAATGTTATCACTCAGTTTGTAGGATAGGTTAAGTATCTTGAAGGCAATAGTCAAACTAGTGTAACAGGAGCTTCCCCACCCACTGTCACCTCGATGGGGGGCTCTTTCTATTAAGGGTGGCTAATCCCAAGGGAGACGTCCCTAGTAATCTGGGGTTTTGAAGGAAAAGGCTCAAGAGGTTAAGGCTCAAAGGTTAAGGTAAGCTTTCCCTTCTCAGATTACTGCCAAGAAAGATAGTCAAATGAAGGTATTCCACTGATCAGGAACCTGTTTGCGAGACAAGACAAATAAAACTAAAATGTGCAAATAGTGGTTAGTACTTCATACATCAATGACTATCAAATTTATATATGAGCATATAAAGCATTAATTATTGACGAAGTCAATGATTGCAATAAAGGCTATGACTTATAGTACTACTTCTCAATAACACCGGAAATGATATAGAATTCAATGTAAAAAATCAATCTTTGAATTATCACAATGCTTTTAATACCATAAATCTACTCACATATAATGTTGCTGCATCACTATACTACTAAGGGTGACGTCAGCCTAGTTTCTATGTTAGTTTGCTAGGCAATGAGGTGGATGTTTTGCAAAATATGCTAATGAAAATACTCAACACTTCAATGTCTATCAAAGGATGACCTAGCCGCAATTTTAATAGCAAGCAAAAGTTAAAAAGAGGCAAGAAGTCATCATAAGTTTAGGGTTAGTATGACGCTAGGGTTAGTTAGAAATTCAAAATGTAGAAGTTTGATAGGTTGTTTTAACACAAAGGCTCAACGTTACAATATTAGATTAGTGCCTTAGGGTGAATGGAGTTAAGGAGTAAGGCTAGAGGCTTGGAAGGATCTAAATCTAAGGACGGGAGAGTTAGGCTTAATGGTGCTGCAATGGCAGGGCCATTAAGTCAAAACCCTAAGGGGAGGAGGCTCATTCCGGTGTAGCTTAAGCTAGGCCTCATGCTCCTCCATCTTTCCTTAAAACTCTTTGGCAAAAACGGCTAGCTTTAAAATATAAATCTAGGGCTGAAAAGTGTTGTAGAGCCAAGGCTTCTCAAAACCTAAAGGTCAAAACCCTAGGTGTAAACTTAATTAGGCCTAGGACGTCTTAGGCTATGTTCTCCTTAATCAAATGGCTAAACAAGTTTTTATCAAGGGGACATAAAGCAAGGATCTACTTGTGTGCTTTCTCCCTAGGGTTTCAATGATTAAGCAAAATAGCAACAATGTAACCATAAAAGTAAGATATTTAACCTACAATCATTCAATCAAGAAGTTTTGCTTGCAAAATATACTTACAAATCAATGAAGAGCTAATCAAACCCTAGTTGTAACACCTTCCAATAATAAAAACACCATAAAAATGCCAAATATGATCATCCACAAGTGTAGCGCCTCAACTCCAAGAGCCAATAATCCAAGACAAAAGACTAAAAAGAGATCTCTCACAAGAGAGTGAGTTGTGTTGTTTTTTTTAAAATGAGGCTCAACATCCTCTACTTATATCATCCGAATGACCTTTAATTACAAGAATAGGTCATTAAAACAGCCGACAAGGCTGAATTAACAATATTACATTATTTGTCACATTAAATGCTAAAATGTTAAAATCATGAGCTAAAAAGGAGACGTCAAGCCCCTCTGAGGGAGACGTTGGCCACTTTTGGGCAAGAGCAGCATCCAATAGGCAAGACGTTGGCCCTTCTAGGGCTCCTGCAAGCTTCCACACGTGCCAAATGGTCCAAGCACACTGCCACATCCTCCACAAAATGTCCGGCCTTCCCTGGGTAGCATCCTGTCCAGCAAAGGCGTCATCTCATCTGCAATGGGTAATCCCCCTAGGCCGGGCTCTGCCAAAGATTCCCTGGTGAGGATGTCCTTCTTCTTCTTCATGCAAGGGCTCGTCACAACGTTGTGCTACCTCTTCCATCCCAGCAACCATCTGATAGGCTCTTCAGCCCCATGGAGGTCTGAACTAATCATATCCCCATGTGTACCGGTCCACTGGTACCTGTCCGCCGGGTATGGTGTTGCACATCAAAGACTACGCCCTCCATGGGCTCATCATTCCTCAAGATCATAGCAATGCAAATCATATTTCATCATTAAAGTTATCAAATACATGCATGAAATC
Source organism: Picea engelmannii (assembly GCA_009831015.1). Lineage (NCBI taxonomy): Eukaryota > Viridiplantae > Streptophyta > Pinopsida > Pinales > Pinaceae > Picea > Picea engelmannii. Next base: position 244,687 of record ML784905.1, on the reverse strand, counting down.
CCTAACATATCATCTAAGAGCTCAAAGACATTACACATATCTACTACACAAAACTGAACAAACTGATAGAACAACCTATTGGGCTAATACCCACAAGATAAGGAGAGTTTCCTCTGAAGATCATTCAAGCCATGTTTTATGAAGTGATATGGTTTTAGGGATGTCCAGTCATAGTAATACCAAGGGCAGGTGTCGTCTGTGGGTGCCTTTGTAGGAGGCAAGATGTACCCGTCATGGATGCATTTTTTCCAAGCCCTTTATTGCCTTTATCTTTTATTTTATTGCTTTTCCTTCCTTTTTATTTCAAGGTCTAACCAGAGGATACTGCCTTGGCTTGGTGACCAGAGCTGATAGTGTTACCCACTAGTATCTTCGCAGAGATGATAAGGTCGGCTGGTGATAAGACCCCCTTTCCCTTGGCCATGCAACCAAAGGTCACTACCCTGGCATGGTGACCAGATGATGGCAATGTCATACTGCTGGATACCTATGAACATAATGGGCCGACTCGTGATGAGACCTCCCATCCTCTTGGTTAGGTCTTGTTTTATTATTTTTCTTAGGGTCCCTTTAGTTTCTTATCGAAAGGCTTTTTATTGCCTTCTCGGGGATCCCCTGGGCGAAGCATCTCTAGGTTTTATTTCTTATGGATTTTATCTTTTACCAGTTGCTTTTACCCCCTGGGCCTTTAGCCCCTTCTTCCCACAAGAAAAAGTGTAACCCTCAAAGGTCATTCTAATGGTCGGACCAAGGGAATGGGATGGATGTGCGGGGTATAAGATGTAAAATGGTAAAAAATGGTGGGAGCGGACGATGGCTCTGCAAATCCCCCTTGGTGGCTAACCAAAACCCATGAATATCAACTTGCTAAGTCACCCAATCAATCACCCCAACAATGGTCAAGTGGATTAGTTTAAGATCCAAGCAGTCATCAGAAATGAAAGGAACCTAATGCATATATAAGAGGGTTATAATGATCAAATATGACACATACCATGATACCTTGGACCAATTACCTCATGGAGCAAGAGTCCTCTCCGATGCAAGCCCAAGCCGG
>ML784905.1:230232-240858 GCA_009831015.1 Picea engelmannii | reverse complement strand
TAGGTTAAATATCTTACTTTTATGGTTACATTGTTGCTATTTTGCTTAATCATTGAAACCCTAGGGAGCAAGCACACAAGTAGGTCCTTGCTTTATGTCCCCATGATAAAAACTTGTTTAGCCATTTGATTAAGGAGAACATAACCTAGCCATTGCTACACTAGTTTCTCTTTTTTTTGAGTTAGTTTTGAAATATAAGTTGAAGAAGGAAGATGTCCTAGGCCTAATTAAGTTTACACCTAGGGTTTTGACCTTTAGGGTTTGAGAAGCCTTGGCTCTACAACACTTTTCAGCCCTAGATTTATATTTTAAAGCTAGCCGTTTTTGCCAAAGAGTTTTAAGGAAAGAGGGAGGAGCATGAAGCCTAGCTTAAGCTAACCGGAATGAGCCTCCTCCCCTTAGGGTTTTGACTTAATGGCCCTGCCATTGCAGCACCATTAAGCCTAACTCTCCCATCCTTAGATTTAGATCCTTCCAAGCCTCTAGCCTTACTCCTTAACTCCATTCACCCTAAGGCACTAGTCTAATATTGTAACATTGAGCCTTTGTGTTAAAACAACCTATCAAACTTCTACATTTTGAAACTCTAACTAACCCTAGCGTCATACTAACCCTAAACTTATGATGACATCTTGCCTCTTTTTAACTTTTGTTTGCTATTAAAATTGCGGCTAGGTCATCCTTTGATAGACATTGAAGTGTTGAGTATTTTCATTAGCATATTTTGCAAAACGTCCACCTCATTGCCTAGCAAACTAACATAGAAACTAGGCTGACGTCACCCTTAGTAGTATAGTGACGCAGCAACATTTTTTTTTTTTTTAAACAGTAATGAGTAGGTTTTTTATTTAATAAAAAACAGTGGCTGAGCCACATAAGGTTTACATCATAAAATCCTGAAAGTAAAGCAGAACTTTCCTATATCCAAAAAACTAACCTCCTGTAGTGACAAATCAGGCATATACATTCTTGCGCTGGAGTTAACACCAAACAGCAACCAAACGCTGGAATCCAGAGCCCAAGCCACTTAATTGGCAGTAGCAGATGTCGACTTCTGGTCTCCTTTGTACCTATGTTTCCCTTCAGAAAGCTTACCCACCTCAGTCTCTTCCTTGTGGATCCTGGCTTGCCGAGTGTCAATTTTCTCAGACATCCTAGTATCATTCTCTTCCAGACTATTGTCTTCCCTCTCATCTAGCTTCTGAAACGTTTGGCCAATGCGTCGAACCCTTCTGCGGATAGTTGTAATCCCGTCCTCCGTTCCTGCCCATGTATCCTGAGGGGAGGTACCTAAGCCTTCGGTTGATGCCTTATAATCACTCGATCCCTTGCTCAGCAACCTATGCAGATGTATTAATAGATTCCATCTAAAAATTATCCATTTTACTTTCAGAACTTCCCCAAAGGAGCGCAGATCGCTCCTGAGATCATTTGAGGCAGTGCGCCTAGGGTAAAAGACACAGAATGAGATCATTATTGAGTTTAAGAGATCCCTTGCTTAAGGAGACGCCTTCATTAGCAGCTTGATCCGCTATTCCATTATGAGTACGTAGAATGTGGTAAAATCCAATATCACAGAACATTGGCAGCAGAGCTAGAATACGTTTCATCAATTGCTTCAGATGGAAAGAGGGCGGAAGAGTTCTAGTGATGACCGCTTGAATGATCTATCTGGAATCCCCCACAACCGTTAGGGCAGCAATTCCCAGATGCGAGGCTTGGTTCAAACCTTGCCATAACGCCAGAGCCTCCGCCACATTATTGGTTTCCAATCCTAAGCCCCAGGAATACTTCAGAATCAAATTTCCTCCAGGATCAAAAAGCCCCCCTCCTCCTCCTGCCTTCCCTGGATTCCCTTTTGATGCACCATCAAAAAAGAGCAGATGTCTTCCTACTTTTTTTTTCCAGATCAGGAATTCAGTGTTATTCTTTCTGATTTCCCAAGCCTGCAACTTGGGGTCATGTCTTGTCTCTGAAAGTTTACCTGGGTTCAAGGGGAGGAACCAAGATTCTTCCAAGGAATTGAGAGGGGAACAAATGAATTTAGCAGGATGAGCATGCAAATAGTCACCCATCAAAGCTTTAATTTTGACCTCTACCTGAAGGGGGCTAGAGAAAACACCATGAAAAATCCTATTGTTTTGTTCAAGCCAACGTTTCCAGCATACAAATTTTGGCAGGATTAGCCAAGAGAGTTCTAAAAGGTCCTTCGAATGTGAGGAAACAGGGGAGGTAAGAGCCCAATTGCTGAAAAGAGAGGAGACCTCTTCAAACTGTAGAGAAATTGACCAAGAGGAGGTCATAAGGGCCCAGACTTCTTGGGTGAAGGGGCAGGAGAGAAAAAGATGGGAGGTCGTCTCTTCATCAGCCAAACAGAGAGGACATCGGGATGGGCCTTCCCAGCCTTTCCGGTGCAGAACTTCGGTTGTAAGAACACTGTTATGAGCCAATAACCAAGTAAAATGATCAACTTTGGGAAGGGATTTAATAGACCAAACAAACTTCCAGACCTCTGGAGAAGAGGGCACATGCGGAATAGCCTTGATGCATTTGTACCCTTCGGCTACTGAATAGAGCCCAGATTTGGTTCCCGGGCCTCTAGCATCCTTCAGATGATTGTCTATAGGAGATATCCCCTGCAAACAATGGAAAAGCAATGACTGTTCATTTAGTAAATGAGATGGGCAGTCCGGTATTTCCCATCCCACCCATAGTTGTTTGTCGTCTGAAGTCCATCTGGAAATCGTTGATAACATTGTTTTCCTGATACTTGAGAGGTGTCTCATTATCCCTTCCATTCCTTCCAGGGTCCCAAGTGGGGGATGTCCGAGGATGGAGTCTTCCCAAATCCTGATTTTCTTACCATTTCCCGGGGACCAAGTAAGAGCTTGAGAGAAGAAGGTCAAAGCTTTAGAACAAAGGGAGAACAAGGGAGATCCCTTAACAGCTTTCGGACTCTTACCCAAACATCGAAGTCTTGATCCAGAGAAATATTTCTTCCAGAGCGCCCGCTTACTCCATGTTGACTTCTCGGTGACCATATTCTAGAGTAGCTTTGCTCCCAGGGCTAAATTTTGAGCACGAAGGTCTCGAAGTTGTAGCCCGCCTTCCAACAAGGGAGTTGTGACCTTTGTCCAATTAACTAGAGGGAGTCTATTTTCATTATGCTTTCCCCCTTTCCAAAGGAATCTCCGCAGGAGCACTTCAATTTTGCCAAGAACTGTACTTGGGGCTAGAAGAAGAGAGCCTTGAAAGACTGGCATACTAGCGAGAATGGATTTAAGGAGCACAGTTTTCCCTGCTAAGTTCAGCCAAGATGCTCCCCAAGCTTTGATTTTTGCTTGCAGCTTTTCAATCAACGGGCCCCAACTGGAGACTTTTGGTTTTGCTTTGAAGATTGGGATTCCTAAATAAGTGAAATCTGTCCATAGGAAATTACCTTCAATTTTCAGAATTCGAGCCAGATTATGCAATTCAATCAGGGAGAAATTCCAGCTATAAATTTGACTCTTGGCATAGTTAATTAGGCTTCCCGAAGCTTCTTGATAGTCATCTAGAATCGACTTGAACTTTTTTGCCACAATTGGGCTCGCTCCTCCTAGGAGAAGAATGTCATCAGCAAACTGAGTGTGATTAACTTCTTTGACCCCCCTAACGATCCTTAGACCTAGCAAATCTTGCTGGGTTCTACTGTGTTCCAATAGAAAGCTAAGAGCGGCAGCTTGAATGGCATACAACAAGGAAGAAAGGGGACACCCTTGGCGCAGACCCCGTGAGGCCTGGAAAAATTCAACTGCTCTTCCATTTACCAGGGGGGCGATCCAGGGTGCAAATATATAGGCTTTAACCCAAGAGAGAACTCCAGGTTCAAATCCAAATCTTCTCATTACCTGAAACAAAAATACATGTCGAACCCTGTCAAAGGCGTTAGTCAAATCTAATTTAATTACCATACCTTTCTCTTTTCTGTTGATGCTAGAGTGGATAGCATCCTGAACAAGGACAATATTGTCAGAAATATGCCTTCCTTGGATAAATCCTCCCTGGTTCTCAGGAATAATGCCCAGCAAAACAGCTTTCAGCCTGTTGGCTAGAACCTTCGTGATAACTTTATATCCAATGTTGCAAAGAGAAATCAGACGAAATCTTGCAAAGGACGAGGCTCCTTTTTCTTTAGGAATGAGAGCAAGAAAAGAGGAATTTGTTCCTCCTCCAATTTTATTGCATGATTGAGACTTCTTGACCATTTTTAGAAGATCCCTGTGGATGATGGGCCAACAAGAGATGAGAAACCTAGCAGTAAACCCGTCTGGCCCGGGTGCTTTATCAGGGCTCATACATTCAATAGCAAATTTGATTTCTTCCAGAGAGACAGGGCACATAAGTAGACCATTGGACTGGGCTGAAACTAGCGAAGGGATATGATCTAGAATTTCCATATTGCTGAGATTTAGTTCAGGAGATGAATCTGAATATATCTCCTTAAAATGGTTATGAGCTGCTTTTTTAATTTCATCAAAGGCCGTGAGCTGATTTCCCAAATGTTCAATCTTAGGAACAGAGTTAAAATGCTTTCTTATCTCATCTTGTTTGTGAAAAAACCTGGTATTTTTGTCCCCTTCCTGCAGCCAATGGTTTCTTGATTTGATTTTCCTGTAACTTTCTTCGAGTCTGCAGGCATCGTGCAGCTTATTGTGAAGAAGTATTTCTTTATCCTTCGTAGGTTGGTCCAGATAACCTTCTGATCTGAATTGAAAGTCTTCCAATTCCTTCTCAGCTTCAAGCCTTTGCTGCTTTGGCGTCTTATGCTGTCTAGCCCAATCTTTCAAAGATTTTTTCAAGATACGTAGCTTTTCTTCCCAAACTTGGAATGTTGACCCTCTAACATTAGTGCGCCAGGCTAGAGCTACAATGTCATAGAAACCGTCCATAGAGATCCAAGAGGGATTGAATCTAAAAGTTATAGGCCCCATATTTTTATCTTTGACAAAGGAGAGAGCTATAGGCTTATGATTAGAGGCGCTGAAAGCTATAATAGAAGAAATAAGATCCATCCCTTGAAGATGAAAGGACTGTTGGACCAAAAATCGATCAAGACGGGCAACAATATGTCCTGGGCCCAAACTTCTATTTGTCCAAGTGTAATTCCCTTTAACAGGCTTAATATCCTCTAGATCCCAGTCAGCTATAAGATCTTCCACCCACTCCCTCGACGGATCTCTAATCACATTCCCTCCTCTTTTTTCACGGGCGGAAAGGGTTAAGTTAAGATCACCTGCTACAATATAATTATCGAGATTAGAGTCTACCATATGATCGTTTAGGGAGTTCCAACAATATTGCTTCTCAGAGAGAGCGATAGGAGCATACACATTAAAAATGCTTAACCGAAGATTAGATTCTTTAAATAGAATTTCAGTGAAAATCCAATGACTATTGGTTACCGAGCTTACTAATTCAACCTTAGAAGGGTCCCAGAGCATTGCCAAACCTCCAGATGCTCCTCGAGAACTGACAGGTATACATTGTGCATTAAACCAGAAAGAATGAGCAACCTGGAGGAAAGATTGCTTTTCCATTTTTGTCTCCTGGATAAGGAGGATATGAGGCATCGATATTCTGATAAGATCTTTCATAGATAACATTTTCGATTTGCTTCCTAGCCCCCTACAATTCCAGGAGACGATCTGCATTATTTACCTTTTGGATTGGATGATGCCCCTCTCGCAGCATTTCCCTGATGTCTGGGATTTCTAGAATTCAGGTGTTTTTCAATAGTAGACTGCACTTTGGCTAGCTCATCTCGATAAGCAGTTGTTTCCCTTCTTTCTTTGTCTGTTTTCCTTCCTCTTTTATATTTCTTAACCGACTTCGTTTGATCTATGTCATCTTCTTCCGTATCATCCTCCTCTGATCCTTCTTCAGATGCCATTTCCACATGAGGGTCCTCCTTATCTTGCTGGTCTAAGGGTTCCACATTCATGGTTCCTTTATCTTGAGATCCTTCACCCCAAGAATTAGCAGATGGTGGAGGTATTTCTCCTTCTTCATTCGCCTTGTCTAGAGATTCTTGTTCTTCAAGGGCTGTAAAATTATTCCCGAATTTTGAAATCTGGATTTCCTTCTTACTTGTAGAGGGCTTAGGGTCCTTCGAAGGGGGAGCTTTGGCCTGGGGTTCAGAGACCTTAGAGCCCTTTCTTCTTGGATTTGCCTTTTGTTTCTTCATTTGTTGCCAGCCTTCCTCAGACCCTTTCCCTGCCTCTGGGTCCTGTAATTTGGGGCAGTGACTTTGAAAGTGCCCATATTCATGGCAATGCCTACACTTAAAGGGAAATTGCTCGTAGTCCAGTTGATGGTAATGCTTCCATCCTTTAACCGTAAGCTTGATTGCCTCTAGTAAACCTGCCTCCAAATCTACCTCAACACAGATTCGGGCAAAGGAATACTGTCCTTTAGGGTCAGCTTGATCAATATATTTACCTAGCCCGTTTCCTATGGCTCTGAGAGATTCCTCTCCCCAACAGTGCATGGGGAGGTTTGGTAAATGAACCCAGACTGGAACCGCTTTGGGGATATCCATATTCGGGTCAAAATCAGGGGTCCATCTGTTCAGATAGAGCCCCTGTGGACCCATAAAGTAAGGACCACTTCGGAAAATCAGGTCCCTGTCGAATTTCGAGACAAAATCGAACAGAAAATACCCTCATCCGATCGCATAGCAGGAGACTCCTTGGGAAATCGGCGGCCTCCAGTTATTTTGAACCCAGGCATCAGTGGAGTGGGGAGTCGGCCAGAGACCAGTAAATTGTCCTATTAGGGCACAATCCACCAAAGATACGGCCAACTGAATAGGCTTCTTTGATGGCAGCGCGAATCTAACTTTTTGACAAACTTCAGTGAAGGGACGGAGTCTTTCTTCTTTCCTTGGGCATTCACCAGGTGGGCGAAGGCAGCTTCTTCATCGGACGGAGGGGGAGGAGCCATCGCTCCTCCTCCAGCAGAGCTCATCGCTGCGAACTTCAATGCAAACCCTAGCATAGCTCGAATTTTTTCTATTTGTTTACACACAACAAAAACAAAATATGTTATGACACAGCAACATTATATGTGAGCAGATTTATGGTATTAAAAGCGTTGTGATAATTCAAAGATTGATTTTTTACATTGAATGCTATATCATTTCCGGTGTTATTGAGAAGTATTACTATAAGTCATAGCCTTTATTGCAATAATTACTGCTTTATATGCTCATATATATATATGATAGTCATTTATGTATGAAGTACTAACCACTATTTGCACATTTTAGTTTTATTTGTCTTGTCTCGCAAACAGGTGCCTGATCAGTGGAATACCTTCATTTGACTATCTTTCTTGGCAGTAATCTGAGAAGGGAAAGCTTACCTTAACCTTTGAGCCTTAACCTCTTGATCCTTTTCCTTCAAAACCCCAGATTACTAGGGACGTCTCCCTTGGGATTAGCCACCCTGAATAGAAAGAGCCCCCCATCGAGGTGACAGTCGGTGGGGAAGCTCCTGTTACGCCAGTTTGACTATTGCCTTCAAGCTACTTAACCTATCCTACAAACTGAGCGATAACATTTTGGCACCGTTGCCAGGGAACACTGAGTCAACCTTCCTCAATGACAAACCTTTGGTAAGCCTTGCCTCAGAAGTCCTTTCTTACAAGCTTACCTGGCGACTCCACTACAAATTTTTCCCCCTATTCTTTGGTAGTTTCAGGAAAACTATCTGGCAACTCCATTGATGACGAAGCCAACAATGACTTCACAATGGGATCCCGGGAGCTATAAACCTTTAGACATGAGCAAAATCCCAGGATACCCAAGACAAATGCCCCCTATTTCCAAGAGATGGTTCCCTAAATTCACTAGTGGCAATGGGGAAAGAGCTGACTTTCATATGAGTGAATTTTATTCTTACTTTATGCTCCACCCTGTCACTGATGAGGCTGAAGATGTAGTAATGAAACTTTTTTCAAACACTCTTCATGGAGATGCTAAGAAGTGGTATGATAACCTTCCTAATGCTGGCATCACCTCTATGAACCAGTTTGAAGAAGTATTTCTTGAAGAATGGAGCATTCAATCAGAAGACATCTCAGTACTACTAAAAAAAATTGAGCATATAAAACAAACTAAGAATGAAACTTTATTTAACTTCCAGAGTAGGTTTGAGGGCACTCTATATCAGATTCCGGCAAGGCATCGTCCTGAAGAAGAGTATGTTGTCCATCTCTATACCCATGCAATCTTGGCACACCTAGGTTTGCCCCTCCGTAAAAGGGCCCCAAAGACGCTTGATGAAGCTTATGGCATGGCTAAAGAAATTGATCATAATATCTTCTCATCAGGGATGAAAGACCTCTTCACTACGGGTACTCTTACTATGGAAAGTGTGTACTCCCATAAAAATTTATTGATGACTTCCAAGAAGAAGGGAAATAGACCATCATTCAACATAGGATGATTGAAGATATGGTTGAAGAAATGGAATCTGAGAAAAATGATGAAGTATCAATGTGTGTGCCTCCCTCTGATAAAGCAATCCAAGAGCCCTTTTCTCCTGCACAACAAAAGGAAGATGAGGTTGGTTGTTTCCCTTCTAGGGCCTCCAACGACACCTTGTTCCATGACTCAGAGAGTAAAGAAGAAATGGAAGCCTTGGACGAAGTGGATGTTCCTTACTGTGCAATCGAAGAGAAAGAAGCAATTCACGATGATGAAGCACTAATGCATGCTGAAAACACCAAAGCTATCGAAGCCACTGCACAGGAAGAAACAGTAAGTTACCCTCCTCCTCTAGTTTTTGATGATGCTTTACTTTATGATGAAGAGGAGGATGAATTTTCAGATGTTTCAAACCCTGCATGCTATGACATAGATGATGATATTGTTGATAACATTGAGGAGTTCATACATGGTTGGAGACGTAGGTGGGATATCGTTGGTTATGACCTCGATCCTATCTATGACACTGAGAGTCATTTCCAGTTGTTTCCCTTGAAATTGTCACGACAGATTACTTCCAACCAATGGCAACAAGGAAATGAGGTTTTTACTTGTACCTTTCAAAAAACCAAGGATGACCTAGTACCCCATTCCTCTGATGATTTTCAGTCTTACCTTGAGTTTTTTGATGAGTACCCTTCTAAGCATTTGGATTCTTTTTATGAAGATGATTGCCAACCACCGTTGTGCTCAGATTTTAATGCAAGTAAGGATATTGTTTGCCTAAAGAAGGTTTCTCATGACTTTCCACCCCAACCACCTGTTATTGCTTTGCCATGCTTTTCCTTTAAAGGTGTAGTTGGGAAATACCTTTTTCATGTTGAGTTTCCTCCTGGGAAAACCCTAGACTCCAAGGGTTGGTTGGGTACTGCAAGTTCCAATCAGTTTTTCAACTTTCCCTTGATAGTTTGCCATCCATCTACTAAATCTTTATCAATCCTTTCTTTGACTTCAGGGCATGAGGATGCCCTAGGTAGCCAGTTTGCAGGCCCTTTGAGTCAGTTTTCAGAACCTTGTTCTCCCCATGACCCTTTCTTAAAGTGGATTGAGTACTTTCCTCGGAGATGGACTTGGCAGGATTCTATTCCTCCCACCCGCCTCCGTGAGTTAGATTCTGACTTTTCTGATGATATGATATATACTCTAACTCATGACATTTTTGTGCTTGATGTATCACTGTTTTGGTTTATGATGAAGCAAAAAGGCAGGTATCGAGGAACGTTATTCGATTGGCTTCATTGGTTGTTTGACTACACCAACATGCAGCCAACAGGTAAGTACAGGTAAGTATTTCACTTTTCATTTACATTCGTGATTACTATGTATGCTTATACTATTTTACGGGGTGGCAATACCACCCCACCTTTTGTTGCTTATGCCTTCTTGTCAAGTGTGAGTAGGTCTACAGGTTTATGCCAGAGATTGTTGAGGTTCTCATGCGCTCTACAGTTAGCACATGTCCCCGATTTGGAGCCAGATGTTATCCCCAATATCTAGGGATAACTAGGAGATCATGTCTCGAGGCCCACAGGTCCTAGACATGGAGTACCGAGAGCAGGATTGACCTGAGCATGGCCCTGGAGGGCCCATATTTCTTCTTCTTCATGAGATTTGTCCTGTTAGTAGCAGCAGTTTCCATCACCACCGGCTTGGGCTTGCATCAGAGAGGACTCTTGCTCCATGAGGTAATTGGTCCAAGGTATCATGGTATGTGTCATATTTGATCATTATAACCCTCTTATATATGCATTAGGTTCCTTTCATTTCTGATGACTGCTTGGCTCTTACACTAATCCACTTGACCATTGTTGGGGTGATTGATTGGGTGACTTAGAAAGTTGATATTCATGGGTTTTGGTTAGCCACCAAGGGGGATTTGCAGAGCCATCGTCCGCTCCCACAATTTTTTATCATTTTACATCTTATACCCTGCACATCCATCCCATTCCCCTGGTCTGACCATTAGGATGACCTTTGAGGGTTACACTTTGTCTTGTGGGAAGAAGGGGCTAAAGGCCCAGGGGGTAAAAGCAGCTGGTAAAAGATAAAAGCCATAGGAAATAAAACCTAGAGATGCTTCGCCCAGGGGATCCCCG